>JASVEL010011101.1:0-60715 GCA_032618575.1 Nicotiana noctiflora
CAATAGAAACGTATGCACACACTCGAATCATGACAGCTCAATTCATGACAAATGTCTCCAGCAAATAGTGCTGCAATTTAATCCCTCTGTGCCATCATAATATAGAACTGAGATCGCATCTCGCATTATAGAAATAAAGTACCTGAATCCTCCTCGAGAGGTCATAACATCACGTGGCCTTTCCACGATTCGTTATTCTACCCCAACATTATTACTCATGAAGCACCTCAAGCCACTAAGCTCAAAATGGTTAGCCACGCACAGATCTAGGTCTTGAACCTAAGCAGTCAACCTCACCCACGGTGAAACAATTAACGTATGCTATCAAATCCCGAAAGGACACAACCGATGTGCCATTCGCCAAGCGATACTCAATACGGACTTTTCCTCAGAAGCCAGGAAGTATTGTATACCATGTAACATATAACTAACTCTATTTTCGCATTACACTGTTGCGGCGTAAAACCCACTCCAATGACATACCCGTGGCGGCGTGCCACCCGATCCAGATACCATACCTGTGGCGGCGTGCCACCAGATCCAAATAACCCGTGGCGGTGTGCCACCCGATCCACGCATAAATCTCGCAAAAGAAAATGCATATCGAGTCAAATTTTCTCATTATAGCAAACATATATATATATAGCCTCAAGCTCGGCCACATGAAATGCATCTGACAACTTTTCTCAATACCGGAACTGAACCAATGGTAGATACCTCTACACTGACATCCGCCGCTAAGGTCCAACTGACAAAGCAATGCCTACCAGCCGTTCGCTGGTCCTGGGTACAACTGCTCTGTTGGAGCATACTCCGATGCTCTCTGCTACGCAATTTGTGCTATTTTCCGACATAGTCCATATCACATTAGTCTAGACAATCTGACCCATGACAACCAGTCAGCAATCAAGTATCATAATTCGAATTCGTCTTATCAAGTTAAGAGAGAGCCTCTAGGACTTTCGATCTCCAATAATCACAAACGGTGTCGATACACATGATATACAACCACTGCATAGGCGGACTAACGAGAGCTTCAAGTCTCCAACACATGTATAACACATGAATCACAATGCCTGATCCCGTACTCCACTGTACATATACATAACGCACATCAAGCGTCCATTCATACCACGACAACCATTCAGAAATTTCACTATGCCATCAACGACTCAGTTATTACAGTCGATCCAACAAGAGAATACCACCATACCACTGGATATCATCAGTTTACATTACCTTGTCCTTTTTGGATCATATTACCCTCCCAAATTACTAGAATAGCAGTACCATTTTCTTTAATCACCAGAAAGATCGATTCTTTAAATCACATGCAGCTGCCCGCGCTGCTAAATAATTTTAATGACTCCCCATATATTATGAACTGATCATAAAACCTTGAATATGCCATTATCAACTTTCCATAACACATCGCATATACCATACCACACTAAGATAACATGGAAATTCATATCCCTTTCCTCTGCCTCAACATCGGCGCACTCCACTAGTCAAGGACTTTCGTGATCCCATATAGAAGAAACACTCATTACACATTCCACACTTCGCATACCTACTGGAATATACTTATTTTCAAACCATGATAAAACACATCACAAACTGTTTCTTCCCATTCGTTGCATAAGTTTAACTGCCAGGACTGAGTCCTTATACCCATATTAAGTTACACAACTGCCAGCACTCAAGAGCTTTGCTGCAATGTCTGCAAGACTCGTTACTTCAACCACATACCAGGAATCAATCGTATTCCTTTTGATACCATTCTGGTTTATTAACAAGTCGTTCCACTTACCTAGTTTCCTTTCTGATTCATATCTAATTTCATATCAGTCTTTACTATAGTACCATAACACATCAACTCATGTTACCACACGAGACTCGTACACAAGACCACACGGTCTAAGACCCATAGGCCACTGAATACTCTCTTAATGTTTCCCAAAAGTACCACATTCTACCATACTTTATTTTGATGAACTTCCCGCGATTTTTTTTAATTGTTATCATTACTTCCCAATACGGATACCTAGAATCCCATCATTCACATTATATAACACAAGTCTTGATCTTCCCTAACGAAACCGCCATCTTTAGCCACATACACAAATCTTAAGGCACCTGACTGTTACAAGCAAAATCTTGAACACTGCAAAACCATTCTCGGGCATCATTCACCCTTATTCAGATGTAATTTAACTGTCCTACTGAGTAGAACCGCTCGTGTTGTGTTAGAACTCTGACACCGCAAAACATGAGTACATACGGATACAATCATCTATCTTTCTTTCCTATACGGTGAATATTCTTTACCAATAGCAGTTCAAAACACCCTAGTACTTCATCAGATCTACGAAGCACCATAACCTTTACCAGAATTTCCCAACATACTTAGAGACAGAATCAACATAGCACACAATAGTGCAATCACTTAATCAATAGCAACCTCCCCAACTTAGCTCGAAGCCATTCATCAAAGCACTTTCAACCACTCATATCATTATTACTCAAGTGATGCCGAAATGTTAATATGAGATTAAACTCAAGCCATTTACAAGCCCTGGACAGAGACTCGAATCATCAGAGACCTTAGCTCTTCTGCAATTCTTGCAGATATACATGCACCACCAATAAGCCCACTCTCTTTAGGTGACAGAAATCTTTCTAAGTCCCAAATTTTCCAAAAATTTCGGCATAGTTTCCTTTGTAAATTGGCCTATCCACCTGCCAGAGAATCACCAAACCATTCTAACAATACATCCACAACTCAACAAGATATCACAATGTATTTCAACAATATTAAGTCTCAATACTATACGAATCATATTATCATAGTTTATACTTGAACCTGCGTTGTACCTGCTCGAATCATAACACATATCAAAATCACTTTAGTCTTCCCGAGTTTAAACTCGTTCCACTACACATAAGGCACTTTACCTTCCAATTGCGAGATATGATAATTATTTCTCACACCCATAGCTAGGGCTACATATCAAATCACAATAAGAACTGAATACCTTACAGCTCTCCCATTATCAAACTGCCATTTGCACAATAAGGATCAGCACCGATCGTATGAACTTCATAATACCGACTCGCAAAATTAATACCTTGGTGCTCAAGCCATAGACAAAGATCCGGCCTCAAGTCCTCCCGACTGGCCCAACATGAACTCATGGAGATTATATATCGCCCCTCGACCAGGGAATCACAAGCCATAAGGCAATTACATTACTGAGCGCTCGATGCGTACACAAATGTGTGCAAGGAATTTCAAAAATTATATCTCAAGCTCTGAATCAAGTGCGCACGATAAGAATTCCAAGAAATGTGAAGTGTTTCCTAAAGGTTCGTAGCCTCCCGAGGATAAGTACAGGCGTCCCCGTACCGATCCACAAGACTCTATTAACCGGCTCAAGACTCATGAGGCCTAGTAAACCTAGTCTCTGATACCAACTTCTCATGACCCCAAATCCGGTCGTGATGGCGCCCAGCACACTGCTAGGCCAGCCCGACCAATCAACAATAACCACGGATCCACAAGCTCACTTTATCCAATTTAAGCATAATAGTGTTAGATATATTAAAAATAGGGAACCAAGTCCCAACACGTGCCAACTCCCATAGACCGAAGGGTCAAGAGTCATGAGCCTCTACAGAGTATACAAAGTGTAAATAGTGAATATAACCGTGCACAAGTGTGGGATAATCAGAACAAAATACAGACAAACTGGAGAATCAGGTCCTGCGAACGCTGGCAGCTACCTCGACACTGTCCAAAAGCACTCCCGAGCCGCAATAGAATCAGCTCCACTATGGTGTACTTGGATCTGCACACAAGGTGCAGGGAGTCGGGTGTGAGTACTTCCAACTCAACAGTAATAAAAGTAAATAATGCTGAAGGGAAGAAAACCACGATAGGCACTACCTCATGCTACACAATACAAGACTATCTTTTTATTCCTTTCAAGCATATGTGAGTAGATTATTTAGAAATCTTAATTTTAACTACTTTCTTTCATAATAATATACCAATACCTGGATACAATCTCAAGCAGTGCAAGTCCGCACTCAAATCAGCCCCTCGGGCTCAGCACTCCTTATCAATTTACACTAGGAGATCTGGTCAATAAGGCAACTAATGCATGTGTGCCAGTAATGTATGAGTGTTGAATGTTATGCCACGTAGTACACGTAAACCAATGTATGTATGCCATGCAATGCATATGACCGCTACGGCGCGTAGCCCGATCCAATTTGGGTACCCGTGCTCACTGTGGGGGTTCAGACTACGGAGGGGCTCCTACAGCCCAAGCACAATATTGATATCACACCTGCTGCGAAGCGCAGCCCGATCCGTATACCACCGCGGCGTGCAGTCCGATCCATGCACGTGTATGCATATGCTCATATAAAATGTCATGCCCTAACATATGGCCCTCGGCCCCACTCAGTATAACAAATAATCAAGAAAGCCCTACGGCAACAATATCATATTAGCTCACAGGTAAAAATGTTATTAAGACCTTGTTCAAGTTTTTCATAACCTTATAAAAATGCTGAATAGCAAAAATACCATTTTAAAACTTAAATTTAGAATAAAATATGCATAGTGTTATCAAAACAGTGATACCAATCCCGAAGGACTCAAATAATTGGCACGAAGCCCAAATACGATAATTAGTCCAATTCACTTCAACAATTAGGTGTTATTATTTATTACGCGGGACTGACCAAGTCACAATCCCCAATGGTGCTCTACCCCACGCCCGTTATCCGGCGTGCAAGTCACCTCAACACAACACTAAGATGTGCAAGTCCGGGATTTACTAACCCTCATGACATCATTTACAAGTATTACCCACCTCGAACCGACGAAAGCTCATGCCCGCGACGCCTTAGCTCCTCGAACCGGCATCCACGCACGTCAAAACTAGCACAAATCAGCACAAATATATCAAAATAGGCTAATGGAACATAACTCAATCGAAAGAACTCGAAAAATATCAAAAATCACGAAATTGGCAAAACCCGAGCCCCAGGCCCACATCTCAAAAAATCTTGAAACTCATATTTCCAGAACCCTTGTCTCGCCACGAGTCCGTACATATAAAATTTACTAAAATCGGAGTTCGATTGGCCTTTCAAAATCCAAATTTTTGTTTTCAATATCCAGGCCACAATCCTTCATAATTTCTACCCAAATTCATGAAGATTGATGTTAATTCTACCATAAAATGATGTTTTTGAGTCAAGAAACTTACCTCCGATGAATACCCGATGATTTTCCAGCGTTTTCCCGTGATTTCTTCTCTCTAGGGCTCAAAAATGGTGTTTTGGGTATATGAACCCGTAAGTGAAATATTTCTGATTTTAATTTCACTGCCAGACAAATTTGATCTTCTCGTTCGCGTAAGCTCCCACGCGTTCGCGATGCCCAGCATCATTTTACTCTTCGCGTTCGCGTTACCTATCACGCATCTGCGATGCACTGATCCATTTTCCCTTCGCGAACGCGACATGCCCCCACGCGTTCGCGATGCACATTTCTTCAGCCATCCGGAGGTCCTTCTACGCGAACGCGACCTCCATCCACGCGAACGCGATGTTTCACTATTTCCTCTTACGCGATCGCGACTAACCCATCGCGAACGCGATGCTTCCCGGATTCCTTCTACGCGATCGCGGCCGTCCTCTTCGCGAACGCGATGACCAAAGTGCCCCAGCCTACGCGAACGCGGGCCTTGCCCTCGCGAACGCGAAGGCTTAGCCTTCTGCACAGTGATCTGCAATTTACAGCAGATTTTGCCAAGTTCAAAATGCCCGGATGATGGTCCGGATTCACCCCGAGGCCCCCGGGACCCCAACAAAAAACCACCAACATACCCCAAAACACGATACAAACTCGTTCCAATCATAAAAACACCATCCTAAACATCAAAATCACCAATTACACACGGATTCAAGCCTAAGTTTCTTCAAAACTTCCAAATTACACATTCCATCAAAAACCCGATCAAACGACGTCCGAATGACCTGAAATTTTTGCAGGCACATCCAAAATCACCTAACGGAGCTACTGCAACTGTCGGAATTCCATTCCGACTCCCGGATCAAAATCTCACATACCGTTCGGTTTTCGCCAAAATTCAACCTTAGCCAATTAAAGCCTAAAACTACACCGGGCCTCCAAATTCAATTCCGATTGCTCTCCTAAGTCATAAATGATCTCCCGAAACTAGTCGAATCATCCGAATCTGATTCCGAGCACTCTAACTCGATAGTCAACTCTAGGTTGACTTTCCATATTCAAACTTCCTTCAAACATGCTATTTGCTTCATTTTCAATTCAATTCACTCCTAACTCACCCGATAGGCTCTAACACCGATATAAAAGCATAAAACATGTAATTGCAACATGACGGGGTGGTAAATTCCCGTAACGACGAGGCCGGGTCGTTACAGAAAGATCCCCTCTTTTCATCTCTATAAACTATTTCCCAATAAAAAGACTTCAAATCTGAAGTCTTAAGTCTGAAACAAAAGAAAAGTAAACTGGAAAAATCAAAAAGAAAAGAAAAGAAAGAACAAAAAAGAAATACGGGGAAGCTTAGGAGACATATCCTGCTAAGCTAAGTCCCCTGTCCCATTTTGGTTTCTGTTTGAGCATGATTCATGTGTTAATACTGTTTTTCTTTAATTTCTGTCACACCTCCTTTTTTACACACCGCCCCGGGAGGGATAGTATAGAAGGGAGTTTTTTCAATTAAAGTGACATTATTCGAAATGGAATTATTTGTTTATTTCGGAGTCGCCACTTGGAATAAATTACAGTGTTCCAAGTCACCGGTTTATTTAAATCCCAAATCGAGGAAGTTTTATTTTTTATTTTTTAAAGATTCCGCGAACTAGAAATTCTAAGTAAGGAATTCTGTTAACCCGAAGGAAGGTGTTAGGCACCTTCGGATTCCGTGGTTCTAGCACGGTCACTTAGTGATTATTACTCGGCTTAAGTACTTAAGTGCTTAACAACTCATTTTTAGGACCTATGTGTAGTTATCTTTTTACCGCTTTTAAATACTTGATTTATTCGTAATTAAATAATTGAGTTACGCGTACGTATACTCTTTTCTTTTGGCGGGTCAAAAATCATGTCACGTGAACGTGTTCACAATTAATAACGTTTTTTGTTGATTTATTAAGAAAGTTTAGTTGAAGTTGCGCGAATGCATCCCTCGAGTTACTTTTTAGAAAAAAAAATTATGATTATATTATGCGAACATACACAAAATCACAATAACATATTAGGAGCTTAAGGAACGAATAAAGCTATTCCAACAAAGTCACAATAAAGTTAACGTCAAAACAAATAGTAATAAGAGATAAATTCTCTATGAAACTTGCAATCATCAATTTAGTATTTTTGTTCTTGTACGACTTGTATACTACAGATCAGACGAAATACTTTTTATTTCAGAAGAAGCAGTTCTACATAAGAACTCAAATTTCATTTAACTATTAAAATTTTATAGTTTAATAGTAAATTTTCTTTAACAAACTTCAACCAATGTCCTATGTAATGTCACTAATATAGGAGATAAGAATTTATATAAGCAGATATAAGATTTCTTGAAATTGAGATGTTTGTTATTGGCTTTTAGGCAATAATGTGACTTTACTGTGAGAAGATTGCAAAGGTTAACTATTTGCTCTATTCTCTTTTACTTCTTAACTGTTTGATTATTCGCAATTATAAAATCGTCTTTAAAAGAGTCATGCGTACGTGTACTTTTTTTCTTTTTGTTTAAAAATTATAACTATGTCATATGAACGTGTACACAAATGGATTAAAAGTGACTAGAGCGTTCTACGATGTTTGATCATTATCAATATTATGTTTTCATCTTATACCAAATATACCAAATGCACACTATCAAAACTTAAGTATTTTTTTTAAGTGTAGACATATTAAAGGAAAGCAATGGTCTCATTTGAAATAACATGGTATATTAAAAAGGGTCAACACAGAAACGAATATAGGCGTTCAAACAACCTCAGCAAAACCAACTCTCACATTGCAATAATCAAAACACAGTGTAGTAGTAACCCATGAAAACATCTCTTGAGATAGGAAGGCGTTTCGGATATTTCTTGATCATTCGGCCAAATACTGATTCCATAGCCTATAGTTTAAGTTCAGTTCACACATGAATTAATTATTTAGATTTTCATATTAGAACTCAACATATGGAGAAATATACTAATTTGATCACATGAGAACTTGTCTGACTAATTCTAACAATTTTGTAAAACAATCATGCTCACAGTATCTTCAAACTAGTTCATAATCACACAAGTCGAACATTATTAAGACATTTTCCAATACATACGATCAGAACATTAGACTCAACAAAATTCATTCAATATTCTAGAGGTAAATCAACAAATCAATCCTATAAATCAGCACGACATAATGGGATTTTGTGTCTACCTTAAATGCAGGGGAAAGCAGAATGACAAAAGCCAAATAAAGGCAAAGAGAGGAAGCAAGAAACTCGACGCTCAGGGACAGTAACAACCGTCAAGTTCTTATACCCACACAACTTGCAAATTCCAAAAGATATACGCAGCAACAAAACCCGGACAACTATACCAATCGAAGACTCGAACACCACCTCATACTTCGACTTCCTTTAACTCAAAATTGAAGAAAAGGCAACGTAGGGTAGGGTCTGTTTCTTGTTTCGATGGAACGAAGAAAAAAAGGTCAGAAGCGGCACTGCTCTCTCTATTTTTCAGAGGAAAATTTCTCTCCTCCTTTCCTTTCTTAGATTTCTTCCCTTTTTGTTTTCTTTACGTTTTTTGTTTTCTACCCCCTGTGAGCACGTGATTTTTGCCTTACTTGAGAAGTATTCCCAGAAAATTTAAAAATAAAAATAGTTTCGTGTTGGGCGTGATTTTTGTGATTTTGTGTTGTTTTATCTTTTTGTGTGTACGTTTATTTATTTGAATTAAAAATACAAAAAATATATGCTGGGTTTTTTTGCATTTTTCGTGTTTGATGCCGAAGTCATGTGATTTACATTTTCAGGTGATATGTAATTATGTACGTTAATGGTAGTAAAAAATAGCGGTGTTATAGGTTAGTATATATACATATGTGTGTATATATATATATATATGTATATATATACATATATATATATATATATACACATACACATAATACATCATGAAGATCCGATCTGGGCCAAATCCAGTCTAAAAGCCAGGCCCAAACGGATTTCTTCTAATCCAGGCCCAAACGAATCCCCATCCGTCCAGCATCTATCATTGTGGCATGCGATCTGGACCGTTGGATTCTATTATCCAACGGCCCAGATTAATCCTTTAATCCCAATATACACTCAGACTATGATTTAACCAAACGACGTCGTTTGGTTTAAGTGAGGGGATCCTGATCGTTGATCGTAAATGATCCAACGGTCAGGATTCAATCTCATCTCTGGTATATATTCCTCATTCCATACCCCGCCCCCCAAGCCAGACCCCCCCTCTCCCTTCACCTCCCTCAGAAGCTCTCAAAGACCAGGCGTAACGCCGCCGTCCGCCACCATTGCGCCGCCTGCCGGAAATCGCCTCACGGCGGTTCCGGTAGGCCAATCAAACCCAAACCAACGCCAAAACCTTCCCCTTACCTCCCCCATCACGAACCCAACCTCCACTAACCTCGAATCATGCCGGAGCTCCTCGAATCTTCATTTGAAGATTCGAGTCAAACTCGAACCTATGCCAAATCACCCCAAATTAACACCACAGTCTCCTCACACCTCCCCCACACTCCCATTGACATTGGTTTGCTTCGAATCTAACCAAAAATGCAAAAGCCCCAAATCCGAGCCCAAGAACCCTAATTTTTGGAGAAACCCAATTCGAGCCGGTTCAGCCGCAATTGAAGTCCAAGGGACTTTAGTCTAGGTGTTCTCAATCGAGAACATCCCGATTAAAGCCCGTTTGGCTTCAATAATTCCACATCTTAGTTCGAAGTTTGGTCGGCAGATTTCTTGCAAGGTATTCATTCCTTCTTTGGTCGATTTAATGCGATTTTTGTGAATATGTGTGTTTATTTTATTCATTGTTTCAATTCTATTCTAGCATGCTTCTAATTTCTCATAACAGTCGACCTGCTATCCTCCTTTGAGGCCCTTTGTTTGGCCAATTCCTCTGTTTTTAGTAGTTAAAATGAATCATGAGTCCAAGGTGATTAAAGTCGTCAAGGAACTAGTTCGTAACATTGGTCCCTGAATCTGCCTGTATGCAATTCATTAGAGTAGGGGTTGGTTACTGTTTGATTCAGATTAAAGGGATAATTGGTTGTAGTTAATAGGATAATTGTTTAATCACACACCCATACAAAGGGCTAGTGGAACTGAGCACAGCAGGGCATCCCCACTGAGGTCCCTGCCACCAGCCTTATTGTTTAATGATGGAGTCCATACCTTGGACAGTAGGTGGTGGGGTTTGCAGGGAATTTGATGGGTCTGGCAGAGTTAGGAGTGGGCAGGGTAATAGTTAATTAGGGCCAGGTGTTCTGGAGGGGCTTTGAGCTATAAATATAGCATCAAAGAGTACCTGGAGAGAGGATACTCATTCATACATACACACTGAGAGAACTAGAGAAAATAGGCAGTGATAACAGAGTACCTGGAGAGGAGATAAAACAGTGATAATAGGCAGATACCTGAGAGTAACTAGAGCACCTGAAGAAAAATAGATACAAGGATACACATATAGGAAGATACAGAGAAAGGCTACTGTTTTCATTGGTTTGGAGTCACTGTTTCATCGAGTTTTCTTGGCTACTGTCTCGCTGGTTTGGTTCATTGTTGTTGCTGCTGTTGTATTCATTTGGTGCTGCTGGTCCAGTTGTGCTGTTGGTCGTTGGTGTTGCTTTGCACAGTGTTGTTGGTCCAGTGCTGGTTCTTCTGTTAGTTGTTGTTGCTGTGTTATTGTGGCTACTGCCACTGGTTATGGTCGTGTGTGCTGATATTGCTGCCTGGTTGTTTGGGGTTGCTTTTGGTCTATTGGTGGCTGGTCTGTAGTGTTTGCTGCCTGGGGTTTGGTCTTTTGGTTTGCTGCCTGGCTGTGTGTTGTTACTGCTTGGTTCAAATATTGCTGTTAGTCCTTATTGTTGTTGCTGTGGTGTTCAACTGAGGCTGTTGGTCAGTAGTTTATTGCTCTTGGTCGTTTGGTTGCTGGTTGGTCTATAGTTTGCTGCCTGGTTTGGTTGTTGCTGTGGTTTCATTATTTTGTGGCTGTGCTACTTAACTGTAATGGCCATTTGATTGCTGCCTGGCCATTACTGTTCCATTAGTCCCTTAGTTGGTAAAGTTTGAAGAATTTGATCACTGTTTGGGTTGTTGGGGTTATTAGCTGGTTCACCATTTGTTTTGGTGTGGAGTTGTTGCTGTTACTGTTCCTGTTACTGTTGCGGCATTACCATCGCTCACTCTTCTTTGTTCTTTCACATGCCAGGTACACATCTCTGTTATTGTAATTCCCTGGTTCAAAAAGAATGAAGCCTGAAGTTTATGTTTGAAGTCTGTTGAATCATGTAGTCATCCAAAGTCTATGCTTGATTACATTCTGTTACCGTCTAATTAAATTTGTATTGCTAGTTTTGTTATGGAAAATGTAGCTAGACCAAAGATACACTATCATTAGATATGCACGTAGACCCGAATTAGTCTGTTGTATCCCTGTTCAATCTTCCCTGCTCATGTGTGTAATCTCCAAACCTGTTAAATGATAGACCTTATGTTACAAGCAAGATTAGCTAGGGAGTTGTTACTCAACGGAATGACGTAATTAGATTAAAAAGAGTCGGGGGTGCATTTCATGTGACCCGACCCCCAATTTTGGGCAAGAGTAAACAAAGCGTGTTAGGAACCACAGGCGCATTTCATGTGGTGTGGTTCGTAGCAAGTTTTTTAAGTAATTTGGAATCAACTCTTAAGTAAGATACAGTGGGATGTAGTTCACTTTAGATTGGAATCAAAGGTACGCCTCGCCCAATAGTTACACTAATCACACAGCCGTCATAAATGTACATATAAATACTCAGATTTCGAGATGCGTCGTTTCTTAACGAATATCACGCTTTTCTCAACAGTGTAAATAAGTAGTCGATCCGGGCGCATATTTTAGTTTTACCTTTCTAAATACGGGTGTGCATTTCATGTGACCCAAATCCAAACCCCGCAAATGTTGAATAAGAATATGTTGAGGATCCGGGTGCATTTCATGTGACGTGATTCGAAAGCATATTTTTAAGCAACTTCCTCTTTCGTAAATCACAATCAAAAATAAAAGCGGTAAAGGGGTATTAACTTGCACTAAATACATAATTGTAAAAAAGCAGATAGATAAGCCAAACACGACAGTTGAGCGACCGTGCTAGAACCACGGAATTCGGGAATGCCTAATACCTTCTCCCGGGTTAATAGAATTCCTTATCCGGATTTCTGGTTCGCGGACCGTTAAATAGAGTCATTCTTTTCCTCGATTCGGGATTTAACCGGTGACTTGGGACACCATAAATCTCCCAAGTGGCGACTCGAAATAATTAAAATAAATCCCATCTCGATTGTCCTTTAATTGGAAAAACTCTTTGCACCCTTGCGGGTGCGTAAAAAAGAGGTGTGACAGCTCTGGCGACTCTGCTGGGGAATTGTTCTTTAGAATTCGAGCCCGGAATAACTGTTGTATTTGGCATATTTTATTATCTGATTTTTTTTACATGTTGGCATCAGTGTGCAAAATGTTGTTCTACTGCTTTGATATTGTGTGAACTGTACATATAAATTGTGCCGGAACCAATCTCCTCTCTGAGTCTTCTAAATCATGAAGAAGGGTGCACTTCGTGTGACTTCTTTTCTGTATAGTGTCTAATTCCCATTTTAGAACGAGGTTTGGATAAGTTGCAAAACCGGTGAAGCTTCCTGTATTCCCGGGTTGCTGCCTCCTCCTCGGCTCGAGCTGTCCGCTCGGGTAAGCCAAGTCTAGAACGGATAAACCCAGGTTTTTAAACCTAGAATAACAAAGCTTCATGCCGGATCCCTAGTAGGAAACGTTTATTTGCATCATGTCGCATTTGGCTTAGGGGACTCAACACGGGGGTTGGGTCCGTCTAGGACAGGTGACCTGAAATGAACAGACTATCCTGCTGCATCCTGTTTGTCTTGCGCATTTATCCGTTATAGACTTGCATGCTGACCGGCTTTTAGAGATTAAAAAAAAAAAAAAAAAAAAAAAAAGATAAAAAAAAAAAAAAAAAAAAAATGTGTGTTTTGTTCTTAAGATAGAAATAGCTTATTTGTTTTCCTTTAGTAAAATGAATAAATAAATGATGTCGTTTGTTTCGTCAAAACCGAACTACGGGGGTTTGATTCTCATCGGATGTGAGATACGTAGGCAACCTCCATCGGGTCCAACTTCACCTTTTGAAAAATTAATTTTTGTACTAAATAAGTCGGTGACGCTGTTTTCAAAAATAGCCGAATGTTCCCGAAAGGGACGCCGGAAGGCTAATTTCGTATAAACGGCCACCTTTGGGTCAATTTTGATTTCGATCAATTTACCCCACAGCCTTAAAAGCCTTCGTCCCCGAGACGTTGAAAGGCCGTGATTGAAAACTGATTTTTTTTATTTTTTAGCAAAACAAAGTTGTTTTCTTATTTAAATCACCTTAATAAATGTGCAGGATGAGCACGAATCAGAATAAATCATTTTCAATCTTTAGTGAGGTCCCTCAGCAGCTCCGTATATGGTGGAACGATTTGGAAGACAGTAGCAAAAAGGTTGTAGGGAGAATTTTGGGAGGTTTGGTTGATCTGTTGAATATCGAGCCAAGGGAAGACATCATCAAGGCACTGGTATCTTTCTGGGATCCGACCCGCAATGTGTTCCGTTTTGTTGACTTTGAATTGACGCCCACATTAGAGGAAATTGCGGGCTATGCAGGACTTAATGGGAAATTAAGAGGGCAATACCTGCTCTCACCAAGACCGGTATCTCCACATGGGTTTCTGGATTTGCTGAGCATTAGTCGAAAGGTGAAAAATGATGATCTGTTGAAAGGGTATTGCGATCTTCAATTCTTATATCAACGGTACGGCACTCCTCGGGGTTTTGAAGAGTCAAACCTTGGACTGACTCACGCAGGGAATAGAACCAAGTGGGAGGCCAGACGAATTCTAGCATTCCTAACGACATTCTTGGGGGTTGTGATTTGTCCGCGTGAAGATAAGAAGATAGAGATAAGTCTGGTAGGAATAGCCGATGTTGCAATCAAAAAGGCTACCAGCACGGTGGTCCCTTTGGTTTTGTCCGAAATCTATCGAGCCTTGACTGTATGCCGAGAAGGGGCAATTTCTTCCAAGGTTGCAATCTGTTACTCCAATTATGGATGCAAGAACACCTCCATCACCGAACACAATACATGAACCATGGGTTGACCGGAAAAAACTGTATCAGGGGTTTCGAAGAACGGATGATGGGTGCTGTATTCCCTGAAGGCGTCGAGGCATGGCTTGCACGACTGAGCTCAATAGAAGCCGATCGGATTGAATGGGCATTCGGGTGGTTACCCGATACTGAAGTAATATATATGGCAGCCGAGGAGTGTTATATCCTTCTGATGGGGATCCGCAGTGTTCAACCATATGTCCCTCACCGTGTATTACGTCAACTAGGGAGGTTTCAGGTTATTCCTACCGATCAAGACCTAAGGAAGTACGCCATTGAGTTGAGCCCGGGAGTTGTCTTCCCCGAAGAGAAGGTTAGAAGGCCGTGGCACGAATGTCGGTTCCTTGAGCCTAAAACCATGGTCCGGGAACTATCTAAGGGAGAGGTGGACCCAAAGTATAATGTGTGGTTCGGGAAAAGATTTCGGATTCGTCGGAAATGTTCTAAAAGAGCCCATGTCCAACAGTTCACGGAAGATTCACAGGAACAATGGAATTGGCTAGCAAAGGAGGAGGGGTACAGGACGAAGATTGGCAGGATAGAACAGCAGGTCCGGGACCTCCAATTCGAGAAGAACATGCAAGCCGCCACCGACGAAGGAGACAAAAAGAAGTTGGCACAAGAAAATGACTTCTTGAGAGCTCAAATCCAGCAAATGAAAAGAGATGCTGACAGACAGTCGAGGAGTCGGGCCGACGAAAAATTGATAAGGGGTTTAAAAAGCCAAGTCACCGACATCCAAAGAGAATTGGACGAGTCAAAAGCCCAAATAACGAGGATCCGTGCTAGCTGGAAAAAGGAGGCACATCAACATGCACTTCACTTAAAGCGGGTGGAAGAAGATTACACTGATATCATCACTAGCCCGAGGGAAGCAAATGTTGTCCTTAGGGAGCGGGTTTTCAAGCAAGCCCAAGATGCTAGAGCAGACCTCGACCGCTGCCACAATTTGATGGCCCGACCTGCAAGGACAAGTGGATAGGCTCCTAGATCAAGTCACCAACAACGCTCGAAGATTGGGGGCGAAAAACCAGCAAATAGAGCGGCTACTCGGAGAAAGGGACATGATCAAGGATAGAATTGGAGAAATCGGGCACTATGTCACCATGAAGTGCCTAGCTTGTGAACGAATGCCCCGCGCCGACCTTTTCGCTTCAATTATGGGTTATGTTCATCGGATCATGGAAGAGTTGAGGGAACTACACAAGGACCTCACACCGAGGCCTGCGGCAAGGCCGAATGATGCCTCGCAGGCCCCCAGAAGTTTTAGGGCATTAGATTTTTGATTGAAAATGTATTCTGAAATGTTGAGTCAAGCTAGTTGGCGTTTTTATCTTTACTTTCCCAAGTCAAGCATTTTTCTTTTGTTTTGCTGATTTTGTAAGACGTGTTTTGTAACTACACGGTTTTATTTGATATAAAAGTTACTGAATTTTGCCACAATCTTGTTACCAGAACTACGCTCGGTCTGATTCACGCGGGGTCGTGATACGTAGGCAATCCACATAAGATTCGACCACCACTAAAAAGAAAGAAAAAGAATCCAAAGGTTAAATAACAAAAAGGCTTGCAAAGATAGTCGAAAAAGAAAAAAAAAGGGAAAAGAAAAAGAAAAAGAAAAAGGAAAAGGGCCGGAATGACGCATGTTAAAGAGTACACGTAGAAAGGGTTATTTGGTTAGGTGCATTGCATCCAACGTGCTATAACATATCTGTCAAACTCGGTGAACTAACAAGTTTGTTGCGTATTCCGGAAAGTTTAGCAGTTGGTTTGACAGAATATACTGGCCAGCCATCACTACCGTACTAGATCCAAAGGACCGGTTACAGTAAGCATGTCTAGTTCTCGCAAGAGTCTCGAGGAAGAAAAATCCGAGCTACAAATCATGAAAGAAGAGGTAGACCGGTTAAAACAACAGATAACAGAGATGCACCTGGCCTGGGCCAGGGAACAGTCTTCACCAAACCGCCCTACTCTCGCCTCAGCTCCCGAACATCCGCCCATCGATCCTTCAACAAGCGCCCCAAGCTATCCATACTTTCAGGGGGAAAATCCATATGCCACCCACATTCCACCAGCCAAACCAAATCCTCCTCCAGTCACCCCTGTTTTTGTAGCACCTCCACCAGCTCCTCTGCAAAGGCCGGCCAGCGAGCCATATGTTCAGATCCATGACAACGCTTACTATCCTCCAGAGCCTACTTTCAGGGCTCCTGAACCACAATCACATACACCTCATTGGGATAATCCGGCAGAACCGGAAAAACACTTCCAAAGTTCGGAACACGAGGAAGTCGCCAGAAAAGTTAAAAGCCTGGAGCAGTCCTTCAGGAACATGCACGGTTTAGGCAACCAGGTCAGCGTCGCCTATAAGGATCTGTGTCCATTTCCGGACGTCCAGTTGCCAGCAGGATTTAAAATGCCCAAATTCGACCTATACGAGGGGCACGGTGACCCAGTGGCCCACCTGCGGGGGTTTTGCAGTAAAATGAGAGGGGCCGGAGGACGGGACGAGCTTCGGATAGCCTACTTCGGCCAGAGTCTGGGAGGATCGGCGTTGGAGTGGTACACCAGACAGGATCCCAGTAGATGGTTTACGTGGGATGATTTGGCTCAAGCTTTTATCGGCCGGTTCCAATACAATCTTGAGATAATCCATGACCGCCTATCATTGCTAAAACTAGAGAAGAAGCCTGCCGAAAGCTTCAGGGAATTTGGTTTCCGTTGGAGGGAACAGGCAGCCAGGGCAGATCCGCCGATGAGAGAGAGCGAGATGGTGGACTACTTCTGGCAGACATTAGAGCCCACCTACTTCGGACATCCGGTAACGTCCGTAGGCAAATCATTCACCGAGGTGATAAAAATGGGGGTATGATCGATGAGGGTTTGAAGGCCAACAAGATCATGAGCTACTCAAGACCGAAAGCCACCACCCAGTGCTATCCAAAGCGGTACTCGGAGAGTACCGGGGAAAAGAGGAGAGAGGAAGTTGCGCCGTCGAGTCCGGGGCATGGTTCGTAAATAGAGGCCCCGCACCCCAATATAGCCCACCCCAACCTCACCACCAAAATTACTCTCACAACCCATATAGCCACCCGCAACATTATTATCCCGCACCTGATCCCCATTTTACTGTCCACCATGCACAATCCTATTCTGCACCTCCCGTTCATGCACCGTGGCATGCACCGAACCCCCAGAACAATCATCCACCCCCAAGAGCTTACAGAAACCCCTCGGGCGCGAGTTTCCGTCCGAACCAGGCATTCGGGGGCGACAGGGCGCCGAGGCCAAAGACTTTCACTCCCTTAGGAGAGTCTTACACCAGTCTGTTCCACCGGTTAAAGCAGGTAGGGTTGCTGAATCCGGTTGAAGCTAAGCTGCCAAACCCTCTTCCGAAGAACCTGGACCATTCAGTAAATTGTGCCTATTGCTCGGGATGTCCGGGACATGATACAGAAAAGTGTTGGAGGCTGAAGACGGCCATCCAGGAGCTCATTGACACCCGCAGGATCGAGGTCCAGACTCCAACAGAGCCCAACATCAACCAAAACCCGCTTCCAACTCATCATGAGACCAATATGATCGAGTTGGTACGGGCGGAGGAAGGAAAGGAGAAAGCCTCTCAGACTGTAATGATGATTAAGTCTAGCGGGGCAGGAACGAGAAAAGGGCCAAGCTGTGATGAGTCACCCAGTTGCAAGAAAGACATACCAGGAGAGTCGGAAGCAGGAAAGGAAAGTGTGAACGAAGTAGCGGTGAAGCCGGCCAAGATAGTTGTACCAGGGGCAGCAATCAAGCCCATCTTGACAGTAGCAGGCGTTCGAATGGATCCTTTCATCATCCAGCCGGCAACACAGCTGCCAGTGACTGATAGCCGGGCCGTCCCATGGAATTATGCTCGGATTACAACGACCTACAGAGGAAAGGAGGTAAAAGAGGAAGTTTGTGAAGCCCAAGGGTTGACCCGCTCGGGGAGATGTTTTGCCCCTGCGGAATTGAGGAAGACCACTCCGGCAGTATTGAAAAAGCCGGTCACTGATGAAGAGGCAGAAGAATTCTTGAAAAAGATGAAGCCGCATGACTACTCCGTCTTAGAGCAGTTGAAGAAGACTCCGGCGCAAATATCATTGCTATCCTTGCTGATACATTCCGAAGAACATCGGCAAGCATTGATGAAAGTCCTGAATGAGGCACATGTACCGGATAAAATCTCAGTAAGCCATTTGGAGAAGATCACCAATCGGATCTTCGAAGCAAATCGGATCACCTTCACCGATGACGAGTTGCTTGAGGAAGGCACCGAGCACAACAGGGCTTTATATCTTACGGTGAAGTGTGAAGAGGCGGTGGTTACCAAAGTCCTTGTCGATAATGGGTCCAGTGCTAACATTTGTCCTCTCTCTACACTGGGCAAATTAAAAGTAGACATCGGCAGGGTACGCAAGAACAGCGTATGTGTTCGAGGGTTTGACGGAGGAGGCAAAGCGTCGGTTGGTGACATAGTGTTGATCTTGACGATTGGGCCAGTGGAGTTCACCATGGAATTCCAAGTGCCGGACATGGTGGTGTCATATAACCTCCTAATAGGGCGACCATGGATTCATGCCGCAAGAGCAGTTCCATCCAGCTTACACCAGCTCGTCAAGTTTGAATGGGACCAGCAGGAGATCGTCGTCCATGGAGAGAACGATCCACAATCGGGCACCATCATTCCCTTTGTTGAAACAGAAGAAGATGTTGGGCCGTGGGTGTATCAGGTCTGCGATGTGGTGTCCGCCCACCGAGTTCCGGAAGGGGAATGTATTCCCGGCGACAGAACAATTACTGCGGATGTCATGGTGGCGCATGAAATGTTGAGACATGGTTTCATACCCGGTAAAGGTCTAGGTGCATCTCTGCAAGGAATCATACAACCGGTATCGGTGGTCGAGAACTTGGGAACCTTCGGCTTGGGATTCCAGCCAACCTCGGAGGACATCCGGCGAGCAAAGAAGAGTAAGCAGAAGACATGGGTGCTCTCAAAACCTGTTCCACGCCTTTCCCAATCTTTTATCAGGTCCGGAGCAAGAGGACATCCAACGACAAAGATTCCCGGTCCTACGATCAGGCCAGATGAAGAGTTCTTCAGGAAGTTCGAGGACCTATTCACAGATGTATGTATGCTCGAGGACGGTGAAGGATCCAGTCATGCCGAGATACAATTTGTGGGACCAAAGGCAAAACTGAATAACTGGAAGGCTACTCCTCTCCCTGTCCGGAAGGAGTCTTGGTAGTTTGTCTTGGATTGTTTTTCTTTCGAAATGTTGTGTTGGGGGTTTGTCCCCGGAGTAAAATCTCGTTGTTTTGTTCATTTCTGATTTAAGTTTGCAGTTTGTTTTCCTTTTGTACAATTCCCATCAACGAAATTTGGTTCCTTCGTGTCTAATTTTGTTTATCTTTTCTTCTTTTTACTTTTCTGAACAGCCTTCTTGCAACTGATCTTAATGATATGGCGTGCTTAAAGATTAATCAACCCAGCCTAGAAAGTCAATCGGGTTTGGAAATAATAACACATGAAATAAGAAGTGACGAGAGTGAGTCAGAGTACGGCGATGATGAAGCCGTAGAAGAAATCGGCGAAGAATTAAGTCACTTCGAGGAAAAACCCAAACCGAATCTAAATGATACGGAGGCCGTTAATCTAAGGAATGCGGATGACGTCAAGGAAACCCGGATAAGTGTCCATATTGAACCCAATCTGAGAGAAGAACTGATCAAAACACTCATGGAGTTTAAGGACATTTTCGCATGGTCGTACGACGACATGCCAGGAGGACTCAGCACTGATCTAGTGGTTCATAGATTACCCACTGATCCGGCATATCCTCCCGTCAAGCAAAAGCTGCGGAAATTCAAGACGGAGATGAGTGTGAAGATTAAGGAGGAGGTAACCAGGCAGTTGCAGGCGAAAGTCATTCGTGTCACTCGATACCCCGAATGGTTGGCTAACGTAGTACCGGTGCCAAAGAAAGACGGAAAGATCAGGGTATGCGTGGACTATCGCAATCTCAACAAGGCAAGTCCTAAGGATAATTTCCCACTTCCCAATATCCATATCCTAATTGATAATTGCGCCGGACGCGAAATTGGATACTTTGTGGACTGTTATGCGGGATATCATCAGATTTTGATGGATGAAGAGGACGCAGAAAAGACGGCTTTTATCACACCGTGGGGGACTTATTGCTACCGAGTGATGCCGTTTGGTTTGAAGAATGCAGGGGCAACCTATATGAGGGCGATGACTACGGTATTCCATGATATGATACACAAGGAAATTGAGGTGTACGTGGATGACGTGATCATAAAATCTAGGCGCCAAGAAGACCATGTTGCTGACCTCAGGAAGTTCTTTCAAAGACTCCGAAGGTACGACATCAAGCTTAATCCGGCCAAATGCGCATTCGGAGTTCCGTCAGGAAAGTTGCTAGGATTCATCGTCAGCCGACGGGGCATTGAGCTGGACCCATCAAAAATCAAGTCCATTCAGGAGTTAGCCCCGCCGAAGAATAAAACAGAGGTAATGAGTCTGTTGGGAAGGTTGAATTACATCAGCAGGTTTATTGCCCAGCTCACGGCAACTTGTGAACCCATATTTCGCCTATTGAAGAAAGACGCTGCGATACAATGGACGGCAGAATGTCAGGAAGCATTTGACCGAATCAAAGGGTATCTGTCAAATCCACCCGTACTAGTTCCGCCCGAGCCAGGTAGACCCCTGATTCTTTATCTGACGGTCTTGGAGAATTCGTTTGGCTGCGTACTGGGGCAGCATGATCTTACCGGCAGGAAGGAACGGGCCATTTACTACCTCAGCAAGAAGTTTACAGTCCACGAGGTCAAGTACACTCATCTAGAAAAGACATGTTGCGCCCTGACTTGGGTAGCCCAAAAGCTGAAACACTACTTGTCTTCTTACACCACTTACCTCATTTCGCGTCCGGATCCGTTGAAGTATATTTTCCAGAAACCTATGCCTACAGGGAGGTTAGCAAAATGGCAAATATTACTTACGGAGTTCGACATCATATACGTGACAAGGACGGCTATGAAAGCTCAAGCCCTGGCCGATCACTTAGCTGAAAATCCCGTTGATGACGAATACGAACCTTTGAGGACGTATTTTCCAGATGAGGAAGTATTGCAGATTGAGGGGTTGGAACTAACCAAGGATCCGGGATGGAAGCTCTTCTTCGATGGAGCGGCAAACGCAAAAGGAGTCGGAGTAGGGGCTGTGCTTATATCTGAAACAGGACATCATTATCCTGTTACCGCTCAACTGCGTTTTCACTGTACCAATAATATGGCTGAGTACGAGGCATGTATCTTAGGGCTGCGATTAGCGGTGGACATGGATGTACAGGACGTCTTGGTCTTGGGGGACTCGGACCTTCTGGTACATCAGATTCAGGGAGAATGGGAAACCAGAGATTTAAAGCTTATCCCATATCGTCAGTGTTTGCATGATTTGACCAAACGCTTTCGATCGGTAGAATTCAGACACATCCCAAGGATGCATAATGAGGTTGCCGACGCGTTGGCTACTTTAGCGTCAATGCTACATCACCCGGACAAGGTTCGTGTCGATCCGTTACATATCCATGTCCGGGATCAACATGCTTATTGTAATGTGATAGAGGAAGAGGTGGATGGTGAGCCATGGTTTCATGATGTCAAGGAATACCTCAGATTAGGAGTATACCCAGAACAAGCAACTGGAGATCAAAAGCGAGCTATTCGGCGGTTGGCGAACGGATTTTTCCTTAGTGGAGGGGTGCTGTACAAAAGAACCCCAGATTTGGGATTGTTGAGATGTATAGATGCAAGTCAAGCCACAACAATGATGACGGATATACACTCGGGAGTTTGCGGACCACACATGAGCGGATACGTATTGGCAAAGAAGATTCTTCGAGCAGGATATTATTGGCTCACTATGGAGCGGGATTGTATAAGTTTCGTGCGAAGATGCCATCGGTGTCAGATACACGGAGATTTGATTCATTCTCCGCCGACTGAATTGCATACAATGTCCGCACCATGGCCGTTTGTCGCATGGGGTATGGATGTTATTGGACCTATTGAGCCCGCAGCTTCCAACGGTCATAGGTTCATTCTGGTAACGATTGATTATTTTACCAAGTGGGTGGAGGCCAAAACATTCAAATCAGTGACCAAGAAGGCGGTAGTGGACTTCGTACACTCCCACATCATTTGTAGGTTTGGAATTCCAAAGATGATCATTACAGATAACGGTGCAAATCTTAACAGTGGATTGATGAAAGAGGTATGTCAACAGTTCAAGATTACACACCGAAATTCCACACCGTATCGCCCAAAAGCAAATGGTGCGGTCGAGGCAACAAACAAGAACATAAAGAAGATATTGAGGAAGATGGTAGAAGGGTCTAGGCAGTGGCATGAAAAGTTACCATTTGCGCTGTTGGGTTATCGCACTACCGTCCGGACTTCGGTAGGTGCAACTCCTTACTTGTTAGTATACGGGACTGAAGCAGTAATACCCGCAGAAGTTGAAATCCCATCCCTCCGAATTGTCGCTGAAGCCGAGATTGATGACGACGAGTGGGTCAAAACCCGATTAGAGCAATTGAGCTTGATCGATGAAAAGAGATTGACAGCAGTATGTCACGGCCAATTGTATCAAAAGAGAATGGCGAGAGCATATAACAAGAAGGTACGTCCCAGGAGATTTGAAGTGGGACAACATGTGCTGAAGAGAGTTCTACCCCATCAGGCCGAAGCGAAAGGCAAGTTCGCTCCAAATTGGCAGGGACCTTTTGTGGTGACTAGAGTATTATCCAACGGCGCTCTATGTCTGACTGATGTCGAGGGAAGATGCACCGATATGGCTATCAATTCTGATGCAGCTAAGAGATATTATGTGTAATTCTTTAATGCATTTGTCAACGTTTGGTTTCGTTTGTGTGTATTTGGCATTTTTCGGAGAATGAAATGACAGAGGCAATTTTTCTACTACCCAAACACTTTAACCTTTGTTTCCCCATTTGAGCCTTAATTATTCTTTCATATACCCTTTTTCGGAATCATCAAGGAAGATGTGTAACATAATAGAAAAGAAACAAAGAAGTAATACAAGAAAAAGTGAACTACGTTCGACCTGATTCCTCAAGAAGGATACGTAGGCGCCACACGGCTCGGTCATAATAAAATAAAAATCAAAAAATCCCCCAAGCAACAAAACCGGGACAGAAGTCATTGTTTCGTTTGAAAGATAGTGTGGATTCCGAAAGTTGTAATAAGCTAACCGTTGAGGCTAAACCCCTTTCTTCAGCCTCACGCGCAGAAACCATATTAAGAACCAGAAAGACCTCTCGATCAGTATTTGAGAAGTGCCGAGTCATGTGAATGAAAGCCAAGAGTGACATCCCGACCCTCGATTGAACCCGGGATGCAAGCCGAAAGGGGATGACGCTCTAGAGGGAATCTCATGGGTGATACCCCGCCGCAAGGAAAGAAAGCATAAATGAGAGAGTCTTAACGGTGAAAACCCTCGCGGGCACCTTAAGGCGAAGGAAGTTGAGAGAAGTAAAATGAGAGAGTCTTACGGTGAAAACCTTTACAGGCACCCTAAGGCGACGGGAGATCGAGAGAAATGAGAGAATCTCATTAGTGAAAACCCTTGAAGGGCACTATGAGGTGACAAGGCGAGATGGTTACAAGGTGTCTGCATGAGACAAGGTTGGGACATCCGTTTACCTCTAGCAGGACGCGGTATCAGAAAGTGATTGACATGAATAGACTGGTTAGTTTAATCTCAAAGGCGCGGCATAACATTGGATCAGGCACACATTCAGATAAGTTTTCCTATTTTTGAGTTCGGAAAAGTTTTTCTCTTCTTTTGTCATTTGCGGTCAGTATTCTTTTCTTTTCTTTCATTTTCGAAAATTGATTTTTTTCAAAGCTTACTACCAAGTCTCCCAAAGCAGTATATTGAAAGTGAATAGGCATGGAACAAGGCAATGAGACAAAAGTCGCTACGATAGTGAGATTGGGATGACAGGCTGAGTGGAAGGTTCGCAAGAATTATGGAGTGTGATGGACACATGTGGCATGTCCGAAAGATGATTTCGCGCAACAGATCACCGGCTAAAAAGAGTCGGATCAAACCAAAGAGTGGAATAAAAGGAAAGATGAGAGGTCGTTCGTGGAAAAAGCATCGTCCCAAGCAAGCGTCAACGTCGCCCACAAAGTTCGAGAGAGGCCAAGCAGCCGAAAGAGAATGGCCTCAACAAGAGTGGCACGACCACTCGCGGCGTTTTGAAACTAACAATTTTTCTTTGATTTAAAGCAGGAAAAGAGGGTCCGACGGCGGAAAAGCATACCGTCCAGAAGTTTATCACACTGGGGCAGAAAATTTTCTCCTGTTGCGAAAATTTTCTGGAAAGCAAAGACCCAGGTGATAAGAGTAGAAAGCAGCACAAGATGGGGTGATCTTTGAGCCTGGTATCATCCCCAGCAGTTATTGGAAAGAGAAAAGTGGTTTCGTGATTCCTCCAGCAGTATTACATTCCATAATTTGCTCGAGGGAGCAAAAGCGTGAGCCCCAGAAGAGGTAGGGGAAGAAGGAAGAGAATGAGGGGTGAAGGAAACAAAGAATACTTCCTCAGCAGCATCACCCCCAGCAGGCGAGTAAACAGTTCCAAAAAATATCCTCAGCAGTCAGAATAAAAGTAACACGACCTAAGGGAAAGCAATTCCAAGACAGGATAATTCAGAAGAGAAGGTGGTCCGAGAGGTAATGCAGGAACAAGGATATGGTACAAAAGGCAAAGGAAGGTCATCGAGATAGGAGGAAATCAGTGAAGTAGTAGTTGAAGTCAGGGAGCCCGCCTGGAGAATGGAGTGGCGATTTAATTTTGAAGTTGTAGTTGAAGTCAGGAAGCCCGCCTGGAGAATGGAGTGGCGATTTAATTTTGAAGTAGTAGTTGAAGTCAGGAAGCCCGCCTGGAGAATGGAGTGGCGATTTAATTTTGAAGTTGTAAGTGAAGTCAGGGAGCCCGCCTGGAGAATGGAGTGGCGATTTTATTTTGAAGTAATAGTTGAAGTCGGGGAGCCCGCCTGGAGAATGGAGTGGCGATCTGTTTTAATTTGGTAGAGGAAAGCGGTAGAATGTAACAGAAATCTCCGGCATGAATCCAAGTTCGTAAGAAGAGAAGAAGCATCAGAAGGAACGCCAAGTCAGACAGGATGGCAAGGAGCGCGACAAGATCAAGTTAAAAAGGGATAGATAAGAACTTGTAGTACTGTAACTTAGTCTAGCTTCTTGTTTTGTTGCTTAGTACGGTGTAACAAGGAGATCAGCTATGAAGTTGTAATTGAAGTCAGGGAGCCCGCCTGGAGAATGGAGTGGCGATTTAATTTTGAAGTTGTAGTTGAAGTCAGGAAGCCCGCCTGGAGAATGGAGTGGCGATTTAATTTTGAAGTTGTAGTTGAAGTCAGGAAGCCCGCCTGGAGAATGGAGTGGCGATTTAATTTTGAAGTAGTTGAAGTCAGGGAGCCCGCCTGGAGAATGGAGTGGCGATTTAATTTTGAAGTTGTAGTTGAAGTCAGGGAGCCCGCCCGGAGAATGGAGTGGCGATTTAATTTTGAAGTTGTAGTTGAAGTCAGGGAGCCCGCCTCGGAGAATGGAGTGGCGATTTAATTTTGAAGTTGTAGTTGAAGTCGGGGAGCCCGCCCGGAGAATGGAGTGGCGATTTAATTTTGAAGTAATAGTTGAAGTCGGGGAGCCCGCCGGGAGAATGGAGTGGCGATTTAATTTTGAAGTTGTAATTGAAGTCAGGGAAGCCCGCCCGGAGAATGGAGTGGCGATTTAATTTTGAAGTCGTAATTGAAGTCGGGAAGCCCGCCCGGAGAATGGAGTGGCGATTTAATTTTGAAGTTGTAGTTGAAGTCGGAAGCCCGCCCGGAGAATGGAGTGGCGATTTAATTTTGAAGTAGTTGAAGTCGGGAAGCCCGCCCTGGAGAATGGAGTGGCGATTTAATTTTGGAGTAGTAGTTGAAGTCAGGGAGCCCGCCTGGAGAATGGAGTGGCGATCTGTTTTAATTTGTTAGAGGAAAGCGGTAGAATGTAACAGAAATCTTCGGCATGAATCCAAGTTCGTAAGAAGAGACGAAGCATCAGAAGGAACGCCAGGTCAGACAAGATGGCAAGGAGCGCGACAAGATCAAGTTAAAAAAGATAGATAAGAACTTGTAGTACTGTAACTTAGTCTAGCTTCTTGCTTTTCGTTGCTTAGTGCAGTGTAACAAGGAAATCAGCTGAGCAGTGGTAACAGCAGTAACAGCGGCATTAGCAGTAACAGCGAGATCGCAACAGGCATGGTGGTCCCAGCTACCAGAACTTCCCGAACTACATTGACCTGATTCCCTTTTAGCCAGGGATATGTAGGAGGCCTTTGAAGCAAGGTTCGGTCACTTTTCCAAAATGCTTCATACGGAGTACTCGAATGGGCAAAATCGCTTATATCCGCTCACTTATCTTTGCACGAAAACTCTGCGTGTTTACGCGCAAAGAGGGGCAGCTGTGAGCACGTGATTTTTGCCTTACTTGAGAAGTATTCCCAGAAAATTTAAAAATAAAAATAGTTTCGTGTTGGGCGTGATTTTTGTGATTTTGTGTTGTTTTATCTTTTTGTGTGTACGTTTATTTATTTGAATTAAAAATACAAAAAATATATGCTGGGTTTTTTTGCATTTTTCGTGTTTGATGCCGAAGTCATGTGATTTACATTTTCAGGTGATATGTAATTATGTACGTTAATGGTAAATAGCGGTGTTATAGGTTAGTATATATACATATGTGTGTATATATATATATATATGTATATATATACATATATATATATATATATATACACATACACATAATACATCATGAAGATCCGATCTGGGCCAAATCCAGTCTAAAAGCCAGGCCCAAACGGATTTCTTCTAATCCAGGCCCAAACGAATCCCCATCCGTCCAGCATCTATCATTGTGGCATGCGATCTGGACCGTTGGATTCTATTATCCAACGGCCCAGATTAATCCTTTAATCCCAATATACACTCAGACTATGATTTAACCAAACGACGTCGTTTGGTTTAAGTGAGGGGATCCTGATCGTTGATCGTAAATGATCCAACGATCAGGATTCAATCTCATCTCCGGTATATATTCCTCATTCCATACCCCGCCCCCCAAGCCAGACCCCCCCTCTCCCTTCACCTCCCTCAGAAGCTCTCAAAGACCAGGCGTAACGCCGCCCTCCTCCGCCGTGCCCCGCCTGCCGGAAATCGCCTCACGGCGGTTCCGGTAGGCCAATCAAACCCAAACCAACGCCAAAACCTTCCCCTCACCTCCCCCATCACGAACCCAGCCTCCACTAACCTCGAATCATGCCGGAGCTCCTCGAATCTTCATTTGAAGATTCGAGTCAAACTCGAACCTATGCCAAATCACCCCAAATTCACACCACAGTCTCCTCACACCTCCCCCACACTCCCATTGACATTGGTTTGCTTCGAATCTAACCAAAAATGCAAAAGCCCCAAATCCGAGCCCAAGAACCCTAATTTTTGGAGAAACCCAATTCGAGCCGGGTTAGCCGCAATTGAAGTCCAAGGGACTTTAGTCTAGGTGTTCTCAATCGAGAACATCCCGATTAAAGCCCGTTTGGCTTCAATAATTCCACATCTTAGTTCGAAGTTTGGTCGGCAGATTTCTTGCAAGGTATTCATTCCTTCTTTGGTCGATTTAATGCGATTTTTGTGAATATGTGTGTTTATTTTATTCATTGTTTCAATTCTATTCTAGCATGCTTCTAATTTCTCATAACAGTCGACCTGCTATCCTCCTTTGAGGCCCTTTGTTTGGCCAATTCCTCTGTTTTTAGTAGTTAAAATGAATCATGAGTCCAAGGTGATTAAAGTCGTCAAGGAACTAGTTCGTAACATTGGTCCCTGAATCTGCCTGTATGCAATTCATTAGAGTAGGGGTTGGTTACTGTTTGATTCAGATTAAAGGGATAATTGGTTGTAGTTAATAGGATAATTGTTTAATCACACACCCATACAAAGGGCTAGTGGAACTGAGCACAGCAGGGCATCCCCACTGAGGTCCCTGCCACCAGCCTTATTGTTTAATGATGGAGTCCATACCTTGGACAGTAGGTGGTGGGGTTTGCAGGGAATTTGATGGGTCTGGCAGAGTTAGGAGTGGGCAGGGTAATAGTTAATTAGGGCCAGGTGTTCTGGAGGGGCTTTGAGCTATAAATATAGCATCAAAGAGTACCTGGAGAGAGGATACTCATTCATACATACACACTGAGAGAACTAGAGAAAATAGGCAGTGATAACAGAGTACCTGGAGAGGAGATAAAACAGTGATAATAGGCAGATACCTGAGAGTAACTAGAGCACCTGAAGAAAAATAGATACAAGGATACACATATAGGAAGATACAGAGAAAGGCTACTGTTTTCATTGGTTTGGAGTCACTGTTTCATCGAGTTTTCTTGGCTACTGTCTCGCTGGTTTGGTTCATTGTTGTTGCTGCTGTTGTATTCATTTGGTGCTGCTGGTCCAGTTGTGCTGTTGGTCGTTGGTGTTGCTTTGCACAGTGTTGTTGGTCCAGTGCTGGTTCTTCTGTTAGTTGTTGTTGCTGTGTTATTGTGGCTACTGCCACTGGTTATGGTCGTGTGTGCTGATATTGCTGCCTGGTTGTTTGGGGTTGCTTTTGGTCTATTGGTGGCTGGTCTGTAGTGTTTGCTGCCTGGGGTTTGGTCTTTTGGTTTGCTGCCTGGCTGTGTGTTGTTACTGCTTGGTTCAAATATTGCTGTTAGTCCTTATTGTTGGCTGTTGGTCAGTAGTTTATTGCTCTTGGTCGTTTTGGTTGCTGGCTGATCTATAGTTTGCTGCCTGGTTTGGTTGTTGCTGTGGTTTCATTATTTTGTGGCTGTGCTACTTAACTGTAATGGCCATTTGATTGCTGCCTGGCCATTACTGTTCCATTAGTCCATTAGTTGGTAAAGTTTGAAGAATTTGATCACTGTTTGGTTTGTTGGGATTATTAGCTGGTTCACCATTTGTTTTGGTGTGGAGTTGTTGCTGTTACTGTTCCTGTTACTGTTGCGGCATTACCATCGCTCACTCTTCTTTGTTCTTTCACATGCCAGGTACACATCTCTGTTATTGTAATTCCCTGGTTCAAAAAGAATGAAGCCTGAAGTTTATGTTTGAAGTCTGTTGAATCATGTAGTCGTCCAAAGTCTATGCTTGATTACATTCTGTTACTGTCTAATTAAATTTGTATTGCTAGTTTTGTTATGGAAAATGTAGCTAGACCAAAGATACACTATCATTAGATATGCACGTAGACCCGAATTAGTCTGTTGTATCCCTGTTCAATCTTCCCTGCTCATGTGTGTAATCTCCAAACCTGTTAAATGATAGACCTTATGTTAGAAGCAAGATTAGCTAGGGAGTTGTTACTCAACGGAATGACGTAATTAGATTAAAAAGAGTCGGGGGTGCATTTCATGTGACCCGACCCCCAATTTTGGGCAAGAGTAAACAAAGCGTGTTAGGAACCACAGGCGCATTTCATGTGGTGTGGTTCGTAGCAAGTTTTTTAAGTAATTTGGAATCAACTCTTAAGTAAGATACAGTGGGATGTAGTTCACTTTAGATTGGAATCAAAGGTACGCCTCGCCCAATAGTTACACTAATCACACAGCCGTCATAAATGTACATATAAATACTCAGATTTCGAGATGCGTCGTTTCTTAACGAATATCACGCTTTTCTCAACAGTGTAAATAAGTAGTCGATCCGGGCGCATATTTTAGTTTTACCTTTCTAAATACGGGTGTGCATTTCATGTGACCCAAATCCAAACCCCGCAAATGTTGAATAAGAATATGTTGAGGATCCGGGTGCATTTCATGTGACGTGATTCGAAAGCATATTTTTAAGCAACTTCCTCTTTCGTAAATCACAATCAAAAATAAAAGCGGTAAAGGGGTATTAACTTGCACTAAATACATAATTGTAAAAAAGCAGATAGATAAGCCAAACACGACAGTTGAGCGACCGTGCTAGAACCACGGAATTCGGGAATGCCTAATACCTTCTCCCGGGTTAATAGAATTCCTTATCCGGATTTCTGGTTCGCGGACCGTTAAATAGAGTCATTCTTTTCCTCGATTCGGGATTTAACCGGTGACTTGGGACACCATAAATCTCCCAAGTGGCGACTCGAAATAATTAAAATAAATCCCATCTCGATTGTCCTTTAATTGGAAAAACTCTTTGCACCCTTGCGGGTGCGTAAAAAAGAGGTGTGACACCCCCCCCTTTTTATTTGTGTGTTTCTTCTTCTTTTTATAAAGAAGAATTAGGGTGGTTATATGGGGATGTGGGTGTGAATGTGTGATCATGGATAAAAGACATGGGTGAAGTGGGGAAAATGGGGAAGTTAATTATATGATGGATTTGAAAAGAGGGGATCATGGGGTGATTGAGGGAAGAGATTAGAATAATATTTGCACTCTATCCTAAAATAAAGCAACGAAATTGTACAAGAATCCAAGAAGGATTGAATATTTTTTTTTTAAAGTTACATTTATTTTCTAAGTTTAAATGTCACGTGAATTCTTGCTGCTTCCTCTTTTATATATATATATATATATATATATATATATATCCTTCAAATATTACTTAAAATAATACCGTAATTTATTAAAATTATAGTGAAAAGAAATCATATATTATTTGTAAGTTTTTCTTTTTCTCATTACATATAGAAATAAAAATATGTATTCTAAAAATCTTTAATAAAACCTGTTAAGAGTAAGATTAATATTTAAAATATTAAGATTAGACCTAACAAAAATATTTACACTAAAATAGTATAGAATTTGGGTTTGGCCAAAAATTAGTTGTTCACAGCATGCCCCTCTTTTCTTGGAAACATGAAGAGTTTTCACGCAAAGAAAATGAACAAGGTGACTAATTTTTTACCTCACCATTATTTCAAAAGAAAATAAAAGAAAGAAAAAAAAAATAGAAGAGAAAGATGTGACCGAGCCTTGGTTTTAAGCAGCCTACATATCCTGGGTTGTAAGAGAATCAGGTCACGTGTAGTTCAAGTAGGAAAAAAGTGATGGAGTATGCTTAGATGGACAGTCGAGTGAAGTTCTGTCAAGGTTCCGATCCGCGGTTTCTACTATTACATCAAAATGAAAAGAAAATTACATACTCTTAATATCTAGGAGTAACAAAATTCCTATCTAAATGTCATCTGGAGTCTTGTCTTGACTTGCTTCTCTCATTGACTTTAGACTGAAACTTGATGCTCTTGATGCAACAGACTATGAAATATTCTCGTAGGCTTATTTCTTGATCAGATGATGGGAAGAAAGATATTGACCATATGTCTCTGCATGCATTACGTCAAAGCTGGTTGTGGCTGGTTTTAGGATCAAACGTTCCACTTTCTCTAGCAAGAGCTGGAATCATATTCTTGAACATCCAATCCGTGCTTTCTAGGAAAACCTATAATCCAACACAAACAAACAAAACGAACAAAAATTTTCTGCCCCAGTTTGCACTAGAAACTTTTTGTGAGTTATTGAAAATACATGAAACTATCTTTGTTATTGCAGAATAAAGAATTAATATAAAAAACACATGCATTTTTTTAAATAATAGGGGATGTTGTACCCCGTGTGAAGAAGAAGGAAGGCAACCAGGGAATGTAGTACCCTGCATTGGAAACAAAATGAGGCTCATGGCACTCTAAAATGCTACTAGGGAATGTCGTACCCTATGTAGAAAATAATTCAACCAAAGGATGTAGTACCCTGTGTTGGCAACAAAATGAGGATCGTGGCACTCTGAAAAGCTACTAGGGGATGTCGTACCCTATGTAAAAAATAATACAACCAGGGGATGTAGTACCCTGTGTTGGCAATAATTTGAGGCTCGTGGCTCTATGAAATGCTACTAGGGGATATCGTACCGTATGTAGAAAATAATGCAACCAAGGGATGTAGTACCCTGTGTTGGCAATAATTTTAGGCTTGTGGCTCTCTGAAATGCTACTAGGAGATGTTATACCCTATGTAGAAAATAAAAATATAACCAGGGGATGTAGTACCATGTATTGGCAATAATTTGAGGCTCGTGGCTCTCTGAAATGCTACTAGGGGATTTTGTACTCTATGTAGAAAATAAAAATGCAACTAGGGGATGTAGTACCCTGTGTTGGCAATAATTTGAGGCTCGTGGCTCTCTGAAATGCTATTAGGGGATGTTGTACCCTATGTAGAAAATAAAAATACAATCAGGGGATGTAATACCATGTGTTGGCAACAAAATGATGCTCGTGGCTCTCTAAAATGCTACTAGGGTATGTTGTACCCTATGTAGAAAATAATGAAACCAAGAGATGTAGTACCCTGTGTTGGAGATAGCATGTTGATCCCATATAATGACACTAAAATTAACATGTGTTTGTGCCTGTCCCCATCTGTGTCTATGGTTCAAACAACCTTGTTCCCCAAAACAACTTCTGATGAGTAAATTTTGTTGACCCTTGTAAGTCCTTCAAACCTTTTTCCTCACAAGGAATATCAAAGTTAGCTTTATGGCTTTTCCCATACTGTCTGTGCCCAGAAATTTTGCTTCATATAACGGAGAAACTGTAACCAATTTTGTAGCCTTTTCTTTGCTTTGCTTTGACAAAATTAAACTGAAAGGGACTCAAAAATAAAAGTATGAAAGAAAAACGTAGGTGAACTAATATGCACTAAAACTTAATCAAGAAGCATCCCTTTTAGGGGAAGAATAAGAAATGACTTATCTAGAGGAATACGCTAACTTCAAAGAACATGACATGCAATTTGGACTGGATACCCGATTTGTTTAAACCGTCTAATTCTCAAAATCTGTTGTAAACATTACTTTGAAACTGAGTTCTTTAACCATGTTTGTGCTGGGATATAAGAAGACCTAAAATCGATCAACGATGCACTTTTGTGGGTTTTCACCAATTGACCTCTCTCATTTGCCTTTTCTTAACTCGCCATCGCCTTATAGTTCCCTTGAGTGTTTTCACCGGTAAGACTCTCATTTATTTTCTCTCTTTGCAATGGTTGAAGTGCCACCCGTAGTATACTGACTTAGCATTCTCAAAAGCTGATCAGAAGGTCTTAAAAGGGAAAGGTAAAAACCAGGGTATGTGTTTCTTACCGAGACCTTAACAAGGCCAGTTCAAAGGATGATTTTCCATTTCCAAATATCCATATACTGATTGACAATTGCACCAAACATGAAATTGGCTCTTTTGTAGACTATTATGCGGATTATCATCAGATCCTAATGGACGAAGAAGATGCAGAAAAGATAGCCTTTATCACGCCTTGGGGAACATATTTTTATAGGGTAATGCCATTTGGGTTGAAGAATTATGGGGCTACATATATGAGGGCAATGACCACTATGTTTCATGATATGATGCACCGAGAGATAGAAGTGTATGTGGATGATGTCATCATTAAGTCCAAAAAGCAATGTGATCATGTCAAAGATTTGAGGATGTTTTTCCAGAGGCTCCGAAGATATAATCTCAAGCTCAATCCAGCAAAGTGTGAAAATAAAATAAGAGGTTAACAAGCAATTCGATGCAAAGGTCATACGAGTTACTAAATATCCCACCTAGTTAGCTAACGTTTTGCCAGTTCCGAAGAAGGATGGAAAAACCAGGGTGTGTGTTTATTACAGAGACATTAACAAGGCCAGTCCAAAGGATGATTTTCCATTGCCAAATATCCATATACTGATTGACAATTGCACCAAACATGAAATTGGCTCTTTTGTAGACTATTATGCGGGTTATCATCAGATCCTAATGGACGAAGAAGATGCAGAAAAGATAGCCTTTATCACGCCTTGGGGAACATATTTTTATAGGGTAATGCCATTTGGGTTGAAGAATTGTGGGGCTATATATATGAGGGCAATGACCACTATGTTTCATGATATGATGCACCGAGAGATAGAAGTGTATGTGGATGATGTCATCATTAAGTCCAAAAAGCAATGTGATCATGTCAAAGATTTGAGGAAGTTTTTCCAGAGGCTCCGAAGATATAATCTCAAGCTCAATCTAGCAAAGTGTGCTTTCGGGGTGCCTTCAGGAAAGTTATTGAGGTTTATAATAAGTCGGCGTGGTATTGAATTGGACCCATCGAAGATAAAAGCAATCCAAAATTTGCCTTTGCCGAAGAACAAGAAGGAAGTGATGAGTTTATTGGGTAGGTTGAACTATATTAGCAGGTTCATTGCTCAACTAACGTCAACATATAAGCCTATTTTCAAACTGTTGAAGAAAGATGCTGCAGTAAATTGGACCAATGAATGCCAAGAAGCCTTTGATAATATTAAAGATTATTTGGCCAATCCTCCAGTGTTAGTTCATCTGGAACCGGGAAGACCTTTGATCTTGTATCTGACTGTCTTAGACAATTCTTTTTGCTGCGTACTGGGGTAGCATGATGAGACTGGAAAGAAAGAGCATGCGATATATTACCTCAGCAAAAAGTTCACATCTTATGAGGTAAAATACACTCAGTTGGAAAAAATATGTTGTGCATTAACCTAGGTTACTCAGAAACTAAAACACTACTTGTCAGCTTATACCACATATTTGATATCACGGTTAGATCCATTGAAGTATATATTTCAGAAGCCCATGCCTAGAGGAAGACTTGCTAAATGCCAGATTCTGCTCACAGAATTAGACATCATCTATATAATACGTACAACAATGAAGGCACAAGCAGTTGCAGATCATTTAGTAGAAAATCCAGTGAATGATGAATATGAGCCACTAAAGACATATTTTTGGGATGAATAAGCAATGGATGTTGAAGAAGTGGAGCAAAATGACAAGCCAGGTTGGAGAATGTACTTCGACGGAGCCGTCAACAGTAAATGAGTTGGAATTGGAGCAGTACTTATTTCAGAAACGGGTCAGCATTATCCCGTTACCGCTCAACTTCGATTTTTCTGCACCAATAATATGGCCGAATATTAAGCATGTATATTGGGATTGAGGATGGCAATAGACATGGGTGTCCAAGAGATTTTGGTCATGGGTGACTCGGATCTTTTGATACATCAAATTCAGGGAGAATGGGAGACAAGAGATTTGAAATTGATACCTTATCGGCATTGTCTACATGAATTGTCCCAGAGATTTCAATCTATAGAGTTCAAGCACATCTCAAGAATGCACAATGAAGTAGTAGATGCTCTGGCCACATTATCCTCTATATTGCATTACCCGGATAAAGCCTATATAGATCCACTTCAGATACAGGTGTATGACCAAAATGCTTATTGTTTTGCTGTGGAAAAAGAACTAGATGGAGAACCGTGGTATCATGATATCAAGGAATACTTGAAGACAGAAAAGTACCTAGAACAAGCCACTAGAGATCAGAAGAGGTCTATAAGACGATTAGCAAATGGATTTTTCCTCATTGGAGGGATTGCATATAAAAAAACACCAGACTTTCGATTATTGAGATGTGTAGATGCATAACAAGCTGACATGATTAGGACTGAGGTACATGCGGGAGCATGTGGACCTCATATGAGTGGATACATTTTAGTAAAGAAGATACTGAGAGCGGGATATTATTGGCTCACCATGGAACGGGATTGTGTTAGATATGTGAGAAAATGCCACCAATGTCAGGTACATGGAGATTTGATTCATTCTCCACCTTATGAACTGCATACAATGTCTGCACCTTGGCCGTTCGTTGCCTGGGGCATGGATGTCATCTAACCAATAGAGCCTACAACCTCTAATGGACACAGATTTATCTTGGTCGCGATTGACTATTTTACCAAATGGGTGGAGGCAAAGACGTTTAAAGCAGTGACGAAGAAAGTCGTGGTGGATTTCGTGTATGAAAATATCATATGCTGCTTCGAAATGCCTAATGTAATTATCACAGATAATGGTGTATATCTGAGCAGACACCTCATGGCTGAAGCATGTCAAAGATTTAAAATCCTGCATCGTAACTCTACATCTTACAGACCAAAGGCAAATGGTGCACTAGAGGCTACAAATAAGTATATATAGAAGATTCGTAGAAAATGGTGGAAGAGTCAAGGCAATGGAATGAGAAGTTATCTTTCGCTCTTATGGGTTATCGCACAACCGTACGTACATCGATTGGTGCCACACCCTATTCATTGGTGTACGGAACAGAGGCTGTTATACCCGCGGAAATTGAGATACCATCCCTTCGAATCATAGCTAAAGCTGAGATCGAAGATGATAAATGGGTAAAAGCCCGATTGGAACAACTGAATTTGATTGACGAAAAGAGATTAGCAGCGGTTTGTCATGGGCAATTATATCAGCGGAGAATGGCTAGAGTATACAATAAGAAGGTACGTCCTCAGAAATTTGAAGTGGGACAATTGGTATTGAGGCGTATTCTGCCACATTGGGCTGAAGCAAAAGGCAAATTTGCACCAAACTGGCAAGGACCGTTCATGGTATCATGGGTGTTATCCTATAGAGCCCTATATCTAACAGATGTTAAAGGAAAATGCGTAGAGACTGCTATCAATTCAGATGTAGTCAAGAGATATTATGTATGATTCCTTTTTCATTTGTATAATTGTATTTGTTGTGATTTTGGAATTGAAATGATGAAGGAATTTTATTCTCTATCCAAACACTTTATCCATTGACATCCCCGTTGAGCCTTATTTGATCTATTCTTTCTTACCCCTCTCTCGGAATTTCTCATGATACAAGAGAAAATTAGAAAAATGAAAAAAATGGAAAAATGATAAACTAAAAAAACAAATGCAAACAAAAGCAAATTGCAAACAAAAGAAAAGAGGCAAAAGAAAATCGGGAAAAGGTCAAATAAAATAATGAATTATTGACGTGGTTTGAACTACGTCTGACTTGATCTCGAAAGGGTACATAGGCAGCTTCACTGAGGTTCAGTCACAATAAAGGAGAAATCCAAAAAATACCCCACATATTGAAACTGGGGCAGAAGTTATGTTTTATAATTCCGAGAGTTGTAAATATTTTTTAAACCCTCGTAAATTTTGAGCCTTTATATCCTTCTTTATGAACCCATCCAAAAGCCATATTATGGTCCAAAGAAAGACCTTCTAATCGATTTCAAGAAAATGACAATGCAATGATAATAAAGGAAAATAGGGCATGGACAATATCGGTGGTACAGAAAACAAAAAGACAAAAGAAATATATAAAAAATGAGAGAGTATCATCGGTGAAAACCTTAACCGGCATCGTGAGGCAATTGTGAGGTTGAGAGAATAAAAATGAGAGTCTTATCAGTGAAAACCTTAACCGGCACTGTAAGGCGATAGTGAGTTTTGAGAGAAATAAATGAGAGAGTCTTATTGGTGAAAAACTTAAATGGCACCGTAAGATGACTGTGAGGAATATTTTAAGAAAAGAAAACAACAAAAAATAAGATTGGTTTGGGTTGAAAGAAAGTTGGAGTTAAGATAATGACGATTCGATTGGAAAGACTGGGTCGAAGTTTAAATACATGGCATGGTTAGAGGAATCAGCCAACATACCCAGATAAGTCCTATAATTAATCCAAATCACCCTTACCCTTTTGAAATTCATATATATTTGCATTTCATTGATTGAAAAACTAATTTGCCCATTGAAAGCTAACTACCAGCTTCTCATGACAAGAGGTGAAATAACGTTGGGTCGAAAAAAAAGGGAAATAAAGAAGGACAGAGATCAAAGCCAAAGAAAAAAAAAGAAGAAAGAGAAACAAAGGAAATACAAAAGGAGCCTACAAAGGAAATCAAACGAAAAGTCACATAGCGCAGGAAAAGCAAAAAGAGGAAGGCAATAAAAGGAAGAAGCATCAAAATGCCAGTTGCCAGCAATTTACAACTAATAAGACTATTCTTCGAATTAGACAGGAACAAATTGTCACTAATCACTTTAAAGTGAATGTGACAATTGTGGAAGAAAGAAACACAAAAAGAAGTATAGCAATAAAAGAAGGAATCCGTAGTGAAGGAATCACTCAATCAAGTAAGAATATACCAAAAAACAACAAGAAGGTATCATCTTTTCAAATTCACACCCCCAGTTATCAAACTGAGGGAATATTTTTCTGCATTTGCATTTCATGCATCAGGTGCCCACCTGGATAACAAGGGAATACTTTTCTGCATTCGCATTTCATGCATAAGGCGCCCACCTGGATAACAAAGGAATATTTTTCTGCATTTGCATTTCATGCATCAGGCGCCCACCTGGATAACAAGGGAATACTTTTCTGCATTCGCATTTCATGCATCAGGCGCCCACCTGGATAACAAGGGAATATTTTTCTGCATTCGCATTTCATGCATCAGGCGCCCAACTGGATAACAAGGGAATACTTTTCTGCATTCGCATTTCATGCATCAGGTGCCCACATGGATAACAAGGGAATATTTTTCTACATTTGCATTTCATGCATCAGGCGCCCACCTGGATAACAAGGGAATACTTTTCTGCATTCGCATTTCATGTATCAGGCGCCCACCTGTATAACAAGGGAATACTTTTCTGCTATTTTTAATTTCTGTTCAGGCGCCCACCAATATTACAAGGGAATACATTTCTGCAATTTTTTAATTTCTATTCTGGCGCCCACCTGTATAGCAAGGGAATACATTTCTGCAATTTTAATTTCTGCAAATTTTAATTTGTGTTAGCTAACATGAGTAACACCGTAACATGAGAAAAGCTCACACTGGGGCAAAGGAAAATTTTTTGTTGTTTTGTTTTGTTTTAAGCAGGTATCAATTTGAAAGCAAGGAGTACAATTGGGAGTCACACTACCAGACCTTCCCGAAATACACTGACCTGATTCCTGTTTAGCCTAGGATATGTAGGCAACCTCTGAGGCCGGGTGGGTCAAAAGGTTTTCACAATGCTTCTCACGGAATATGCTAGTGGGCAAAAATCTGTCATTACTGCTCACTTGTCTATGCACTGAAACTCTTCGTGTTTCCGAGCAAAGAGGGGCAGCTGTGAGCACGTGATTTTTGCCCTAAGTAATAAAATTCCAAAATTTAAATAAATAATATTTTTGTGTGGAGTTACATGTTTTTGATTGAAATAAAGTGTATTTGTACGTTTGAACAATTAAAAATGAAAATTAGAAAATAAAAAAAAATAGGCTAAAGTACAAAATATCAAATAAAGGAATTTAAAAGAAAATTACAAAAAATACAAATATATACCGGAAATTAAAGAAAAATAGCAAAAAATGTCAAACAATATCATAAAATTGGAGAAAATAGGAACTTGAAAGAATTTAAATAATTGAAAAAAGAATATAAAAATAGAGAATAAAATACAACAAGAAAATACATAAAAAAATATTAAAAATACATGAAAATACATAAAAATACAGAACTGGCCAAATACACATGCCCAGATGCATTGGGCCAGTCAATTATAATAGACCGGTCCAAATGAATAAGTAACACGTGATCAGAGCCGTCCATCTACATGATCCAACGGCTGAATTTTAATCAGAGAATTTAATTAATTTGGTATAGTTTTGGATGAATGATCTGAGCCGTCCATCTATCTAATCCAACGGAGATGAATTCGTCTCCATTTTAAATTGAACGACGCCGTTTGAAAGTATTACATCATGGACGTTGATTAACGATGATCCAAGGGCCAGGATCCATTGACTCGTTACATGTATAAATAGGGTGGTCTTCAGAGACCGGCCATTTTCATCTCCAAATCTAAACCCTAGCCGCCCTTTCTTCTTCTTCCTCTCATCTTCTCACATCATCCATGGAGATTGTCCGCCGTTCATGGTAGTTTTGGACGAATGATCTAAGCCGTCCATCTATCTAATCCAACGGAGATGAATTCGTCTCCATTTTAAATTGAACGACACCGTTTGAAAGTATTACATCAGGTATCAATTTGAAAGCAAGGACTACAATTGGTAGTCAAACTACCAGACCTTCCCAAACTACACTGACCTGATTCCTGTTTAGCCTAGGATATGTAGGCAACCTCTGAGGTAGGGTGGGTCAATAGGTTTTCACAATGCTTCTCACGGAATATTCTAGTGGGCAAAAATCTCTCATTACTGCTCACTTGTCTATGCACTGAAACTCTTCGTGTTTCCGAGCAAAGAGGGGCAGCTGTGAGCACGTGATTTTTGCCCTAAGCAATAAAATTCCAAAATTTAAATAAATAATATTTTTGTGTGGAATTACATGTTTTTGATTGAAATAAAGTGTATTTGTGCGTTTGAACAATTAAAAATGAAAATTAGAAAATAAACAAAAATAGGCTAAAGTACAAAATATCTTCTCACATCATCCATGGAGATTGTCCGTCGTTCATGGTAGTTTTGGACGAATGATCTGAGCTGTCCATCTATCTAATCCAACGGAGATGAATTTGTCTCCATTTTAAATTGAACGACGCCGTTTGAAAGTATTACATCAGGTATCAATTTGAAAGCAAGGAGTACAATTGGTAGTCAAACTACCAGACCTTCCCGAACTACACTGACCTGATTCCTGTTTAGCCTAGGATATGTAGGTAACCTCTGAGGCAGGGTGGGTCAAAAGGTTTTCACAATGCTTCTCACGGAATATGCTAGTGGGCAAAAATCTCGTTACATTTATAAATAGGGTGGTCTTCAGAGACCGGCCATTTTTATCTCCAAATCTAAACCCTAGCCGCCCTTTCTTCTTCTTCTTCCTCTCATCTTCTCACATCATCCATGAAGATTGTCCGCCGTTCATGGTAGTTTCCGGCCAATTCTGAACCTCAAACCACTCTCCTCTTACTCCTCTACCCCAAACTTCTATGAAAACCTAGAAAAAACCCTGAAGCCCCAATTTCTTGAAAATCCGGCAACCGGAGTTCTTCTCCGGTGACCATCACCTTTGCCATTGGCCTCCAAAATAACACCACTGAACCTCCCTGCCTAGATCTTTAACACCATGTAACCCTTTTCCGTTGAATATTCCTCAAACCCTTCGAATCTTTGAAAATAAGTCGCCGGAACCCTAACTCCGGCAAAATTAAACAACCCTACACCAAAAGATCCCCTATTTTCATCTCTAAAACCTATTTCCCAATAAAAAGACTTCAAATCTGAAGTCTTAAGTCTGAAACAAAAGAAAATAAAACTAGAAAAAAAAAAGAAATACGGGGAAGCTGAGGAGACATATCCTGCTAAGCTAAGTCCCATGTACCATTGTTTTTTTTAGCATGATTCATGTGTTAATACTGTTTTTCTTTAATTTCTTCTGATTAAGTTAGTTTTATGTTAGATTAGCTTCTTGTTTGAGTAGTTTCTTGTTTTAAACTTATTTCTCTTCTTAAGCATGCTCTGTTAGATTCTCTGATAAAACTGTCTATTAACACTTGATTAAATATGCTCGAGCTTTTTAGGTTTTTTATTAATTTTTAACATGAAAATATTCTGAACATATCTTCTATGTCAAATCTATTATGCTATGCCTGAAATCTGAGTTGTGATGTTGTTTGATTGAAATTCAACCATATTCAAATTTCTCTCTGAGTTTTGGTTAGGTGATAAATGATTCTCATTTGTGACTGTGTGTGCAAATTGATATGAAAGGTTATATTTGTAATGAGTTCAGGTTATTAGACTACAATTGAACCTATTATGCTCACGGGGATATTGGTTATAGCTGTTTTAGATAGTAATTAACAACTGGATAACTTTGAAAGCATGAAAAGTAGTTTAATTAGGCTTAAAATGGAAAATGACATAAAAAGTGGTTATAATTGAAATAACAATGGTTAGTGTTAAAACTGGCCATTTCTGTAAAATTCTAAGTCTTAAATCCAAGTGGCTAGTTCTGAAACTAGTTAACTCTTTGATAATAGGCCATAAATCTCAGACTGGCTAAATCTGCAAGTCTTAAACTAGCCCTAAGAGGCTATTGAACAATAATGACAAATTTTGCAAAAGCCAAGTCCAAAATACTGGACTGGCTAAAACTGAAAGGCTTAATCCAACAACAACAACAACAACAACTACCCAGTATAGTCCCATAAGGTGGGGTCTGGGGAATGTAATATGTAGACAGGCCTTACCCCTACCCAAAAGGGTAGAGAGGTTGTTTCCAATCGACCCTCGGCTTAGAGAAGGAAAGGGAAAGCAACAACAAAAACAAAAACAAAAGAGCATTAGTAATTCCGGCAGAAATCGCATAAATAGTTATCTAAACATAAGAATTATACATAAAATGGCATGCAATAATATCAAACAGTAGCTACCATAAATAACTACCATAAGGGGGACACAATCCAATGCATGAATCATCCACGAGTCACCCTGACAAGCCTTACCCAACCCCGGGAAAGTAGTACAAAAAATTATAGGAGCCCCTATCCTACAATCCTGATATTAGACCTCCATACTTTTCTATCAAGGGACATGTTCTCGAAAATATGCATCCTAGCCATGGCATGCCTAATCACCTCTCCCCAATACCTCTTAGGCCTCCCTCTGCCTCTCCTCACGCCGACCACTGCCAGTCGCTCACAACTTCTCACCGGGGCATCAGGGCTTCTCCTCCGCACATGCCCGAACCACCCGAGCCTCGCTTCACGCATCTTCTCATCCACCGGGGCCACCCCCACCTTCTCTCGAATAACTTCATTCTTAATCTTATTTAACCTGGTGAGTCCACACATCCCCCTGAGCATCCTCATCTCCGCATTCTTTATTCTCTGAACATGAGAGTTCTTCACCGGTCAGCACTCCGCCCCATACAACATGGCTGGTCTAACCACAGCTCTATAAAATTTTCCCTTGAGTTTCAGTGGAACTTTCTTGTCACACAGGACTCCTAATGCAAGCCTCCACTTCGACCGTCCCACTCCTATACGATGAGTGACATCCCCGTCAATCTCTCCGTCCCCCTGAATCACCGACCCAAAATATCTAAAACTGTCCCTCTTAGCGATGACCTGAGCTCCAATCTTTACGTCCCTGCCTACTTCGCTCGGCTCGGCGCTAAACATGCATTCCAGGTATTCAGTCTTAAATCTGCTTATTTTGAAACCCTTAGACTCGAAAGTCTGTCTCCATACTTCTAGCCTCTCATTCACACCGACCCTCGTCTCGTCTATCAATACTAAGTCATCAGCAAATAGCATGCACCAAGGCACATCCCCCTGAATATGTTGGGTTATAGCATCCATCACCAAGGCAAACAAGAGAGGGCTAAGCGCTGATCCTTGATGGAGCCCCAAAACCACCGGGAAATGGTCTGAGTCACCGCCCACCATCCTAACCCTAGTCTTAGGTCCATCGTAGATGTCCTTGATTACTCTGATGTAGGCTTCCGGCACGCTCTTCGCTTCCAGGCACCTCCATAGCACCTCTATTGGGACCTTGTCATACGCCTTCTCCAAGTCGATAAACACCATGTGCATGTCCTTTTCTTATCCCTGAACTGTTCCACCAATCTCCTGACAAGGTGGATAGCTTCTCTAGTGGAGCGACCCGGCATGAAACCAAACTGGTTCACCGATATAGATGTCATCTCCCTCACCCTCGCCTCGATCACCCGCTCCCAAACCTTCATGGTGTGACTTATTAATTTGATACCCATATAGTTGTTGCAACACTGGATATCCCCTTTGTTTTTGTACAAGGGCACCACCGTACTCCACCTCCACTCCTCCGGCATCCTTTTAGTCCTATAGATCGCATTGAAAAACCTGGAGAGTCACTCCACTCCTGACCTACTTATGCATTTCCAGAATTCCACCGGGATCTCGTTAGACCCGGTCGCTCGGCCCCTACTCATCCTTCGCAAAGCCCCTATGACCTCCTCCACCCTAATGCGCCTGCAGTACCCAAGGTCTCTATGGTGCTCTGAATGCCCCAGCTCCCCAAGCTCTATGTTTCGATCCCCCTCCTCGTTAAGTAGATCTCGAAAGTATGCATGCCACCTCTGCTTAACCTGAGACTCACCCATCAGAACTCGACCATCCTCGTCCTTGATGCACCGGACTTGGTCTAGATCCCGCACCTGCCTCTCCCTTACTTTAGCTAACTGGAATAACTTCTTGTCCCCGCCTCTCTCCCCTAATTCCTCGTACATGCGACCAAATGCTGCATTTTTAGCTTTCGTAACCGCCTACTTTGCTTCCTTTCTCGCCACCTTGTAGGTCTCCCTGTTCACTTTCCTTTCATCCTCGTTAGTGCTCCCTGCCAACTTAGCAAACGCGCCCTCTTTACCTCCACTTTTTCTTGGACTACATTGTTCCACCACCAGTCACCCTGATGTCTGCCTGAATAGCCCTTAGCTACCCCGAGCACATCCCGTGCTACCTCCCTAACCAAGTTCGTCGTCTCCGACCACATTGCGTCCGCTTCCCCCAGAACTTCTCTAAGCTCCACCATCAACTAACCTCCTCTCAAACTCCTGGGCTTTCTCCCAAGTCAGAGCACCCCATCTAATTCATGGTTGTCCCCAAGCACTCCTCCTCTTCCTCTTCCTCTTCACCTAGAGGCCGACATCCATCACTAGGAGTCTATGAAGAGTCGAAAGGGACTCCCCCGGAATAACCTTGCAGTCCTTGCATAAGCCTCTATCGCTCCTTCTGAGAAGGAGTTAATCAATCTGGGTCCTCGCCTCCGAACTTTTGAAGGTGACCAAATGCTCTTCCCTCTTCTGAAATGTCGAGTTCGCAATTAGGAGCTCAGAAGCCCTAGCGAAGCCAAGCAGTGACGTGCCTCCTCCGTTCCTAACCCCAAAGCCAAAGCCGCCGTAAACCACACCATAACCACCAGCATCAGCCCCAATGTAACCATTAAAGTTCCCTCCAATAACTAACTTCTCAGATTGGGGAATACTACTCACCAAATCGTCCAAGCCCTCCCAAAAGCGCCTCTTAACCTCCTCATCCAAGCCCGCTTGCGGCGCGTAAGCGCTGATGACGTTGAGGATGCAACCCCCAATAACCATCTTAATAGACATTAACCTGTCATTCACTTGCCTAACCTCAACCACGGACTCCCTTAGATCCCTATCCAACAAGATGCCCACACCATTCTTACCTCTCACGGCCCCAGAATACCACAACTTAAACCCGTCTGCATTCCTTGCCTTCGACCCTTTCCACCTAGTCTCTTGGACACAGGCCATGTTGACCCTCCTCTTCTGAAGAACCTTCGCCAACTCAATGGACTTTCCCGTCAGGGTGCCTATGTTCCATGACCCGATCTTTAATCTAAGAGCGTCCACTACCCTCTTCCCACCCTTGCCTCCCGCCCTACCCGCAGAACCATTCCCAACCCCCATGCTCACCCTTGCCAACACCCCCGCCCCCCGAGGACATGACCTTACACTACCATCACCCGTCGCGGCCACTATCCCTCCAACTGATTACGGAGGACAGTGGCGCATACGTACTATAGCGGAATACGCAAAATAATGAAGTTAGGAATCGACAAAGTAAACCACACACAGAATATTTAGCTACAAACATAAAAAGGTGTACAAAGTGAATACGTGGCCGGGAGGTACCAACTCTCGATGGAAAAACTTGAAGTACGCTTTGATTCACCCGATGACAACTACCGCTAGCTCTTGCACGTTTCGTCCGGTGATGCTTTGATCTTCACGCCGAAAGATCGCCTTGTCCGCCGTGGCTATTACCTGAAAATCACACACACAACAAACCCCCAAAAAAGTGGGGGGGGGGGGCTGCCTAGCTCGGGAAAGGGGAGAGGTTGTCTAAAAATCACAAAAAAGAAGAAGGTGGGGTAGGGGGTGTGAGAGAAGGGGGGATAGGGAGGAGATAGTGTGTAGAGGGGAGAGAGGAGAGGAAGAGAGGTAACGTACTGGGGGGGCGCCGGAGAAAGGGGTCACCGGAGGGGGGTCACCTGGGTTATGGGTGGCAGGGGGTAGGTAGGGAGTGAGGGCTGGGGTAGTGAAGAAAGGAGAGAGAGACTTACTGGGGGGTCGCAGGTGAAGGGTCGCCGGATAGGGAGGGGGGTCGCCGGAGGGGGAGGTCGCCGTAGGAGGGGGAAGGAGGGTTGGGGAGCTGGGGGGGGTCTGCTGGGTGAAGTTACCATTGGGGGGAGCTGAGGAGAGAGAGAGTGTGTGCTAGAGAGAAATGATTACCTCTTAATCCCTAATTAATAAGTAGGCTAGTCCTACAAATTATATCTAACACAGTAATGAAATGATTACCTCTTAAAAGAGGTTAAAATTGAAAGGAAATTAAGATCCAAATCTGGCTAAGTCTTAAAGACATATAATAAGTGGCTAGAAATTAAATAATAGCACAAGCTGTGTACCAGACCTTGGATAAGGTCGGGTAAATAACAGTTGATAATAAGGGTATAAAAGGAATGAAAAATGGCATAATTGTAGATTTAAAAGAGCCTATGAGGACAATTCAGACATTTAGGCCTAGTATTTCTGTAATATTGCACAAAACAAAGGGTATAGTAGACCCAATAAAAAAGCAAATCAGTTAATAACCTTAGCAAGTGAGGGTACATTAGTAAAACACCTCAAATAGAACCCAATAGAACCTTCCAGCACATGTTGGAAGGAAATTTTGAATCTGAAATGGGTGTTAAAGTGTAATAAACAAAAGAATAAAAGGGAGGAAATTAAGAATAACTTTTTCAAATTTCTCCCCCCCCCCAATTTCACCATTTTTATGTATAAATAGGCTTGAATAAAGCCTGAATAAGGGCTGGATATTGATGAATTAAGAGAATATAAACCGAAAACACCAATACTAAGAGTAATTTTTCTGGGTTTAGTCGAAGCTCTGAAATCTGTAGAATTCCTCATTTATCATCTGTTAATTTGTTTTCTACTGGTCTTCTGCTATAGTGCTACTACTTTGCTGAATTTGGGACTCTTATTTGATTGTTGAATTCGACTGTGTTGCTGTGTTCATTCATCTTCACTGTTGTTGGTTTGCTGCTGTGATCGATCTGCTTATTCTCTCATCTTCACTCCCTTAGACTCATAAGATCTTTCATTGCTGAATCAGGTACACAGCTGAACTTCAAATATGTAATTGCAGTGAATTTGAAGTGGATGAATAAATCGAGATGGTTTTTCGAGAATTTGTTTTGCGTTTACTTTTGTCTTTAGTATATAGATAGTTGAATCTGTAATTCAATAGGAAATCATTGTATAATTAGTTCATATGAGGCACGAACGAATGCTGGAAACAATGTAATAGAATAGTGAGTAGAACTAGTGTAATGATAGTAATCGTAGTCACCTAGTTAACTAAAATAGGCTAATAGTTAATCTGATTCACTTAATCTAAAATACAACAAGTTCTTATCATGTAAATTAATAATGATATTAACATGTGCGGCAATTAGTTTAATTCAATAACTGTTAGTTTGATCTAAACAGTTTAATAGCAATTGAAATGGTATAGGTAAAACTGATAATCAAATATGAAGTTGTTAATCACATAGTTAGTCGAATGAGTTACATAATTAGTTTAATGTTCAATACAATTAGTTAATTCTCTAAAAGTTACAAGTAATCATGATTAGTATATTGCCAAGTAGTTTCATATTAGTTGAATAATAATTCTGTCATTTTTATCCAATCAATATCCTGTTATTAGTTATATATAAAAGCAAAAATAGTCTGATAATTAGATTTCGTTCACATTAGATAGCTAAGGTTTGAAACTGTTAGTGTAATTCTGTATAGTTTTCTCTTCATTGAATAAATACAAGTCAAATTTGTTCTCTACTAGTTCTGAATAGTTGTATATGATCAATTTTAATTTCAGTTTCTCTTCTTCAATCATATTTGATTTAGGCCTAATAAATAGCGAAGGCCCAGATCTGGAACGGTTTACAATTGGGCTTCTAATGGACAGCTTCAATGTGTTCTGGGTTTTGAGACCCAGTCACATAAATTAACATACTGGATATGAGCCCAAAGAGTCCAGGCCCAGTAATATAAAGAATAAGTCCTAGACTTGTATTTTGAAAATTAATTAACTAGTGAAAAACCAAATGATAGAGAATATAGTTGTATATATAGGATTGGACTATACAAATCAAGTGGGACGAGCCTCGCATGAAAACAAAATAGCGAGGCCCTCATATAAACAAATAATAGACTCGGGAAGGTTGATAGCTAATTCCACAACATTTTCAAAAGATTCATAAGCCGATAGATGATATAGGTACGATTTTAAAAATATACTTTCCTTAATATGAGTACACATTTGATGTGGCTCAAATCATAAATCTCGGTGAAGCTGAAGCGTGTTAAAAGTCACAGGCGTACTGGTTGCGGTGTGACTCGAAATACATTTTCGTAATGTCGCGATTCATAAAATATTCAAAGTGAAACATGTACATATTGTTTAAAAAGCACATAATAAATCATCTAAAATCAAGAACGACAGTTGAGCGACCGTGCTAAAACCACGGAATCCGAGAGGGCCTAACACCTTCTCCCGGGTTAACAGAATTCCTTATCTGGATTTCTTATTGCGCGGACTGTTATACAGAGTCAACTTCCTCGGATTCGGGATTAACCGGTGACTTAGGACACGATTATTTTCCCAAGTGGCGACTCTAAAATTTTAAATAAAATCTCAAACTGATTGTCCTTTATTTGGAAAAACTCATTCCTCGTTGTTATTATATCCTTTCTCAGGGTATTAATAATATCAAGGTATATCTTATTCTCCTAGTTGGAGAAATAAAAAAAAGGTAGTAAAAAGGGAGGTGTGACACCTGGAAGGCCCTTGATCTGACTGTATTGGACAATTCTTTTGGCTGTGTACTGGGGAAGCACGATGAAACAGGGAAGAAAGAGCAAACAATATATTATCTTAGTAAGAAATTTACATCTTTCCAGGTAAAATACACTTAGTTGGAAAGAACATGCTGCGCTTTAACATGGGTTGCACAGAAGTTAAAACATTACCTTTCGGCTTATACCACTTATTTGATATCTCGGTTGGACCGACTGAAGTACATCTTTCAAAAGCCTATGCCCACATGAAGGCTCGCTAAATGGCAAATCCTACTTACAGAGTTTGATATTATTTATATAACCCGCACTGCAATGAAAGCAAAAGCAGTTGTTGACCATTTGGCAGAAAATCTGGTCGATGATGAGTATAAACCATTAAAGACATATTTTCCTGATGAGGAGACAATGAATATTGAAGAATTGGAACAAGATGACAAGCCAGGCTGGAGAATGTACTTTGATGTGGTCGTCAACAGTAAAGGGGTCGGAATCGGAGCAGTGCTCATTTCAGAAACGGGTCACTATTTCCTGTTACCGCTCAGCTTCAGTTTTTCTGTACTAATAATATGGCCATGTATGAAGCATGTAAATTGGGATTGAGAATGGCAATAGACATGGGTGTTCAAGAGATATTGGTCATGGGTGACTCGGATCTTTTGATACATCAGATTCAAGGAGAATGAGAGACAAGGGATTTGAAACTTATACCCTATCCACAGTGTCTGCATAAACTATCTCAGAGGTTTCAATCCACATAGTTCAAGCATATCCCAAGAATGCACAATAAAGTAGTAGATGCCCTAGCCACATTATCGTCCATATTGCACTATCCGGACAAAGCCTATATAGATCCACTATAGATACATGTTTGTGATCAAAATGCTTGTTGTTTCGCCATAGAAGAAGAACTTGACAGTGAGCCATGGTACCATGATATTAAAGAATATTTAAGGGCAGAAGTGTACCCAGCGCAAGCCACATGAGATCAGAAAAGGGCTATAAGGCGATTAGCGAATGGATTTTTCTTCAACGGAGGAGTTGTATACAAGAGAACCCCATATTTAGGTCTATTGAGATGTATAGATGCACAACAAGCCGCAACAATCATGGATGAAATACATATAAGAGCTTGCGGACCTCATATGAGTGGATATGTTTTGGCCAAGAAAATACTAAGAGCTGGATACTATTGGCTCACCATGGAGCGTGATTGCATTCGGTATGTGCGAAATTGCCATCAATGCCAGATACACGGATATTTGATTCACTCCCCACCATAGGAGTTGCATACAATTTCAGCACTGTGGCCATTCGTCGCTTGGGGCATGGATGTCATCGGCCCAATAGAGCCCGCAACATCTAATGGGCATAGGTTTATCTTGGTAGCAATTGATTATTTCATTAAATGGGTGGAGGCGAAGACATTTAAAGCAGCAACAAAGAAGGCGGTAGTGGATATCGTACATACAAATATCATTTGTCGCTTTGGAATTCCTAAAGTGATTATCACGGACAATGGAGCAAATCTTAACAGTCACCTCATGGCAGAGGCATGTCAAAAGTTCATAATCCTGCTCCATAACTCTACACCTTATCAGCCTAAAGAAAATGGAGCAGTTGAGGCTGCGAATAAGAATATTAAAAAGATTCTCAGGAAGATGGTGGAAGAGTCAAGACAGTGGCATGAAAACTTACCATTTTCTCTCTTGGTTTATCGTACAACGGTACGTACTTCAATTGGTGCAACCCCTTACTCATTGGTGTACGGAACGGAGGCAGTCGTGCCTGCAGAAATTGAAATACCTTCCCTTCGGATCATAGATGAGGCTGAAATTGACGATGATGAATGGGTAAAAGCTCGGCTAGAGCAATTGAGCTTGATCGATAAGAAAAGGTTAGCAGCAGTGTGTCACGGATAGTTGTATCAATGTAGGATGGCCAGATCATACAACAAGAAAGTCCGTCCATGGAAATTCGAAGTGGGACAGTTGGTGCTAAACGTATTTTACCACACTGGGCAGAGGCAAAAGGAAACTTTGCACCTAATTGGCAAGGGCAATTCATGGTATCCCGGGTATTGTCCAACAGAGCTTTATATCTAACAGATGTGGAAGGAAAATGTGTAGAAACTGCTATCAACTCTAATGCAGTCAAAAGATACTATGTATGATTCCTTTTCATATGTACAATTATATTTGTCATAATTTTTGAAATTGAAATGATGAATGCATTTTATTTCTCTATCCAAACACTTTACCCATTGCTATCCCATTTGAGCCTTATCGCATTATTCTTTCATACCCCTCTCTCAGAATCAACTATGAACAATGAAATGAAAAGAGAAGAAAAAAAGAATGAAAAAAAAGATGATGAAAAAAAAGATATAGAAAAAATATATACAAAAAGAAAAATCGGGAAAAAGTCAAATGACGAAGATATCTTATGGTTTGAACTACTTCTGACTTGATCCCGAAAGGGTACGTAGGCAGACTCAATGGGGTTCAGTCACGACAGAAATAAAATTCAAGATTCCCCAAATTTTGAAACTGGGGCAGAAGTTATGTTTTTATGATTCCGAGAGTTGTAATTGTTTGAACCCTCGTTTAAATTTTGAGCCTTTATACCTTTCATTCTAAACCCATCCGAAAGGTATAAAGGCTCAAAATTTAAACGAGGGTTCAAACAATTACAACTCTCGGAATCATAAAAACATAACTTCTGCCCCAGTTTCAAAATTTGGGGAATCTTGAATTTTATTTCTGTCGTGACTGAACCCCATTGAGTCTGCCTACGTACCCTTTCGGGATCAAGTCAGAAGTAGTTCAAACCATAAGATATCTTCGTCATTTGACTTTTTCCCGATTTTTCTTTTTGTATATATTTTTTCTATATCTTTTTTTTCATCATCTTTTTTTTCATTCTTTTTTTCTTCTCTTTTCATTTCATTGTTCATAGTTGATTCTGAGAGAGGGGTATGAAAGAATAATGCGATAAGGCTCAAATGGGATAGCAATGGGTAAAGTGTTTGGATAGAGAAATAAAATGCATTCATCATTTCAATTTCAAAAATTATGACAAATATAATTGTACATATGAAAAGGAATCATACATAGTATCTTTTGACTGCATTAGAGTTGATAGCAGTTTCTACACATTTTCCTTCCACATCTGTTAGATATAAAGCTCTGTTGGACAATACCCGGGATACCATGAATTGCCCTTGCCAATTAGGTGCAAAGTTTCCTTTTGCCTCTGCCCAGTGTGGTAAAATACGTTTAGCACCAACTGTCCCACTTCGAATTTCCATGGACGGACTTTCTTGTTGTATGATCTGGCCATCCTACATTGATACAACTATCCGTGACACACTGCTGCTAACCTTTTCTTATCGATCAAGCTCAATTGCTCTAGCCGAGCTTTTACCCATTCATCATCGTCAATTTCAGCCTCATCTATGATCCGAAGGGAAGGTATTTCAATTTCTGCAGGCACGACTGCCTCCGTTCCGTACACCAATGAGTAAGGGGTTGCACCAATTGAAGTACGTACCGTTGTACGATAAACCATGAGAGCAAATGGAAGTTTTTCATGCCACTGTCTTGACTCTTCCACCATCTTCCTGAGAATCTTCTTAATATTCTTATTCGCAGCCTCAACTGCTCCATTTTCTTTAGGCCGATAAGGTGTAGAGTTACGGTGCATGATTTTGAACTTTTGACATGCCTCTGCCATGAGGTGACTGTTAAGATTTGCTCCATTGTCCGTGATAATCACTTTAGGAATTCCAAAGCGACAAATGATATTTGTATGTACGATATCCACTACCGCCTTCTTTGTTGCTGCTTTAAATGTCTTCGCCTCCACCCATTTAATGAAATAATCAATTGCTACCAAGATAAACCTATGCCCATTAGATGTTGCGGGCTCTATTGGGCCGATGACATCCATGCCCCAAGCGACGAATGGCCACAGTGCTGAAATTGTATGCAACTCCTATGGTGGGGAGTGAATCAAATATCCGTGTATCTGGCATTGATGGCAATTTCGCACATACCGAATGCAATCACGCTCCATGGTGAGCCAATAGTATCCAGCTCTTAGTATTTTCTTGGCCAAAACATATCCACTCATATGAGGTCCGCAAGCTCTTATATGTATTTCATCCATGATTGTTGCGGCTTGTTGTGCATCTATACATCTCAATAGACCTAAATATGGGGTTCTCTTGTATACAACTCCTCCGTTGAAGAAAAATCCATTCGCTAATCGCCTTATAGCCCTTTTCTGATCTCATGTGGCTTGCGCTGGGTACACTTCTGCCCTTAAATATTCTTTAATATCATGGTACCATGGCTCACTGTCAAGTTCTTCTTCTATGGCGAAACAACAAGCATTTTGATCACAAACATGTATCTATAGTGGATCTATATAGGCTTTGTCCGGATAGTGCAATATGGACGATAATGTGGCTAGGGCATCTACTACTTTATTGTGCATTCTTGGGATATGCTTGAACTATGTGGATTGAAACCTCTGAGATAGTTTATGCAGACACTGTGGATAGGGTATAAGTTTCAAATCCCTTGTCTCTCATTCTCCTTGAATCTGATGTATCAAAAGATCCGAGTCACCCATGACCAATATCTCTTGAACACCCATGTCTATTGCCATTCTCAATCCCAATTTACATGCTTCATACATGGCCATATTATTAGTACAGAAAAACTGAAGCTGAGCGGTAACAGGAAATAGTGACCCGTTTCTGAAATGAGCACTGCTCCGATTCCGACCCCTTTACTGTTGACGACCACATCAAAGTACATTCTCCAGCCTGGCTTGTCATCTTGTTCCAATTCTTCAATATTCATTGTCTCCTCATCAGGAAAATATGTCTTTAATGGTTTATACTCATCATCGACCAGATTTTCTGCCAAATGGTCAACAACTGCTTTTGCTTTCATTGCAGTGCGGGTTATATAAATAATATCAAACTCTGTAAGTAGGATTTGCCATTTAGCGAGCCTTCATGTGGGCATAGGCTTTTGAAAGATGTACTTCAGTCGGTCCAACCGAGATATCAAATAAGTGGTATAAGCCGAAAGGTAATGTTTTAACTTCTGTGCAACCCATGTTAAAGCGCAGCATGTTCTTTCCAACTAAGTGTATTTTACCTGGAAAGATGTAAATTTCTTACTAAGATAATATATTGTTTGCTCTTTCTTCCCTGTTTCATCGTGCTTCCCCAGTACACAGCCAAAAGAATTGTCCAATACAGTCAGATCAAGGGCCTTCCAGGTGTCACACCTCCCTTTTTACTACCTTTTTTTTATTTCTCCAACTAGGAGAATAAGATATACCTTGATATTATTAATACCCTGAGAAAGGATATAATAACAACGAGGAATGAGTTTTTCCAAATAAAGGACAATCAGTTTGAGATTTTATTTAAAATTTTAGAGTCGCCACTTGGGAAAATAATCGTGTCCTAAGTCACCGGTTAATCCCGAATCCGAGGAAGTTGACTCTGTATAACAGTCCGCGCAATAAGAAATCCAGATAAGGAATTCTGTTAACCCGGGAGAAGGTGTTAGGCCCTCTCGGATTCCGTGGTTTTAGCACGGTCGCTCAACTGTCGTTCTTGATTTTAGATGATTTATTATGTGCTTTTTAAACAATATGTACATGTTTCACTTTGAATATTTTATGAATCGCGACATTACGAAAATGTATTTCGAGTCACACCGCAACCAGTACGCCTGTGACTTTTAACACGCTTCAGCTTCACCGAGATTTATGATTTGAGCCACATCAAATGTGTACTCATATTAAGGAAAGTATATTTTTAAAATCGTACCTATATCATCTATCGGCTTATGAATCTTTTGAAAATGTTGTGGAATTAGCTATCAACCTTCCCGAGTCTATTATTTGTTTATATGAGGGCCTCGCTATTTTGTTTTCATGCGAGGCTCGTCCCACTTGATTTGTATAGTCCAATCCTATATATACAACTATATTCTCTATCATTTGGTTTTTCACTAGTTAATTAATTTTCAAAATACAAGTCTAGGACTTATTCTTTATATTACTGGGCCTGGACTCTTTGGGCTCATATCCAGTATGTTAATTTATGTGACTGGGTCTCAAAACCCAGAACACATTGAAGCTGTCCATTAGAAGCCCAATTGTAAACCGTTCCAGATCTGGGCCTTCGCTATTTATTAGGCCTAAATCAAATATGATTGAAGAAGAGAAACTGAAATTAAAATTGATCATATACAACTATTCAGAACTAGTAGAGAACAAATTTGACTTGTATTTATTCAATGAAGAGAAAACTATACAGAATTACACTAACAGTTTCAAACCTTAGCTATCTAATGTGAACGAAATCTAATTATCAGACTATTTTTGCTTTTATATATAACTAATAACAGGATATTGATTGGATAAAAATGACAGAATTATTATTCAACTAATATGAAACTACTTGGCAATATACTAATCATGATTACTTGTAACTTTTAGAGAATTAACTAATTGTATTGAACATTAAACTAATTATGTAACTCATTCGACTAACTATGTGATTAACAACTTCATATTTGATTATCAGTTTTACCTATACCATTTCAATTGCTATTAAACTGTTTAGATCAAACTAACAGTTATTGAATTAAACTAATTGCCGCACATGTTAATATCATTATTAATTTACATGATAAGAACTTGTTGTATTTTAGATTAAGTGAATCAGATTAACTATTAGCCTATTTTAGTTAACTAGGTGACTACGATTACTATCATTACACTAGTTCTACTCACTATTCTATTACATTGTTTCCAGCATTCGTTCGTGCCTCATATGAACTAATTATACAATGATTTCCTATTGAATTACAGATTCAACTATCTATATACTAAAGACAAAAGTAAACGCAAAACAAATTCTCGAAAAACCATCTCGATTTATTCATCCACTTCAAATTCACTGCAATTACATATTTGAAGTTCAGCTGTGTACCTGATTCAGCAATGAAAGATCTTATGAGTCTAAGGGAGTGAAGATGAGAGAATAAGCAGATCGATCACAGCAGCAAACCAACAACAGTGAAGATGAATGAACACAGCAACACAGTCGAATTCAACAATCAAATAAGAGTCCCAAATTCAGCAAAGTAGTAGCACTATAGCAGAAGACCAGTAGAAAACAAATTAACAGATGATAAATGAGGAATTCTACAGATTTCAGAGCTTCGACTAAACCCAGAAAAATTACTCTTAGTATTGGTGTTTTCGGTTTATATTCTCTTAATTCATCAATATCCAGCCCTTATTCAGGCTTTATTCAAGCCTATTTATACATAAAAATGGTGAAATTGGGGGGGGGGAGAAATTTGAAAAAGTTATTCTTAATTTCCTCCCTTTTATTCTTTTGTTTATTACACTTTAACACCCATTTCAGATTCAAAATTTCCTTCCAACATGTGCTGGAAGGTTCTATTGGGTTCTATTTGAGGTGTTTTACTAATGTACCCTCACTTGCTAAGGTTATTAACTGATTTGCTTTTTTATTGGGTCTACTATACCCTTTGTTTTGTGCAATATTACAGAAATACTAGGCCTAAATGTCTGAATTGTCCTCATAGGCTCTTTTAAATCTACAATTATGCCATTTTTCATTCCTTTTATACCCTTATTATCAACTGTTATTTACCCGACCTTATCCAAGGTCTGGTACACAGCTTGTGCTATTATTTAATTTCTAGCCACTTATTATATGTCTTTAAGACTTAGCCAGATTTGGATCTTAATTTCCTTTCAATTTTAACCTCTTTTAAGAGGTAATCATTTCATTACTGTGTTAGATATAATTTGTAGGACTAGCCTACTTATTAATTAGGGATTAAGAGGTAATCATTTCTCTCTAGCACACACTCTCTCTCTCCTCAGCTCCCCCCAATGGTAACTTCACCCAGCAGACCCCCCCCAGCTCCCCAACCCTCCTTCCCCCTCCTACGGCGACCTCCCCCTCCGGCGACCCCCCTCCCTATCCGGCGACCCTTCACCTGCGACCCCCCAGTAAGTCTCTCTCTCCTTTCTTCACTACCCCAGCCCTCACTCCCTACCTACCCCCTGCCACCCATAACCCAGGTGACCCCCCTCCGGTGACCCCTTTCTCCGGCGCCCCCCCAGTACGTTACCTCTCTTCCTCTCCTCTCTCCCCTCTACACACTATCTCCTCCCTATCCCCCCTTCTCTCACACCCCCTACCCCACCTTCTTCTTTTTTGTGATTTTTAGACAACCTCTCCCCTTTCCCGAGCTAGGCAGCCCCCCCCCCCCACTTTTTTGGGGGTTTGTTGTGTGTGTGATTTTCAGGTAATAGCCACGGCGGACAAGGCGATCTTTCGGCGTGAAGATCAAAGCATCACCGGACGAAACGTGCAAGAGCTAGCGGTAGTTGTCATCGGGTGAATCAAAGCGTACTTCAAGTTTTTCCATCGAGAGTTGGTACCTCCCGGCCACGTATTCACTTTGTACACCTTTTTATGTTTGTAGCTAAATATTCTGTGTGTGGTTTACTTTGTCGATTCCTAACTTCATTATTTTGCGTATTCCGCTATAGTACGTATGCGCCACTGTCCTCCGTAATCAGTTGGAGGGATAGTGGCCGCGACGGGTGATGGTAGTGTAAGGTCATGTCCTCGGGGGGCGGGGGTGTTGGCAAGGGTGAGCATGGGGGTTGGGAATGGTTCTGCGGGTAGGGCGGGAGGCAAGGGTGGGAAGAGGGTAGTGGACGCTCTTAGATTAAAGATCGGGTCATGGAACATAGGCACCCTGACGGGAAAGTCCATTGAGTTGGCGAAGGTTCTTCAGAAGAGGAGGGTCAACATGGCCTGTGTCCAAGAGACTAGGTGGAAAGGGTCGAAGGCAAGGAATGCAGACGGGTTTAAGTTGTGGTATTCTGGGGCCGTGAGAGGTAAGAATGGTGTGGGCATCTTGTTGGATAGGGATCTAAGGGAGTCCGTGGTTGAGGTTAGGCAAGTGAATGACAGGTTAATGTCTATTAAGATGGTTATTGGGGGTTGCATCCTCAACGTCATCAGCGCTTACGCGCCGCAAGCGGGCTTGGATGAGGAGGTTAAGAGGCGCTTTTGGGAGGGCTTGGACGATTTGGTGAGTAGTATTCCCCAATCTGAGAAGTTAGTTATTGGAGGGAACTTTAATGGTTACATTGGGGCTGATGCTGGTGGTTATGGTGTGGTTTACGGCGGCTTTGGCTTTGGGGTTAGGAACGGAGGAGGCACGTCACTGCTTGATTTCGCTAGGGCTTCTGAGCTCCTAATTGCGAACTCGACATTTCAGAAGAGGGAAGAGCATTTGGTCACCTTCAAAAGTTCGGAGGCGAGGACCCAGATTGATTAACTCCTTCTCAGAAGGAGCGATAGAGGCTTATGCAAGGACTGCAAGGTTATTCCGGGGGAGTCCCTTTCGACTCTTCATAGACTCCTAGTGATGGATGTCGGCCTCTAGGTGAAGAGGAAGAGGAAGAGGAGGAGTGCTTGGGGACAACCATGAATTAGATGGGGTGCTCTGACTTGGGAGAAAGCCCAGGAGTTTGAGAGGAGGTTAGTTGATGGTGGAGCTTAGAGAAGTTCTGGGGGAAGCGGACGCAATGTGGTCGGAGACGACGAACTTGGTTAGGGAGGTAGCACGGGATGTGCTCGGGGTAGCTAAGGGCTATTCAGGCAGACATCAGGGTGACTGGTGGTGGAACAATGTAGTCCAAGAAAAAGTGGAGGTAAAGAGGGCGCGTTTGCTAAGTTGGCAGGGAGCACTAACGAGGATGAAAGGAAAGTGAACAGGGAGACCTACAAGGTGGCGAGAAAGGAAGCAAAGTAGGCGGTTACGAAAACTAAAAACGCGGCGTTTGGTCGCATGTACGAGGAATTAGGGGAGAGAGGCGGGGACATGAAGTTATTCCAGTTAGCTAAAGTAAGGGAGAGGAAGGCGCGGGATCTAGACCAAGTTCGATGCATCAAAGACGAGGATGATAGAGTTCTGATGGGTGAGTCTCAGGTCAAGCAGAGGTGGCAGGCATACTTTCGAGATCTACTTAACGAGGAGGGGGATCGAAACATAGAGCTTGGGGAGCTGGGGCATTCAGAGCACCATAGAGACCTTGGGTACACTACAAGCATTAGGGTGGAGGAGGTCATAGGGGCTTTGTGAAGGATGAGTAGGGACCGAGCGACCGGGCCTGACGAGATCCCGGTGGAGTTCTAGAAATGTATGGGTAGGTCAGCAGTGGAGTGGCTCTCCAGGTTTTTCAATGCGATCTATAGGACTAAAATAATGCCGGAGGAGTGGAGGTGGAGTACGGTGGTGCCCTTGTACAAAAACAAAGGGGATATCCAGTGTTGCAACAACTATAGGGGTATCAAATTAATAAGTCACACCATGAAGGTTTGGGAGCGGGTGATCGAGGCGAGGGTGAGGGAGATGACATCTATATCGGTGAACCAGCTTGGTTTCATGCCGGGTCGCTCCACTACAGAAGCTATCCACCTTGTCAGGAGATTGGTGGAACAGTTCAGGGATAAGAAAAAGGACTTGCACATGGTGTTTATCGACTTGGAGAAGGCGTATGACAAGGTCCCAAGGGAGGTGCTATGGAGGTGCCTGGAGGCGAAGAGCGTGCCGGAAGCCTACATCAGAGTAATCAAGGACATCTACGATGGACCTAAGACTAGGGTTAGGATGGTGGGCGGTGACTCAGACCATTTCCCGGTGGTTTTGGGGCTCCATCAAGGATCAGCGCTTAGCCCTCTCTTGTTTGCCTTGGTGATGGATGCTATAACCCAACATATTCAGGGGGATGTGCCTTGGTGCATGCTATTTGCTGATGACTTAGTATTGATAGACGAGACGAGGGTCGGTGTGAATGAGAGGCTAGAAGTATGGAGACAGACTCTCGAGTCTAAGGGTTTCAAAATAAGCAGATCTAAGACTGAATACCCGGAATGCAAGTTTAGCGCCGAGCCGAGCGAAGTAGGCAGGGACGTAATGATTGGAGCTCAGGTCATCGCTAAGAGGGACAGTTTCAGATATCTTGGGTCGGTGATTCAGGGGGACGGAGAGATTGACGGGGATGTCACTCATCGTATATGAGCGGGATGGTCGAAGTGGAGGCTTGCATCAGGAGT
>JASVEL010011102.1:0-213481 GCA_032618575.1 Nicotiana noctiflora
AGCATGGACATGTCACGACCCCAAACCTCGGTCGTGATGGCGCCCAACACATTGCTAGGCAAGCCCGACCATTTTATCCAATTAAACCAGCCAAGTATAATTAATACTGATTAATCGGCGTGATTAGCCTATTTTCATAACAAATCAAGAAGTGTAGAAATGAAATACAAGAACACACTCCCCACCAAATCGTGGTGTCACAAGTCTGAGCCTCTACAAATGAGATCTACTACACAATCAAGTCTAACCAGAATGGAGACAACAAAATGATAAAAAGAAAGAGGTCAGGTACTGCGGACGTCTGGCAGCTACTTCGTAGTCTCCGACAATAGTAGATAATGAACAGCAGCTACAATATCTCAACCGCTCTCGGGCACCTATGGATCTGCACAAAAAGTGCAGGGGAGTGGGGTGAGTATATTTCAACTCGGTGAGTAACAATAATAAACAATAACTGAAAATAAGAATTTCTGTACTATCACTAAACAGTTCTAAGGCAACCCTCACAGGTACGTCATCACTGTGGTAGTACTCTAATCTCCAATCCACGTTTATCTCTACAAGATTCTACACTGAACCAACCCTCACTCGTACCTCTACGGTGTACGGCCATCTCAACATATAAAGACACATACCTATGTCTATAATGTATAAGTATTTAAGTAGATAGTAGGATATGATAAAGTATAATGTCGCGGCGTGCGGCCCGCTCCAATACATATACCGCCGCGCCGCGCCGCCCGCTCCCATACATATACGGCTGCGGCGCGCGCAGCCCGCTCCGTGTAACGTCGACGGCGCTCACTAGGGGTGTATACGGACTTCGGAGGGGCTCCCTAGCCCCAAGCACTATCCTGCTGCGGCGTGCGGCCCGATCCAATATATATATGTATATATAATGATGTCGCTGCGGCGCGCAGCCCGATCCCATAATATACACCGGTGCTCACCGAGAATGTGTGCGGACTCGGACTCGAAGGGGCTCCTGCAGCCCACGCGCGATAATACTGCGGCGTGCGTCCGTCCCACATGTATATTACATGTATATTACGCGGCGTGCGGTCCGATCCAATATATATACGCGCGGCGTGCGGCCCGATCCAATATAGGTATATATATATATATATATATATATATATATATATATATATATATATATATATATATATATATATATATATATATATATATAATACCTCATAATGGGTCCTCGACCCTATCCCGATCAGTATATACTTGGCCTCTCAGGCCCAATACAATATATCACAGTGGGTCCTTGACCCTGTCTCGGTCAATATAGACTTGGCCTTTCTGGCCCAATATAACATCTCATAGTGGGTCCTTTACCCTATCTCATCTCAATCGGTATAGACTTGGCCTTTCAGGCCCACTCAGCTAGAACAGGAAATTCCACCCTAGATAATCTCTCTCAATGTACACATCTAGTACGGGCTCATATTATGCTATACAGCTAGAGCTACGGCTGAGTGTATGTTTCCAACACGATATAAGAGTCACCTAGCTCTATAGGTTCCCAAATGCTCTACAGATCGGCACAAGGCCCCAAACATGGCTATTAGCCCAATTATACAGTTATAATATCATTAGTAGTCATACAACACGGTATTCTATTAGCCGGGAAGGACCAAGTCCAAGTCCCCATTCATAATGACACCACACTCGTCTCAAGACGTGTGTCTCACCTCAACATAGCACTGTGAAGTACTAGTACGGGGTTTCAAACCCTCAGTACATTGTTTACTACCACCACTCACCACGAACCGGTAGAAGCTTCAATCCGCCTTGCGCTTGCCTCGCAAATCAATCTCCTCGGGTGCCAAATCTGCTCAAAATCATAGAGAATGCATCAATATATACTAATTTCACGAAATTTATTCGAAATAACCCAAATTATATCAATACCCACAAGTTATCAAAACCCGACTTTTGGTGCGCTTCTCAAAAAATTATAAAAGTTATACATTCGGAACCCTCGTCTCAATACGAGTCTAGGAATATCAAATTTACCAAATTCGAACTCCATTTGCCCACTCAAATCGATATTTTTCTACAATTTTAGGCCTAGGGCTTAAACCCATATTTAATCCTCCATTTTCATAGAAATAATCCATGATTTCATGATAAAAGCGTGTAATTAAACCACGAAACTTACCTCCGACAATATCCCGATGATCTCCCAGCTATTTCCCTTCACTTCCTCTCTCTAGGCTTCAAAAATGGGGGTTTATGAAATGAAACCCGTAATGACTCCCTGGGACCTTTCTTCTGGTTTTAAAATCACTCCCTGGGACCTTTCTTCTGGTTTTAAAATCACTCCCTGGGACCTTTCTTCTACGCGCTCGCGTTCGTCACCACGCGTTCGCGATGCCCAGCTCCGGATTAACCTTCACGAATGCGACCTCCCCAACGCGTTCGCGATGCACTAGCTCCCAGCCGTCTGATTTTCCTTCTACGCGTTCGTGATACCCCTCACGCGAACGCGATGCACACCCTCACAAACCTACGCGAACGCGACACCCTGAACGCGATCGCGAAGCTCAAGAATCCTGGCCTACGCGAACGCGATGAACTGTCTCGCGATCGCGATGCTTGACTCGCCTGGCCTTCGCGAACGCGGACCATGCCACGCGAACGCGAAGGCTTGGATTTTGCCCAGTGATCTGCAATTTTTCTGCAGATTTTTAAGTTCCAAAAGTGCCGGATGATGGTCCGGATTCACCCCGAGGCCCCCGGGACCCCAACGAAAACCACCAACATACTCCAAAACACGATACGAACTTGTTCCAAGCATAAAAACACCATCTTAAATATCAAAATCACCAATTACACACGGATTCAAGCCTAAGTTTTCTTCAAAACTTCCGAAACTAGCATTCGATCAAAAACTCGACCAAACGACCTCCGAATGACCTGAAATTTTGCAGGCACATCCAAAATCACCTAACAGGGCTACTGCAGCTGACGGAATTCCATTTCGACTCCCGGATCAAAATCTCGCCTATCGATCGGATATCGCCAAAGCTCATATTTAGCCAATTCAAGCCTAAATTTACTCCAGACCTCCAAATTCACTTCCAATCGCTCTCCTAGCTCATAAATGACATCCCGGAGCTGACCGAATCATCAGAATTAAATTCCGAGCTCTCTAACTCACAAGTCAACATCCGGTTGACTTTTCCCAAATATTCCTTCTTCTAAGAGACTGTTTGTCTCAATTCCTACTAAACTCAATCCGAAATGACTCAAACTCGCCAAACATACATATTAAAACATGAACGAGCATATAACAGGGATAACGAGGTAATAGCTCACATGATGACGGGCCGGGTCATCACATTCTCCCCAACTTAAGCAAACGCTCATCCTCGAGCGGACCCAGAGTTGTACTAGATTCAACACAATAGCCGAATGACCTCACCAAGCATATACTCGGGGTGATACCACTTCACCCTATCTTTCATGAGTCCGATAACATAGAATAACTAAATTTCAACAGTCTATCTAGACCATAAACCACATTGCACTTTCCGAAATCATATACCAAATCCGAATCCCACATCTATACTCAGAGTACACCTGAACCAACCATAGTGACCCATACTCGCCACTCTGGATAAGATCATATGATGTATCAAACAACCCCCAATCACTCGAGACGATGGTCTCTAATCACAACAATTGGCCACAATAACCAAATACTAGCAGAAAAACCTTTCTCATTAGATAGAGTCTTATTCCAACACCTTCATATCCTGCCCACGGCAACTGAAGCACGCGATACACCGAACCCATCTCTCGGGTCAACTATTTATGAATCCATTTCCCTTTTAATTGATACTACAATAGAATTCGAAGCCAAATCTCGATATTACCCTTCTAACCAACTGAAATCATACATGCTCGCACTCATTAATGACTCAAATGATCATTTAGGGTATAACACACCACACTAGTGATATGACGCCTCAACACCGGCCTAAGCCGCGACAAGCACAACACAAGCTCCAATAGGAAACGTCTGAACATACTCAAACCATAACAATTGACTCAAACAAAAGAGCTGTAATTCAATTCCTCTGTACCATCATATCAAAAAAACTGAGATCCCGTCTCACATCATAGGAATAGAGTACATGACTCCTTCTCGAAAGGTCATAACATCACGTGGCCTTGCCACGACCCATGATTCTATCCAAACATTATTACTCACGAAGCACCTCAAGTCACCATGATCAGAACGGTCAGCCACGCACATATCTAGGTCTGAACTCAAGAAATCAATCACACCTACGGTGATATAATTGACATACACTATCAAATCCTGAAAGGACACAACCGATGTGCTATTCCCCGAGCGATACCCAATACGGACTATTCCTCAGAAGCCAGGAAGTATTGTATACAAAGTAACATATAGGAAGCTATATTTTCCACATCACACCGTTGCGGCGCGCAACCCGTTCCAATAACATACCCGTGGCGGTGTGCCACCCGATCCAGATACCATACCTGTGGCGGCGTGCCACCCGATCCTGATACCATACATGTGGCGGCGTGCCACCCGATCCAAATACTATACCTGTGGTGGTGTGCCACCCGATCCAGGAATACATATAGCAAAGGGAATGCACATCGAGTCAAGTCGCTCATCGCAACAATATATACATAGCCTCAGGTTCGGCCACATGAAATGCACCCGATAAAGTTCCTCAATAACGGAACTGAATCAATGGTAGATACCTCTACACTGACATCCGCCACGAAGGCCCAACTGACAAAGTAATACCTACCAGCCATCCGCTGGTCCTAGGGTACATCTACCCTGCTGGAGCATGATCTGATGCACTCTGCCATGCAGTTGTGACATCTTCCTGACATATTCCACATCACATTAGTCTAGAGAACCTAACTTAGGACAACCAGTCTGCAATCATATATCATTATTCCATTTCATCATATCAAGTAACGAGGGAGCCACTAGGGCTTCCAATTTCCGATAACCGCTACATTGTGCCGATACACACGATATACCACCGCTGCGTAGGCGGGTTACGAGAACTTCTAGTCTCCAACACATACATAACATAGAATCACTATGCCCGATTCCGTACTTCACCGTACGATTACATAACGCACCTCAAGCGTCCATTCATACCACGAAAGCCATTCATAAATTTCACTATGTCATCAACGACTCGATTATTACAGTCGATCCCACGGGAGAATACCACCACACCGCTAGATATTATCAGTTTATTTTACCTTATCCTTTTGGAACATATACCCTGCCAAATCACTAGAATAGCAGTACCATTTTCCTTAATCACGAGGAAGATTGATTCTCAGATTATCTGCAACTGCCCACGTTGCTTGGGAATTTTAATAACTTCCCACATAATATGAACTGATCTCAAACCTTGAACATGCCCTTATCATCTTTCCATAACACATCGTATATACCATACCACACTAAGACAACATGGAAATTCATATCCCTTTCCTCCGCCGCAAACATCGGCGCACTCAACTAGTCAAGGACTTTCATGATCCCATATAGAGAAAACTCATTACACATTCCAAGCTTTACATACCAACAGGAAATACATTCATTTTCAAACCACGGTAAAACACATCACAAATCCTTTCTCCTAATTACATCGCATAAGTTAAATTGCCAGGACTGAGTCCTTATACCCATATCGAGTTACACAACTGCCAATACTCAAAAGCTTTATTGCACAATATCGGCGAGACTCATTACTTCAAACATATACCAGGAATTAATCGTGTTCCTTACCATACCGTTTCGGTATATTAACAAGTTGATCCATTTACCCAATTTCCTTTCTGATTCATCTTTAATTTAATACTAGCCTTTATTGTAGCACCACAATGCCTCAACCCATGTTACCACACAAAACTCGTACATAAGACCATACGGTCTAAGACACATAGGCCACTAAATACTCTCTCAATTATTTCCCAGAAATACCACATTCTACAATACTTTGTTTTGAAGAACTTCCTGCGATTTGAATTTGTTATCATTACCTTTCAATATGGATACAAAGAATCTCATCATTCGCATAACATAATACAAGTCTTGATTCCTTCTAACGAAACCACCGTCTATAGCCATATACGCAATCTTAATACACCTGACTGTTACAAGCAAAATCTTTAACACCGCAAAACCATTCTCGGGCGTCATTCACTCTTATTCAATTATAATTCAACTGTCTACCAATTGGACAGGACCACTCATGCCCTGTTAGAACTCTGGCATCTCAGAACATGATTACATACAAATGCATTTAGCTAACTTTCTTTTCTATACATCAAACATTCTTTAACAACAGCCGCTCAAAAGCTCCTAGTATTTCTTCAGATCTACGAAGTACCATAACCTTTACCAAAATTTCCGACGTACTTAGAGACATGATCAACATAGCACACAACTGTGCAATCAGCTATTCAATAGCAACCTCCCCAACTTAGCTCGAAGCCATATACGTCAAGGCACTTTTAGCCACTCATAGCATTCTTACTCAAATGATGCCACAATGTTCTAGTTAGATTAAACTCAATTCATTTACAAGCTTCGGCGGACATTCGAATCATCACACATCTTAACTCTTTTGCAACTCTTGCATTTATACACACACCATTTAAGCCTATTCTCCAGGTGACAGAATTATTTTCTAACCCCCAAATTTTCCAAAAATTTTGACAGAGTTTCCTCTGTAATTTGGCCTATCTACCTGGCAGCGAATCACCAAAATCATCCTAACAATACATCCGCAACTCGACAAGACATCACAATGCATATCAACAACATAAATCTCAATACTACACAATTATATCATCAGCATTAGTACATGAACATGCGCTGCACCTGCTCAAATCATAACACATATACCTTTCACCATGATACACCTAGCACATCCAATTTGGTCTTTCTGCATTTGAACTCACACTACCACACGTAATGCACTTTACCTTTCCACTAAGGAACATGAACATACTCACCACGCCCATAGCTAGGGCTACGTAACAGATCACAATAAGGATTGAATACCTTGCAGCTCACCCATTATCAAACTGCCATTTTCACAATTAAGATCAATACCTGATCGCATGAATTTCGTAATACCGGTTCGCGAAATTAGCACCTCGGTGCTCAAGCCATAGACAAGGATCCGGTTGCAAGTCCTCTAGACTTGCCCAACATGAACTCACAGAGATTATATCTCGTCCCTCGATTGGGGAATCATAAGCCATCAAGGCAAATTTATCACTAAGCACTCGAGTGCGCGCATCAATGTGTAGGAGAAATTTCAAGAATTACATCTCAAGCTGAATAAAACACGCACGATGAGAATTCCAAGAATTTGAAACTTTCCTAAAGGTTTGCAACCTCCCGAGGATAAGTACAGGCGTCCCCGTACCGATCCACGGGACTCTACTAAACCGGCTCATGACTCGCGAGACCTGTTAACCTAGGCTCTGATACCAACTTGTCACGACCCCAAACCTCGGTCGTGATGGCGCCCAACACATTGCTAGGAAAGCCCGACCATCTTATCCAATTAAACCAGCCAAGTATAATTAATACTGATTAATCGGCGTGATTAGCCTATTTTTATAACAAATCAAGAAGTGTAGAAATGAAATACAAGAACACAGTCCCAACCAAATCGTGGTGTTGCAAGTCTGAGCCTCTACAAATGAGATCTACTACACAATCAAGTCTAACCAGAATGGAGACAACAAAATGATAAAAAGAAAGAGGTCAGGTACTGCGAACGTCGGCAGCTACCTCGAAGTCTCCACAAAATGGGGATAATAAGGCAGTTGCGATAGCTCAACCGCCCTCCTGAACCTGTATATCTGCACAAAAAGTGCAGGGAAGTGGGGTGAGTATATTTCAACTCAGTGAGTAACAATAATAAACAATAACTGAAAATAAGAACTTCTATGCTATCACTAAACAGTTCTAAGGCAACCCTCACAGGTACGTCATCACTATTGTAGTACTCTAATCTCCAATCCACGTTTATCTCTACAAGATTCTACACTGAACCAACCCTCACTCGTACCCCTACGGTGTACGGCCATCTCAACATATAAAGACACATACCTATGTCTATAATGTATAAGTATTTAAGTAAATAGTAGGATATGATAAAGTATAATGCTGCGGCGTGCAGCCCGCTCCAATACATATACCGCTACGGCGCGCAGCCCGCTCCAATACATATACCGCTGCGGCGTGCAACCCGCTCCATTTAACGTCGACGACGCTCACTGGGGGTGTATACAGACTTTGGGGGGGCTCCCTAGGCCCAAGCACTATTATACTACGGCGTGCAGCCCGATCCACACATGTATTACTGCAGCGTACAGTCCGATCCAATATATATATGTATATATATTTATACTGCTGCGGCGCGCAGCCCGATCCCATGATATACACCAGCGCTCACTGAGAATGTGTGCGGACTCGGACTCCGAAGGGGCTCCTACAGCCCAAGCGCAATAATACTGCGGCGTGCAGTCCGTTCCACATGTATATCACTGCGGCGTGTAGTCCAATCCACATATACATTACTGCGACGTGCAGTCTGATCCAATACATATAGTGCTGCGGCGCGCAGCCCGATCCAATATAGGTACATATATAATAACTCATAGTGGGTCATACCTCATAATGGGTCCTCGACCCTATCCCAGTCAATATATACTTGGCCTCTCAGGCCCAATATAATATATCACAGTGGGTCCTTGACCCTGTCTCAGTCAATATAGACTTGGCCTTTCGGGCCCAATATAACATCTCATAGTGGGTCCTTGACCCTATCTCATCTCAATCGGTATAGACTTGGCCTTTCAGGCCCACTCAGCTAGAACAGGGAATTTTACCTTAGATAATCTCTCTCAATGTACACATCTAGTACGGGCTCATATTATGCTATACAGCTAGAGCTACGGCTGAGTGTATGTTTCCAACACGATATAAGAGTCACCTAGCTCTATAGGTTCCCTAATGCTCTACAGATCGGCACAACGCCCCAAACATGGCTATTAGCCCAATTATACAGTTATAATATCATTAGTAGTCATACAACACAGTATTCTATTAGCCGGGAAGGACCAAGTCCAAGTCCCCATTCATAATGTCACCACACTCGTCTCAAGACGTGTGTCTCACCTCAACATAGCACTGTGAAGTACTAGTACGGGGTTTCAAACCCTCAGTACATTGTTTACTACCACCACTCACCACGAACCGGTAGAAGCTTCAATCCGCCTTGCGCTTGCCTCGCAAATCAATCTCCTCGGGTGCCAAATCTGCTCAAAATCATAGAGAATGCATCAATATATACTAATTTCACGAAATTTATTCGAAATAACCCAAATTATATCAATACCCACAAGTTATCAAAACCCGACTTTTGGTGCGCTTCTCGAAAAATTATAAAAGTTATACATTCGGAACCCTCGTCTCAATACGATTCTAGGAATATCAAATTTACCAAATTCGAACTCCATTTGCCCACTCAAATCGATATTTTTCTACAATTTTAGGCCTAGGGCTTAAACCCATATTTAATCCTCCATTTTCATAGAAATAATCCATGATTTCATGATAAAAACGTGTAATTAAACCACGAAACTTACCTCCGACAATATCCCGCTGATCTCCCAGCTATTTACCTTTACTTTCTCTCTCTAGGCTTCAAAAATGGGGGTTTATGAAATGAAACCCGTAATGAAATGTTCTGGTTTTAAAATCACTGCCTGGGACCTTTCTTCTACGCGTTCGCGTTCGTTACCACGCGTTCGCGATGCCCAGCTCCGGATTAACCTTCGCGAACGCGACTTCCCCAATGCGTTCGCGATGCACTAGCTCCCAGCCGTCTGATTTTCCTTCTACGCGTTTGCGATACCCCTCACGCGAACGCAATGCACACCCTCACAAACCTACGCGAACGCGACACCCTGAACGCGATCGCGAAGCTCAAGAATCCTGGCCTACGCGAACGCGATGAACTGTCTCGCGATCACGATGCTTGACTCGCCTGGCCTTCGCGAACGCGGCCCATGCCACGCGAACGCGAAGGCTTGCATTTTGCCCAGTGATCTGCAATTTTTTTGCAGATTTTTAAGTTCCAAAAGTGCCGGATGATGGTCCGGATTCACCCCGAGGCCCCCGGGACCCCAATGAAAACCACCAACATACTCCAAAACACGATACGAACTTGTTCCAAGCATAAAAACACTATCTTAAACATCAAAATCACCAATTACACACGGATTCAAGCCTAAGTTTTCTTCAAAACTTCCGAAACTAGCATTCGATCAAAAACTCGACCAAACGACCTCCGAATGACCTGAAATTTTGCAGGCACATCCAAAAACACCTCACGGAGCTACTGCAATAGACCGAATTCCATTTCGACTCCCGGATCAAAATCTCGCCTATCGATCGGATATCGCCAAAACTCATCTTTAGCCAATTCAAGCCTAAATCTACTCCGGACCTCCAAATTCACTTGCAATCGCTCTCCTAGCTCGTAAATGACATCCTGGAGCTGGCCGAATCATCAAAATTTGATTCCGAGCTCTCTAACTCACAAGTCAACATCCGGTTGACTTTTCCCAAATATTCCTTCTTCTAAGAGACTGTTTGTCTCAATTCCTACTAAACTCAATCCGAAATGACTCAAACTCACCAAACATACATATTAAAACATGAACGAGCATATAACAGGGATAACACGGTAATAACTCACATGATGACGGGCCGGGTCATCACAGGACATCTAGTAGAATATACAAAAGAATATATCTATCCTACTGTCTAAGATAAAGAAAGACAACAAAAGTAAAGGAAGACTCCATCCGATTGCTGAGCGGCATAAGAAGGAAGCAGCTCACCGTTGAAGTCTCTTCCACAAACTCAAAGGCGCACACCAGACCGGTAACTAGATGTATCAGCCTCAGATCCTTTACAATTAAGTACAAAAGTGTAGTGTGAGTACATAAACAATATGTGTGACGACCCAAAGAGTCATCACTTGTTTTATTAATCATTCCGAGCTTTGGAGGTCTTGAAAACCTCATTTATAGTTGCCTCGATTTGCGTGCATAGTCCGGGCACAAAGCTGGAAAATATTTATGTTGAAATATGTGAAATATGTGAAAAAGTTGAAGAATTTTGATATTAATATTGATATGGTTGACTTTGGTCAACATTTTTGGTAAACGGACCCGGATCCGTGATTTGACGGTCTCAGAAAATCCGTAGAAAAATATGAAACTTGGGCGTATGCCCGGAATTGAAATCCGAGGTCTAGAACCCCGGTAAAAGAATTTTTCTGTTAAATTGTTTTCTGAAAATGTTTAAGGAAAATGAAACTGATTTTTGATTAAAAAGTACTGGTATCGGGCTCGTATTTTGGTTCCGACGCCCGGTACAGTTCATATATATTGGTTAAGCACTTCCTGTAAAGTTTGGTTGAAAACGGACGTCGTTTGACGTGTTTCGGCCTTAAATTGGAAAGTTTGGAAATTATGAAAATTTGAAAGGATTCTTGAGTTTTAAGGCTCAATTCATGGATTTTGATGTTATTTTAGCGATTTGATCGCGTGAGCAAGTTCGTATGATGTTTTTAAGTTAGTGTGCATATTTGGTTTGGAGCCCCGAGGGCTCGGGAGTGTTTCGGAGGTGGTTCGGGGTGTTTTTGAACTTAAGAAAAACTACAGAAATCTGCAGCAGACAATTCTTCATCGCGTTCGCGTCCAGGCGGTCGCGTTCGCGATGGTCAACTTATTTCCTTCTTCGCGTTCGCATCCACCTGGTCGCGTTCGCGAAGGCTTCTCTTTCTTCTTCTACGCGTTCGCGTCCTTAGGATCGCGTTCGCCTACAACAACATGGACCCCAGCCTTTTTCCTCTACGCGTTCGCGTGAAGGCTCCCGCGTTCGCGGAGCCTGGCCTGCCTCTTCTACGCGTTCGCGTACGGCACCACGCGTTCGTGTAGGCCAAATTTCAATCCCCGGAATTTTCTTCTTCGCGTTCGCGTTAAGCCCCACGCGAACGCGATGTGTAAAACTTCTTCTTCATCGCGAACGCGACCGGGGTGTCGCGAACGCGATGAACAAATTCATGCCCAGTGAATTTAAGACAGAAAACAGAACAGAAACGGGATAAAAATCCCATTTCTGTTCAACTCTCTTCTCCACAGCGTTTTGGACGATTTTTGGGCGATTCTTCATTAAACTTCTTGGGTAAGTGATTCTTAACTCGTTTTCTTCATTTTCCATCAATATTATTTGAATTCCTAAGTCTAATTAGGTGTAAATGGGTAGAAAAATTGAGAATTTAGTATAGTAAGGGTTTTCAAAGAATTTGCGATCTAGACCTCGTTTTGGAGTCGAATTTAAGAACAAATTGTATATTTGAACTCATGGAAGATTGGGTGAACTTATTTTGGTTCGAAACTTGAGTTTCGATTATGTGGGCCCGGGGTCGATTTTTACTATTCCGGGCAGAATGTTGTAAAAATCATATTTAACAATATGAACTAGTTTGTTAAGTAGAATTGATGATATGAAATCAATTGTGTATAGATACGGTTGGATTGGAGTCAAATTCGAAAGGAAAAGGCATTGCTACGGATTGAATCGTTCGTGAACTTTCGAGGTAAGTGTTTGTTCTATCCTAGTTTGTAGGAATAGGAATTCAGTTATGAATAAATTGTTGATTAAGAGTTATTGGTGTTATGCCGGTAATGAAGATAAATTATTGAAATTATTATCAATTATTGGTTTAAAACCGGTAATTATAAATATTGTTGATATAGAGATTATTGGTTAATTGCCGGTAATATATATATTTATGAATTGGGATCGTGTGGCGCGCCGACCACTTATATATTATTGAATTGGGATCGTGTGGTACGCCGACCACAAAGTGACTTAAATCTTGGCATTGGCCATAGTTGCCGGTAGCCTATTGATATATTTGGGAGCGGGTGGTACGCCTACCACAAGATATAATTATTGATATATTTGGGAGCGGGTGGTACGCCTACCACAAGATATAATTACTATGATATTTGGGAGCGGGTGGTACGCCTACCACAAGATATAATTACTGTGATAGTTGGGAGCGGGTGGTACGCCTACCACGAGACATGAAATGAAAGAGGAATTTGACATGAAAGTAAGATTTATTCTGTTGATTAGATTATTCTGGATATCGTGAGTTATTGACTGTTATTTCAGAGCAGAGTATTTCCTTATAAATGTATTACATATATGTATATGTATATATATTTCAACTGTACAGGTTTATGTGGGTGACTGGCCTTAGTCTCGTCACTATTTCGCTGGGATAGGCCAGGCACTTACCAGCACATGGGGTCGGTTGTGCTGATACTACACTCTGCGCTCTTTTTGCGCGGATACAGGTTACGGACAGTAGCAGCGGCAGTAGCACGATTGTGGAAATTCCGACTACTGAGACTACGAGGTAGCCTTGCAGGCGTCTGCAGGACCCGTTGTCTCTTCTATCTATGCTTTTCATTCCGTTATCTCATGTAATCGAGATAAACAACTTGTATTTTCTTTCAGACAATTATGTGTATTATTCTTAGAAGTTCGTGAGTATTGTGACACCAGTCTTGGGTAGTGTATCATGTTTGGGTTTTCTTCATTCATCATATTTGACTAAGTCTTCCGCTAATTTTGATTATTCCACTGTAATTTATATGTTTTAATAATAAGAAATTGGTAATTAATGGAGATGTAATTAATATTTGGCTTGCCTAGCTTCCATTTAGTAGGCGCCATCATGACCCCGATGGTGGGAAATCCGGGTCGTGACAAGTTGGTATCAGAGCACTAGGTTGCACAGGTCTCACAACTCACGAACAACCTTAGTAGAATCCGAAGGATCGGTACGGAGACGTCTGTATTTATCCTCCAGAGGCTACGGAGTTAGGAAAATATTCCCTTTATTCTTTCCGGTCGTGCGACTTGATCTTTTAAATGTTAATTGAACTTCTACTCTGTTCTTCCGCAGATGGTAAGGACACGTGCATCCTCATCTACTGACCAACAGCCCGAGGTCCCAGCAGCGGCAGCTCCCGCTAGGGGTAGAGGCCGAGGTCGAGGTCGTCCTAGAGGACAAGGTAGGGGCGGAGCTCAGCCCCGAGCAGCAGCACGAGTGGCAGAACCTCAGGTTCATATCGAGGAGGAAGTTCCAGCCCCAGCAGCTCCAGTAGGCCCAGCTCAGGTCCCAGGAGGAGCTTTATTTTCACCGGATCTTCAGGATGCTTTGGTCCGGATAGCGGGTTTTATGGATCATATCACCAGAGCAGGTTTATTACCGGTAGCACCAGCCACTTCTCAGGCTGGAGGAGGTAATCAGACTCCTGCTACGCACACTCCGGAGCCAGTAATTCCCCAGGCTCATGTTCCTGTGATTCAGCCAGTTGAGGCAGCTCGGCCTATTATTGTGACTCCGTCTAATGATGGTGCGGCCATGTCCGCTGACGCGTTATGGAGATTGGACAGGTTTACCAAGCTGTTCACTACCACATTCAGTGGCACTCCTTCAGAGGATCCACAGGATTTCCTATACAGCTGCCACGAAGTTCTCCGTACTATGGGTATTGTGGAGACTAGTGGAGTGGATTTTGCTACTTTTCGGTTATCTGGTTCCGCCAAGACTTGGTGGAGAGATTATTGTCTAACCAGGCCGGCGGGATCGTCATCTTTGACTTGGGAGCAGTTTGCAGAATTATTCTTGGAGAAGTTCCTTCCAGCAACTCAGCGGGAGGTTATGCGCAGACAATTTGAGAGTCTTCATCAGGGTTCTATGTCTGTCACACAGTACGAGACTAGGTTCGTGGACCTGGCTCGTCATGCTATCATCATACTTCCCACAGATCGGGAGAGGGTGAGGAGGTTTATTGATGGCTTGAATCAGCCAATTCGGCTACAGATGGCTATGGGAGCAGGAACTGAAATCACTTTTCAGGAGGCGGCTAATGCAGCCCGCCGGATCGAGATGGCTCTGTCACAGGGAGCGAGACATGGATCAGATAAGAGATCTCGTAATTCGGGTAGATTCAGTGGTACCTCGTCTGGAGATAGAGATTTTTATGATAGAGGCCATCCTCCTAGGCCTTATCAGTCAGCTCTTCAGGTTTCTCATGATGCTTCAGGTGATCGTAATTCTCGGCCACGCTACTCTGATCAGCAGCCTATCAGTGCACCACCACTTCGCCATTTTCAGCAGCCGAGGGCTTGTTTTACGTGCGGTGATCTTAGGCACATTGCAAGGTATTGCCCTCGAGCTTCTGACAGATCTCATCAGCAGGGTTCTCGTGCCATGATTCAGGCCCCAGTTCCCTCACAGCCTGCCCAGCCGGCTAGAGGCGGAGGTAGAGGACATAGAGGTGGAGGTAGAGGTCATAGAGGTGGAGCTCGGACCGATAGAGGTAGAGACCAGCCAGCAGCTGATCGTCCTAGAGATACTGCTCGGGGTGGTGGGGCACAGCCCCGATGTTATGCACTTCCCGCCAGACCAGAGGCTGAGTCTTCTGATGCCGTCATTACAGGTATTATTTTGGTTTGTGATAGAAAGGCATCAGCATTATTTGACCCCGGGTCTACATATTCGTATGTGTCTTCCTATTTTGCACCATACTTGATTCAGCCTAGTGATCCACTAAGTGTTCCTGTTCATGTGTCTACACCAGTAGGCGACTCTATTGTGGTTGATCGAGTTCATCGGTCATGTATTATAGTAATTGAGGGTCTTGAGACCCGTGCTGATTTATTACTCCTAAATATGTTGGACTTCGATATTGTACTAGGCATGGACTGTCTATCTCCGTATCATGCTATTTTAGATTGCCATGCCAAGACCTGTGACTTTAGCCCTGCCGAATTCGCCTCGTATAGAGTGGAAAGGAATTTCAGGTCATACTAGCCGTAATGTTATTTCTTATGTTAAAGCTCGGCGTATGGTTGGAAAGGGATGCTTGGCTTATTTGGCCTATGTCCGTGATTCTAGTGCTGAGGTTCCTTCTATTGACTCGGTGCCTGTGGTTCGCGAATTTCCTGAAGTATTTCCTTCAGACTTGCCAGGTATGCCGCCCGATAGGGACATTGATTTTTGCATTGACTTGGCTCCAGGCACTCAACCCATTTCCATTCCCCCATACCGTATGGCTCCGCCAGAGTTAAAAGAATTGAAGGAACAATTGCAGGATTTACTTGAAAAGGGTTTCATTAGACCCAATGTTTCGCCGTGGGGTGCACCTGTATTATTTGTAAAGAAGAAAGATGGTTCGATGAGAATGTGCATTGACTATCGACAGTTAAACAAGGTGACTATAAAAAATAAATATCCACTTCTACGAATTGATGATTTATTTGACCAGCTTCAGGGTGCCAAGGTATTTTCAAAGATAGATTTGAGATCGGGCTATCATCAACTGAAGATTAGGGCATCCGATGTCCCTAAGACAGCGTTCCGCACTCGGTATGGACATTCTGAATTTCTGGTCATGTCTTTTGGGTTGACAAATGCTCCAGCAGCTTTTATGGAATTAATGAATCGGGTGTTCCAACCATATCTAGACTTGTTTGTAATAGTCTTCATTGATGACATATTAATATATTCCCGCAGTCAGGAGGAGCATGCGCAACATCTCGGAGTGGCCTTACAGACTCTGAGAGATAGCCAGCTATATGCAAAATTTTCAAAGTGTGAATTTTGGCTAAGTTCAGTTGCATTCCTGGGTCATATTGTGACGGCAGAAGGTATTCAGGTTGATCCGAAGAAAATTGAGGCAGTCAAGAGCTGGCCTAGACCGACATCAGCCACAGATATTCGGAGTTTCTTGGGGTTAGCGGGTTATTTTCGCCGATTCGTAGAAGGATTTTCTTCTATTGCAACCCCACTGACCAGATTGACCCAGAAGGGTGTTCAATTTGAATGGTCTGATGAATGTGAGGCGAGCTTTCAAAAGCTCAAGACAACCTTGACCACATCACCGGTATTGGTTTTACCCACAGGTACGGGACCTTATACTATTTATTGTGATGCTTCCCGTATTGGGCTTGGTGCAGTGTTAATGCAGGATGGCAAGGTTATTGCCTATGCTTCGAGGCAGTTGAAGATTCATGAGAAGAACTATCCAGTGCATGATCTAGAATTGGCGGCGATTATTCACGCATTGAAGATCCGGAGGCATTATTTGTATGGTGTAGCATGTGAAGTATACACCGATCATAAGAGTCTTCAGTATTTGTTTAAGCAGAAAGAGTTGAATATGAGACAGAGAAGGTGGCTAGAGTTGCTAAAAGACTATGATGTTACTATTTTATATCACCCAGGTAAGGCCAATGTGGTGGCCGATGCATTGAGTAGAAAGTCTGCCAGCATGGGTAGTCTTGCATATATTCCGGTCAGTCAGAGACCATTAGCTCTAGATGTTCAGGCCTTAGCCAACCGGTTCGTGAGATTAGACATTTCTGAGCCTAGCAGGGTGTTAGCCCGCACGGTCGCTCGTTCTTCTTTATTAGAGCGTATCCGTGAGAGGCAATTTGATGATCCTCATTTGCGTGAGTTGAGAGATACAGTACAGCGGGGAGGTGCCACACAGGTAAATCTAGATGATGATGGGGTATTGAAATTGCGGGGTCGAGTTTGTGTGCCCAATGTCGAAGGGATTCGAGAGTTAATCTTAGCAGAGGCCCACAGTTTGCGGTATTCTATTCACCCGGGCGCCGCGAAGATGTACCAGGACTTACGGCAGCACTATTGGTGGCGCAGAATGAAGAAAGATATCGTTGCGTATGTCGCTCGGTGTCTAAATTGTCAGCAGGTGAAATATGAGCACCAGAGACCCGGTGGTGTATTCTAGAGGATTGAAATTCCCGAGTGGAAATGGGAGCGGATCACTATGGATTTCGTTACTGGACTTCCTTTGACTCGGAGGAAATTTGATGCTATTTGGGTCATTGTTGATAGGTTGACCAAGTCAGCACACTTTATTCCAGTATCTGTCTCCTACTCATCGGAGAGGTTAGCGGAGGTTTACATTAGGGAGATTGTTCGTCTCCATGGAGTGCCGGTATCTATTATCTCTGATCGGGGTACGCAGTTTACCTCGCGGTTCTGGAGAGCGGTCCAGCAGGAGTTAGGCACCCAGGTTCAGTTGAGTACAGCATTTCATCCTCAGACGGATGGCCAGTCCGAGAGGACTATTCAGATTCTAGAGGACATGCTTCGAGCCTGTGTTATTGATTTCGGAGGCTCGTGGGACCGGTTTCTGCCATTAGCAGAGTTCGCCTACAATAACAGTTACCAATCTAGCATCCAGATGGCTCCGTATGAGGCGTTGTATGGTAGGCGATGTCGATCACCGGTTGGATGGTTTGAACCGGGAGAGGCTCGGTTGTTAGGTACAGACTTAGTTCAGGAGGCCTTGGATAAGGTCAAGACTATTCAGGAGAGATTGCGTTCAGCTCAGTCCAAGCAGAAGACTTATGCGGATCGTAAGGTTCGAGATGTAGATTTCATGGTTGGCGAACGAGTATTGCTCCGAGTGTCGCCTATGAAGGGTGTGATGAGGTTCGGGAAGAAGGGCAAGCTCAGCCCTAGGTATATTGGTCCATTTGAGATTTTAGACAGAGTGGGAGGAGTGGCTTACAGATTAGCTTTGCCGCCTAGCTTATCAGCCGTGCATCGAGTTTTTCATGTATCTATGCTTCGGAGATACCACGACGATCCCACACATGTGTTAGACTTCAGTACTGTCCAATTGGACAATGATCTATCTTACGAGGAAGAGCCGGTAGCCATTCTAGACCGGCGGGTTCGACAGTTGAGGTCGAAGAGTTATCCTTCTGTGCGTGTTCAGTGGAGAGGTCAGCCTCCTGAGGCATCGACCTGGGAGTCCGAGTCTGATATGCGGAGCCGCTACCCACATTTGTTTCCTGACTCAGGTACTTCTTTCTTTTGTTCGTTCGAGGAAAAACGGTTGTTTTAGAGGTAGAGATTGTGACGACCCAAAGAGTCATCACTTGTTTTATTAATCATTCCGAGCTTTGGAGGTCTTGAAAACCTCATTTATAGTTGCCTCGATTTGCGTGCATAGTCCGGGCACAAAGCTGGAAAATATTTATGTTGAAATATGTGAAAAAGTTGAAGAATTTTGATATTAATATTGATATGGTTGACTTTGGTCAACATTTTTGGTAAACGGACCCGGATCCGTGATTTGACGGTCTCAGAAAATCCGTAGAAAAATATGGAATTTGGGCATATGCCCGGAATTGAAATCCGAGGTCTAGAACCCCGGTAAAAGAATTTTTCTGTTAAATTATTTTTTGAAAATGTTTAAGGAAAATGAAACTGATTTTTGATTAAAAAGTACTGGTATCGGGCTCGTATTTTGGTTCCGACGCCCGGTACAGTTCATATATATTAGTTAAGCGCTTCCTGTAAAGTTTGGTTGAAAACGGACGTCGTTTGACGTGTTTCGGCCTTAAATTGGAAAGTTTGGAAATTATGAAAATTTGAAAGGATTCTTGAGTTTTAAGGCTCAATTCATGGATTTTGATGTTATTTTAGCGATTTGATCGCGTGAGCAAGTTCGTATGATGTTTTTAAGTTAGTGTGCATATTTGGTTTGGAGCCCCGAGGGCTCGGGAGTGTTTCGGAGGTGGTTCGGGGTGTTTTTGAACTTAAGAAAAACTGCAGAAATCTGCAGCAGACAATTCTTCATCGCGTTCACGTCCAGGCGGTCGCGTTCGCGATGGTCAACTTATTTCCTTCTTCGCGTTCGCATCCACCTGGTCGCGTTCGCGAAGGCTTCTCTTTTTTCTTCTATGCGTTCGCGTCCTTAGGATCGCGTTCGCGTACAACAACATGGACCCCAGCCTTTTTCCTCTACGCGTTCGCGTGAAGGCTCCCGCGTTCGCGGAGCCTGGCCTGCCTCTTCTACGCGTTCGCGTACGGCACCACGCGTTCGCGTAGGCCAAATTTCAATCCCCAGAAGTTTCTTCTTCGCGTTCGCGTTAAGCCCCACGCGAACGCGATGTGTAAAACTTCTTCTTCATCGCGAACGCGACCGGTGTGTCGCGAACGCGATGAACAAATTCATGCCCAGTGAATTTAAGACAGAAAACAGAACAGAAACGGGATAAAAATCTCATTTCTGTTCAACTCTCTTCTCCATAGCTTTTTGGACGATTTTTGGGCGATTCTTCATTAAACTTCTTGGGTAAGTGATTCTTAACTCGTTTTCTTCATTTTCCATCAATATTATTTGAATTCCTAAGTCTAATTAGGTGTAAATGGGTAGAAAAATTGAGAATTTAGTATAGTAAGGGTTTTCAAAGAATTTGCGATCAAGACCTCGTTTTGGAGTCGAATTTAAGAACAAATTGTATATTTGAACTCATGGAAGATTAGGTGAACTTATTTTGGTTCGAAACTTGAGTTTCGATTATGTGGGCCCGGGGTCGATTTTTACTATTCCGGGCAGAATGTTGTAAAAATCATATTTAACAATATGAACTAGTTTGTTAAGTAGAATTGATGATATGAAATCAATTGTGTATAGATACGGTTGGATTGGAGTCAAATTCGAAAGGAAAAGGCATTGCTACGGATTGAATCGTTCGTGAACTTTCGAGGTAAGTGTTTGTTCTATCCTAGTTTGTAGGAATAGGAATTCAGTTATGAATAAATTGTTGATTAAGAGTTATTGGTGTTATGCCGGTAATGAAGATAAATTATTGAAATTATTATCAATTATTGGTTTAAAACCGATAATTATAAATATTGTTGATATAGAGATTATTGGTTAATTGCCGGTAATATATATATTTATGAATTGGGATCGTGTGGCGCGCCGACCACTTATATATTATTGAATTGGGATAGTGTGGTACGCCGACCACAAAGTGACTTAAATCTTGGCATTGGCCATAGTTGCCGGTAGCCTATTGATATATTTGGGAGCGGGTGGTACGCCTACCACAAGATATAATTATTGATATATTTGGGAGCGGGTGGTACGCGTACCACAAGATATAATTACTATGATATTTGGGAGCGGGTGGTACGCCTACCACAAGATATAATTACTGTGATAGTTGGGAGCGGGTGGTACGCCTACCACGAGACATGAAATGAAAGAGGAATTTGACATGAAAGTAAGATTTATTCTGTTGATTAGATTATTCTGGATATCGTGAGTTATTGACTGTTATTTCAGAGCAGAGTATTTCCTTATAAATGTATTACATATATATATATATATATATATATATATATATATATTGCAACTGTATATGCTATTTGCTTCATTTTCAATTCAATTCATTCCTAACTCACCCGATATACTCTAATACTGTTTTAAAAGCATAATATATGTAAATGCAAGGTAACGGGGTGGTAATTCCCGTAATGACGGGCCGGGTCGTCACAGGCGGTAGAGACTTGTGGATTTTTCGACTACTGAGACTACGAGGTAGCCTTGCAGGCGTCCGCAGGACCCGTTGTCTCTTCTATCTATGTTTTTCATTCTGTTATCTCATGTAATCGAGATAAACAGCTTGTATTTTCTTTCAGACAATTATGTGTATTATTCTTAGAAGTTCGTGAGTATTGTGACACCAGTCTTGGGTAGTGTATCATGTTTGGGTTTTCTTCATCATATTTGACTAAGTCTTCCGCTAATTTTGATTATTCCGCTGTAATTTATATGTTTTAATAATAAGAAATTGGTAATTAATGGAGATGTAATTAATATTTGGCTTGCCTAGCTTCCATTTAGTAGGCGCCATCATGACCCCGATGGTGGGAAATCCGGGTCGTGACAATATGTACCCAGTACGTATCCCGTCTAATCTCGAAGAAAGAGAGACGAGAGACCGACTTGATACTTACTAGGATCAAGACAATATAATAATAATGTGTTGTGTTAAGCATGAAAGTCTCGAATATTTAGCAGGCTATAATGAAAAGCAATAATCAGGTTCTTGACCTTATTTCAGTTTCCATTTACATTTTTCAATTTTTACTTAGCAAGTAGGCATGTCATGTCTAAGCATCAACATATAAATCATGCGCAATCATGTCGAGGTCAGCGACCCGCTCCAACAGAAAATAAATAATGCACTGCCAAGGGTCGAACAACACGAATCATAGATGCACCCATTTATACCGAGGCGATCGGCCCGATCCATAAATATCAAGAAAATATCAAAGATGCACATAAAGGCCAATTCATATACAAGGGAACTGTTATAAAGGTTCAACAAGTTCATATATTCACCTTTTATTTCTCTCAAGTCTCTAGCATATCATAAATGATCATGTCAGCAATTTAAATAAAAGATATCTCCAAATTGGGTATGATATGGGTCCTAAACTACCTAAGCAATTAATATCATAGTAGCTACGTACAAACCCTCGTCACCTAGTACGTATGTAGCCCCCACATTTAGTAGCAAATTCTGATTTGTTATGTCTATGGGAACAATTCCCTCTTACAAGGTTAGAAGTGAGACTCACATCGCTTCAAAGCGCACTTATAATATCAAAAACAAGCACAAGCACTTAATTCGGAGCTGAACGATCACGAACTAGTTAAAGAAAGTAAAAACTAGTCAATATAGGCTTACAAGATCGAATCATAACTATTTAAGCAATTTTCCAACCTTTTTCACAAGTTTCCTACTTTCCGACCTCGGGCCCACGTGCCAGGATTCCGAGATTTTTCGAAGAAAGTTGTTCTCTACAACATAAGGACCAATAATATATGATTTCTAGTCCATTTCATAACAAATTTCATGGTTAAATATAAGTTTTATTAAAACCATAGGTCTAGCTCTAACCCCTTTGATTTTACAAAGTTTTTAGTGTTTAATCTTACCTAATGTATATGTATTCAAACTAAGGATAAATAGAAATTACTTAGATCACCTCACAATGCTACGTTGAAATCTCCTCTTCAGAAGCTCCAAAATCGTCGAAGTATAGAGTAGAAATAAAATAAGTGCCCTAAGTCCCAATTTTAAAAGCTATGCCCAGGACCTGATGTCGCATTTGCGACACCAGGCTCGCAAATGCAAGGTCGCAATTGCGACAAAAGGTTCGCAAATGCAAACTGGGCCCTTACCTGCCTTGATCGCAAATGCGATACATGGGTTGCAAATGCGAGCCCTGATGGGTTCGCAAATGCGACCACTACCCAGCCCGGCCAAGTTCACAAATGCAAAAAAATTCTAGCAATTGCTGTCACACCTCCTTTTTCTTACCGCTATTACTACACCCTGGGAAAGGATATAATAAAAGGAAGGAGTTTTTCCACTTAAAGGACCGTCGGGACGGGATTTATTTATTTAGATTTAGAGTCGCCACTTGAGAGATTAATGGTGTCCCAAGTCACCGGTTGAATCTCGAACCGAGGAAATATGACACTGTTACAGTCTGCGAATCAAAATTCCAGATAAGAAATTCTGTTAACCCGGGAGAAGGTGTTAGGCAAGCCCGAATTCCGTGGTTCTAGCACGATCGCTCAACTATTATATTTGTTTTTATCTAATTTCTTTATATATTTAAATTATGTGCTTTAATGATCCGTTTTTTAATTTTAAAGAATTGCAACGTCGTGAAAATGTATCTCGGGCCACACCGTACCAGTACACCTGTGGCTTTTAATACATTTCGACTTCGTTGAGATTTGGATTTGGGTCACATAAATGTGCACCCGTATTAGGAATGTACATTAGATTATGCCTAATGATGTCTATTCTTGTTATATTTGGGAAAGATTGTGAAATTGTCTAAACGATCCTTCTGAGTCTAAAGCTTAGTTATTATTTGAGGGCTCTGTGTGTTTTCATCTTGTAACTAGGCTTGTCCCTTTTCATTTTAAAAGGTCAATACTATTGTGCACTATATTTTTTACTTATGTTTTTTCTTCCTAATATAACTGTTATACAGCAGTTTCATACTATTAGTTATTAGAGTCCAGGACATTATTCATTATTGGGCCTGGACTTTGGACTAGCTTAACTGTTTGTACCCAGGTGTAACTGGACCTCTGGAGCCCAGCGAACATTTTCGTTTCTGTTCACAGGCACGAATGCCATTTCAATTTGATCTGGGCCTGTATTCACAATTAGGCCCAAATCATTTATCTCTAAAACAGAATAAGTGCTAATTAACATTTATAACAACACTATGAACATATATTACTCAGTATTAAAGATTAACTGTTTCTATTAACGCCAGTTTGTATTTGATCACTACTGATTTCAATATTATCAACTTAACTAGGAAACTTGATACAAAATTTAAATCAACGTTGTTAACTGAATCTGATTATGAATTATCTATCTGTTGAGACACTATTTTATAGAGTTATATATTCACTTTTATTTAACTGGAAAACGATATTCTACATTTTAATTAAAGCAAAGCTCGAACTACCATCAATTATACTCAGATTATCATATCACCAAGTTTACAGCAAGTTTTGTAGCTAAACCAGTTTAAGTAGTGACAAAAACAGTAACGCGATTTGTAATTCAACTACTCATGCTTTTCAAATTAAATGATTTTTATTGAGAACTTGATTAACAAAATATCTAAGTATTAGTATTACATGTCTAATTTATAATAGTTATAAATCTAGATGATTTGATTAAGTTTGGGCCAGTTTTAGTTTTGAATTTAGGTGATCGTTTTTATCTAACTTATTTAACCTACTGTCACACCTCCTTTCGGCGCTACCGCATCCCGCGAAGGGTGTGGTAAAGGGAGTTTTTCCAATTAAAGGACAATCAAGACGGGATTCATTTATTAAGAGATTCAGAGTCGCCATTTGGGAGATTTATGGTGTCCCAAGTCACCGGTTTGAATCCCGAATTGACAAAAGGTTTGACTCTATTTAATAGTCCGCGAACCAGAAATCCGAATAAGGAATTCTGTTAACTCGGGAGAAGGTGTTAGGCATTCTCGAGTTCCGTGGTTCTAGCACGGTCGCTCAACTGTCATATTTGGCTTAATTATCTGATTTTTATAACATGCTCTTAACTTATGTGCAAATTTTAACTTTTCAACTGCTTCTGATTATTATTATTTTATAAGAATTGCAACATAACAAAAATGTACCTCGAACCACGCCATACCAGTATGCCTGTGGTTGTCAACACATTTCGTCTAAGTTGAGATTTGGATTTAGGTCACATAAATGTGCACCCGTGCTTAAGAAAGTATATTATTAAAATACGCGCCTAAAGCAACTATGTTGTTCATTCTCTTTGGGGAAGACCGTGAAATTTGCTAAACGGTCCTCCCGAATTCTAAGTATTTTTATATATACCTGTAGTTTGAACGTTTTATTTGGCGAGGCTCGGCTCATTTTATTAAGAGGCAAACCAAAAAGCGACTATGATTTTTCTATATTTTGTGTCTCTAAGAATAAAAGAAAATGTCCTAATTAGTCATTATGGCTCAAGTACTACTACATTTCGATCCATGAATTCACGTGAATCTTATCCTTAACCATGTAAAGAGTTATCATTCAAATGCATACAAAGGGTCGGCCAATCACATGCCTGGGCCCAAGTCCAAGTGAACATGCAATCAGGGACAAGACCCGGGCCATTTAAGATGGAACTGAGGCCCAATTTAGCCGAAGTAGGTTGTCCATCACAGCCTCACTTTGATTGAACGATGAACTTCAGTTTATTCAAATGGGTCATTTGTTCGAGTCAAAACTGGATGCATGATTTGCATAAACTCGAAGTAACTGATTAATCTTCAATTGATTCAAGTTAGCCTTACTAGATCAATATTCAAATATCCATGATTTTAAAGCTGCAACACTGAAGTTTCTATTGGAAAACAAATTTTATAAGGTTGTTCTTAAATTAATGACTATAACCTAATTAACAACCAGTTTCTACTTATCACTGTACGTGAAAGACGTAAATCTCAAATTTTATCTCATGCTTCAAACTATTCTAATTTTCAACAATTAAATTACACAGGTAAATTATCTTATATCGAGGTTGGTGATTATCACCAATATGCAGGGTAATAAGTCCAAACGTACACTTCTAGCTTCAGTCCATTTTATACAGTTACATACAAATCAAATCTAAACTACATTAAGTTATTGTGTCTACATTATTTAGGCATCAACATACAATAGTCCAAACAGGTAGAGTTCCATAAGCATAGGGGTAAACATTTCATCATTTCATTTCCACTTCAAACTGAGTATCAATACATCAGGAGAGAAACAAACACCTGGATGTGAACAAAACAAGAAGAAGGAAAAGAGGTCAGCTGCAGCGATGTAACAGCAGTAGCATAGCACAATCACAACAGGAAGCAACTTCAACCAGAGTATAATCTCGAATTACAGCCCAGGACCAATGACAAACCAAACAACACCAAAATATAACCCACAATAGGCTCTACTGGCTTTGAGTTAAGCCAAAAATGGATCAGCAAAACAACTGAAATACTCTCAGCAGCCTAAACCTTAACAACAACTGACTTAATTAGACCCCAAACTTATTTGGAATCTAACCAATGTCCTTCAAATGAACCTCAACAATCAAGAAAGAAGAAAACTGAAGTCTTTTTATTTTTCTGGAGAGCAATGCAACAGTCTGCTTTTTTCTTTCTTTTGAAAAACGAAAATCTGTTCCCCCAATGTCTGTTTTTTTTTCTTCTATTTAAAGACTAGGTCCAACTCCCGTTTTTCCTTTCCAACTTGTATATTCTAAGCCTTTTATCATTACCCCCATCTAAGTTTTGTTTTCCAACTCTTAAAAGCATTATCACTAATTAAGATAATGTTATTCTCCACATCCTATTCTCTGCACCACTACTCATTGTCTCCTCTCAAAGGCAGAAGTGTCATTAAACTCTTTACAACCCATTTTCCTTTTATTTAAGGTAAATTGGTATGGGCAGCCTAAATTTTTAATTCATTTTCCTTTAAATCTCCCATGTTACTTCTGGTTTACCGCTCCTAAAGGTATTCAAACAGGGTGCCTTCCCACTAATAAACCTTTTCAATTACTAATCAAACCTACCGACTCGATGTTTTCTTAATTTTAACCTATTGCAATTCCAAACCTCTCACTTGCTGGTTTATCAATACAATTCACTAGAAAAATTGATAAATAACACAAATGCTCAATCATTAGATTTTTTGCGGAATCAAATATAAAAAAAAACAAGCTTAAACATAATAAGATTAACAATAATAGGTCAACATTATGAACGTTGATCAACTTGATGCGGACCAAGATAAAATCAAAGAAACCAAAAATACATGTCACACCTCTTTTTTACGCTGACCCGCGTGGGTGCAAGATATAAAAGAGAGTTTTTCCAATTAAAGGACAACCAAAACGGGGTTCATTTATTGAGATTCGGAGTCGCCACTTGGGAGATTTATGGTGTCCCAAGTCACCGATTTGAAACCCGAATTGAAGAAAGGTTTGACTCTATTTAATGGTCGGCGAACCAGAAATCCGGATAAGGAACTCTGTTAACCCGGGAGAAGGTGTTAGGCATTCCCGAATTCCGTGGTTCTAGCACGGTCGCTCAACTGTCATATTCGGTTTATTTATCTGATTTTTACAGTTATATACTTAATGTATATTAATATCCCATTACCGCTTTTATTATTATTATGATTTTGCGAAAAGAATGTTGCCTAAAAATACGTTTCGAATCACGTCACATGAAATGCACCCGGATTCTCGACACATTCTTATTCAACATTTTGGGATTTGGATTTGGGTCGCATGAAATGCACACCCGTACTTAAGAAGGTAAAATTATTAAAAATACGCGCCTAGATCGATTACTTATTTACACTTTTGAGAAGGCCATGATATTTGCTAAGAGACAGCACATCTCGAAATCTAAGCGCTTTATATATACACTTATGAGGGCCCCTGCGATTTGTGTAACTGTTAGGCGAAGAGCACCTCTAATTCAAATTTAAAGCGAACCACATCCCGCTATATTTATTTAGGAATTGATTCCAAATTATTTAAAACATGTTACGAGCCACACTACATGAAATGCGCCTGTGGTTCCTGACACGCTTTATTTAATCTTGTTCAAAATTGGAGTCGGGTCACATGAAATGCACCCCCGATTCCTTTAATCTAATTACGTCGTTTAGTTGAGTAATAACGCACCAATTCCTACAATATGACAAAATTCTACTCAACTGTAACCAATTCGAGCAAACATACTACTAGTTAACTAAGTGAGTAGATTCGAGTCTATGGTGGACAATTATATGGAAAGAACTTACTTTGAATTCAAATAATCCCCAAAGAGCCACTATCATATATTTTTTGCAAGTTCAAGATATCATTCCTCACAGGTGTTCAAATTACCTTAAACCTTCTACTTAAACAAATAGCTAATCTCAGTTTTAACATAAGATCTAATATTAATAGATTTGGAAATTACACACCATGAATAGAGGAGATTTAAGCATAGATGCAGCAGGAATAACTCAAGTTCCTATGCATGTCCAATGACAGTGCGTTTGGATCTAAATGCATTTCTTATAACCCAAACCAGTATGATAGATCCAATTATGTGTACTCATTACAAACACAAGAACTTTGGATACTACATGTATTTGACAGATTCAACAGGGAGCTTCAGGCTTCATTTCCTCTTCAAACCAAGAAAACTATAATAACAGGGATGTGTACCTGGAATATGGAAAAAGAAGGAAGAGTGAGCAGTGACAGAGTGTGGCAGTCAGCAATATAGCAGTAACCAAACAACAACCAAAGTGTCCCAGCAAACGGACTCCAGAGATAGAAATTAATGACCAAAGACTCTACCACTTCAAAGAGACCAACAACCAAGACTTCCAAATCAAAACAGACCCCTATACTTATGAAATACCTCAGGGGACTCGTGCACCCAAATGTTCGAACCACAATTGACTTCAAACAACAATCCAAATACCCAAAATTCTACCTATTACTTAAATCCAAGTATGTAACATAAAAGCAGAGAGCCAACTATCTTTCAGCTTTAGAGTTAACTGAAACCTCCACTCAAACTAAAAGACCCTCCTGTATGTCTTAACTATGTTATTTGTATTTCAGAATGTTCAGAAAGCTTCCCCCTCTTACAATTCCCTCCCTAATGTATGCTGTTTTTTTTGAAAGAGAAAAGAAGTCCCTGCCTATTCTCTTCAACCTTCTATTTATACTTGAGAAACCAATGACACCCTAAGATACAATAATCAGAAGACCCACCCCTGCCCATACTCTTCTCTGCCAGCCCATTATATGCTCTGTGTTTTGCCACTAAGTCCTGTCAAGTGTGGGCTTAAATCAGTTTAAATGCTAAGTGGGAACCTGATGGAGTGCCCTGCTGTAACAGCAGGTTCCACTGGGCTGTGCAGGGCATCTTAATCTTAAAATATGCCACCTCTGATTAATCACTGATGCTAACAGCCATCTCAGATTCAAGACTTAATTTAAAATCACAAACAGTTCAAGACTTCAACTGGTAATGATTTCGGACCAAATCAACAACATTAATCACTATCCAGTGTTTTAACAGGAAAACTCGTATAACTAAGCGATGGCATTTACTTAATTGATCCCAACATATACAATCAAGAACAAGCAAACGCCAAACAAATTCGTGATTCATGGTTTTTGACATAACAGGAGACCAACCAATACGAACTAATTAGCATGACGACCTTAATCACACTAAGCATATCATTCATTTTTCAATCAACGAAACAACAAGAATCGACCAAATAAAAAGGTCCCAAAGAGATGAAGAAAACAGAGAATTGGCGGAAGAATAAAACAACAAAAAAACGAAAACTAGAAACAATTAAATTGAAACGACAAATACAAATAAACAAGAACAGAAATACCTTGAAACAAAGAATTGGAACTTGGCCGACTCGGGTTCGAAAGGAGTCGAGGTTGCGCATTTGAAGTCAAATAGACTTTAATTGAAATGTTTTCAAATGAAAACATTCCAATTAAAGTTTATTAACCTCAATTTCTTTCAGTTCGAATGAAATCCCTAGTTTCTTAATTCTAGGGTTCTTGAGGGCTCGATTTGGGGGTTAAGGGGTTAGGGCTTGATTCGAACAAAACTAAAGCCGGTGGGGGTATGAGGGAGGTGAGGGGAAGCTATGGTGTGATTTTGGTGAGGTTTGGTATGGTTTTCAAATTCCGGCAACCTTTGATTCAATATTCGACACGCTCGAGATAGATTCGAGACTAACGGAGGCCGGATTCGAAGAGAGGGAGGTGAGGAGAAGGGTTGGTGTTAATTTGGTGGCCGTTGGCCTACCGGAACCGCCGTGAGGCGATTTCCGGCAGGCGGGAGACGGTGGCTCACGGCGGCGATGGGGCTGGTCTCTAAGGTTGAGAGACGAGAGTGAAAAATGAAAATGAAAAATGGGTCTGGGGGTGTTTGGTATACTGAAATGAACGGATCAATCGGATCCGTTGGATCAGATGATCTGAACGGCTCAGATCGATCAGGGGTGATAGAACGGGGTCGTTTGGTTTAGTGGGGGGTGGACCGGTTCAGTGGTTTGGGCCTGGTTATATTGAATTGGGTTTTGGCCCAATCTAATTTCCATGTCTTACAACTAGACTCCATGTTGTATTATATATATATATATATATATATATATATATATATATATATATATTAATCTGTAACACAATTAATTTTTACTACAATTAACCTACATAATTAAATACCAAATCACACAATTGTATATTAAATGACACAAAGGCAATAAATACGATTTTATAATTTTTCTTTCTTTAAGAAATTAAACCCGGTTCAGTTAATTCCTAAACGCGCAATTGAACTCCGAAATGCGCGCGCGACACATATTTTTGTATTTTTTTATTAATTTTAAACAAATACATGCACAGAGAATTACAAACAATAAGTAAAATAACAACAACAAAAGGAAATCCACTAAATCACACACAACACGAAGCTATTTTATTTTATTTTTTTTTTTTGCATTTTTGGGAGTAATTCTCATGCAGGGCAAAAATCACGTGCTCACAGCTGCCCCTCTTTGCGCGGAAACATGAAGAGTTTTTCGTGCAAAGATAAGTGAGCGGATACGAGCGATTTTTGCCCGTTTGAGCACTCCGTATGAAGCACTTCTTGGAAAAGTTTGACCGAACCTCGCTTCAAAAGGCCTCCTACATATCCCTGGCTAAAAGGGAATCAAGTCAATGTAGTTCGGGAAGTTTTGATAGCTGGGACTACCATGACCGTTGCGATCTTGCTGTTACTGCTGTTACTGCTGTTGCCACTGCTCAACTGATCTCCTTATTACACCGTACTAAGCAACAAAAAATAAGAAGCTAGACTAAGTTACAGTATTACAAATTCTTATCTATCCTTTTTAACTTGATCTTGTCATGCTTCTTGCCATCCTGCCGGCTCTGATGTTTCCTCACGTGCTTCTTCTCCTCTGACAATTGTTGTCTCGGCCTATCTTGCTTGCCGACCTCCGACCATTGGTTCCTTCTTTGTGGTCTTCGAACTATTTTCCTTCGAAATCTGAGTCTATCTTTTCTGATCCTTGTTGCCTTCCTTCTGCCTACGCACTTGGATTCATGCCGGGGATTTCTTGTTACATTCAACCGCTTTCCTCAACCAAATTGAAAAATAAATCGCCACTCCATTCTTCAGGCAGGCTCTCTGACTTCTACAACTTTAAGGTAAATCGCCACTCCATTCTTCAGGCGGGCTCCCTGACTTCAACTATAACTTCAAAATAAAATCGCCACTCCATTCTTCAGGCGGGCTCCCTGACTTCAACTACAACTTCAAAATAAATCGCCACTCTATTCTTCAGACGGGCTCCCTGACTTCAACTACAACTTCAAGACTAAATCGCCACTCCATTCTTCAGGCGGGCTCCCTGACTTCAACTACAACTTCAAAATAAATCGCCACTCCATTCTTCGGGCGGGCTCCCTGGCTTCAACTATAACTTCAAAAATAAAATCGCCATTCCATTCTTCAGGCGGGCTCCCTGACTTCAACTACAACTTCAAAAATAAAATCGCCACTCCATTCTTCGGGCGGGCTCCCCGACTTCAACTACAACTTCAAAATAAATCGCCACTCCATTCTTCAGGCGGGCTCACGACTTCAACTACAACTTCAAAATAAATCGCCACTCCATTCTTCGGGCGGGCTCCCGACTTCAACTATAACTTCAAAAATAAAATCGCCACTCCATTCTTCGGGCGGGCTCCCCGACTTCAACTATAACTTCAAAAATAAAATCGCCACTCCATTCTTCGGGCGGGCTCCCTGACTTCAACTACAACTTCAAAACTAAATCGCCACTCCATTCTTCAGGCGGGCTCCCTGACTCCAACTACAACTTCAAAATAAATCGCCACTCTATTCTTCGGGCGGGCTCCCTGACTTCAACTACAACTTCAAAATAAATCGCCACTCCATTCTTCAGGCGGGCTCCCTGACTTCAACTACAACTTCAAAATAAATCGCCACTCCATTCTTCAGGCGGGCTCCCTGACTTCAACTACAACTTCAAAATAAATCGCCACTCCATTCTTCAGGCGGGCTCCCCGACTTCAACTATAACTTCAAAAATAAAATCGCCACTCCATTCTTCAGGCGGGCTCCCTGACTTCAACTATAACTTCAAAAATAAAATCGCCACTCCATTCTTCAGGCGGGCTCCCTGACTTCAACTACAACTTCAAGACTAAATCGCCACTCCATTCTTCAGGCGGGCTCCCTGACTTCAACTACAACTTCAAAATAAATCGCCACTCCATTCTTCAGGCGGGCTCCCTGACTTGCCTTCCTTTTGATTATGAACTCGAATTCATGCTGGGGATTTCCGTTACACTCAACTGCTTCAAAATAAATCGCCACTCTATTTTTTCAGGCGGGCTCCCTGACTTCAACTGCAACTTCAAAATTAAATCGCCACTCCATTCTTCAGGCGGGCTCCCTGACTTCAACTATAACTTCAAAAATAAAATCGCCACTCCATTCTTCGGGCGGGCTCCCTGACTTCAACTACAACTTCAAAATAAATCGCCACTCCATTCTTCAGGCGGGCTCCCCGACTTCAACTACAACTTCAAAATAAATCGCCACTCCATTCTTCAGGCGGGCTCCCTGACTTCAATTACAACTTCACAATAAAATCGCCACTCCATTCTCCAGGCGGGCTCCCTGACTTCAACTATGACTTCAAAATAAAATCGCCACTTCATTCTTCAGGCGGGCTCCCTGACTTCAATTACAACTTCACAATAAATCGCCACTCCATTCTTCAGGCGGGCTCCCTGACTTCAACTACAACTTCACTAATTTCATCCTATCCTGATCACCTTCCTTTGCCTTTTGTACCATTTTCTTCTTCCTGCATTGCCTCTTGGGCCACCTTCTCTTCTGAATTATCCTGTCTTGGAATTGCTTTCCCCCTGGGTCGTATTACTTTTCTCTTGGCTGTTGGGGATATCTTTGGAATTTGTTACTCACTTGTTGGGGCTGATGCTGCTGAGGAAGCATTCTTTGTTTCCTTCACCCCTCATTCTCTCTCGGACTCGCCGGAGGTTGAAATGTTATGGACTGGGGATTATCCTGGCGGGGGACCCCTTTTCCTCTTCCTTCTTCCCATTCTTCCTCTGGGACTCCCACCTCTGCTTCCTTGAAAACTTATGGGATATAACGCTGCTGAGGGAATCTCGAAGTTAGTGCTTTATTTTCCCGACAATTGCCGGGGATGATACCGGCTCAAAGATCACTTCCTTGCATTGTCGGGCCTCTGTCCAAACTATTCTGCTCGGAACGGGTATTTTCCCAAAATCTTGTGTTACTTTCTATCCTTATCTACTGGGTATTTGCTCTCAAGAAAATTTTCGCAACAAGAGAAAATTTTCTGCCCCAGTTTGATAAACTTCTAGGTGGTATGCTTTTTCCGCCGACGGACCCTCCTTTCCTGCTTTAAATCAAAGAAAAATTGTTAGTTTCGAAACGCAGTGAGTGGTCGTGCCACTCTCGTTGGGGCCATTTTCTTTTCTCTTTCAGCTGCTTGGCTTCCCTCGAACTTTGAGGACGACGTTGACGCTTGCCGGGGACGATGCTCTTTCCCCGGACGGTTTCTCATCTCTCCCTTTTATTCCAATCTTTGGTTTGGTCCGACTCTTTTTAGCCGGTGATCTGTTGTGAGAAATCATCTTCCGGACGTGCCACATGTGTCCATCATACTCCATAATTCCTGTGAACCTTCCAATCAACCTGTCGTTCCAATCTTACTATCGGAACGACTTCTGCCTTATTGCCTCGTTCCCCGCCTATTCATTTTCATTATACTGCTTTGGGAGTCTTGGTAGTAAGCTTTGAAAAATCAATTTTCGAAAACGAAAGAAAAAGAAAAAGAATGCTGAACGCAAATGACAAAAGAAAAAGGAAAACTTTTCTGAACTCAAAAAATAGGAAAAACTTATCTGAATGTGTGACTGATCCAATGGTTATGCTGCGCCTTTGAGATTAATCTACCCAGTCTATTCATGTCAATCACTTTCTGATGGCCGCGTTTTGCTAGAAGCACACGAATGTCCCAACCTTGTCTCATGCAGACATCTTGTAACCATCTCGCCTTGTTACCTCATAGTGCCCTTTGACGGGTTTTCACTAATGAGATTCTCTCATTTCTCTCCATCTCCCGTCGCCTTAGGGTGCCCGTAAAGGTTTTCACCGCAAGACTCTCTCATTTTATTTCTCTCAACTCTCTTCGCCTTAAGGCGCCCGCGAGGGTTTTCACCGTTAAGACTCTCTCATTTTCGCTTTCCTTTCCCTGCGGTGGGGTATCACCCATGAGATTCCCTCTAGAGCATTATCCCTTTTCGGCTTGTGCATCCTGGATTCAATCGAGGGTCGGAATTTCACTTTTGGCTTTCATTCGCATGACTTGGCATTTCTCGAATACTGATCGAGAGGTCTTTTTGGTTCTTAATGTGGTTTCTGCGCGTGAGGCTAAAGAAAAGGGGTTCAACCTCAACGGCTAGCTCATTACAACTTTCGAAATCCACACTATCTTTCAAGAGAAACAATGACTTCTGCCCCAGTTTTGTCACTTGGGGAATCTTTGATTTTTGTTTTTATTAGGACCGAGCCGTGTGGCGCCTACGTATCCTTCTTGAGGAATCAGGTCGAACGTAGTTCACTTTTTCTTGTGTCTTTTCCTTGTTTCTTTTTCTATTTTGTTACACATCTTCCTTGGTGATTCCAAAAGAGGGTGTATGAAAGAATTATTAAGGCTCAAAGGGGAAAACAAAGGTTAAAGTGTTTGGGGTAGTAGAAAAATTGCCTCTGTCATTTCATTCTCCGAAAAATGCCAAAATACACACAAACGAAACCAATCGTTGACAAATACATTAAAGAATTACACATAATATCTCTTGACTGCATCGGAATTGATAGCCATATCAGTGCATCTTCCCTCAATATCAGTTAGACATAGCGCGCCGTTGGATAATACCCTAGTCACAACAAACGGTCCCTGCCAATTTGGAGCGAACTTGCCTTTCGCTTCGGCCTGATGTGGTAGAACTCTCTTCAACACATGTTGTCCCACTTCAAATTTCCTGGGACGTACCTTCTTGTTATATGCTCTTGCCATTCTCTTTTGATACAATTGGCCATGACATACCGTTGTCAATCTCTTTTCGTCGATCAAGCTCAATTGCTCTAATCGGGTTTTGACCCACTCGTCGTCATCAATCTCGACTTCAGCGACAATTCGGAGGGATGGAATTTCAACTTCTGCTGGTATTACTGCTTCAGTCCCGTACACCAACAAGTAAGGAGTTGCACCTACCGAAGTCCGGACGGTAGTGCGATAACCCAACAGTGCGAATGGTAATTTTTCATGCCATTGCCTAGACCCTTCTACCATCTTCCTCAATATCTTCTTAATATTCTTGTTTGCTGCCTCAACCGCGCCATTTGCTTTGGGACGATATGGTGTGGAATTTCGATGGGTAATCTTGAACTGCTGACAGACCTCTTTCATTAGCCCGCTGTTAAGATTTGCACCGTTATCTGTGATGATTATCTTTGGAATTCCAAACCTGCAGATGATGTGGGAATGTACGAAGTCCACCACCGCCTTCTTGGTCACTGATTTGAATGTTTTGGCCTCCACCCACTTGGTAAAATAATCGATCGTTACCAGAATGAACCTATGACCATCGGAAGCCGCAGGTTCTATAGGTTCAATAACATCCATACCCCATGCGACAAACGGCCATGGTGCTGACATTGTATGCAACTCGGTTGGCGGAGAATGAATCAAATCTCCGTGTATCTGACACCGATGGCATCTTCGCACGAAACTTATACAATCACGCTCCATCGTGAGCCAGTAATATCCTGCTCGAAGAATCTTCTTGGCCTCCACAAACTCCCGAGTGTATATCTGTCATCACTGTTGTGGCTTGACTCGCGTCTATACATCTTAACAATCCCAAATCTGGGGTTGTTTTGTATAGTACCCCTCTACTAAGGAAAAATCCGTTCGCCAACCGCCGAATAGCCCTCTTTTGATCTCCAGTTGCTTGCTCCGGGTATATTCCTAACCTGAGATACTCTTTGACATCATGGAACCATGGCTCACCATCCATCTCTTCTTCTACCACATTACAATAAGCATGTTGATTCCGAACCTGGATATGTAACGGATCGACACGAACCTTGTCCGGGTGATGTAGCATTGACGCTAAAGTGGCTAAAGCGTCGGCAACCTCATTATGCATCCTTGGGATGTGCCTGAATTCTACTGATCGAAAGCGCTTGGTCAGATCGTGCAAACACTGACGATACGGGATAAGCTTCAAATCCCTGGTTTCCCATTCTCCCTGAATCTGATGTACCAGGAGATCCGAGTCCCCCAAGACCAAGACGTCCTGTACATCCATGTCCACCGCTAATCGCAATCCCAAGATACATGCCTCATACTCAGCCATATTATTGGTACAATGAAAACGCAGTTGAGCAGTAACAGGATAATGATGTCCTGTTTCAGAGATAAGCACAGCCCCTACTCCGACTCCTTTTGCGTTCGCCGCTCCGTCGAAGAAAAGCTTCCAACCCGGCTCCTCGGTTAGTTCCAACCCATCAATTTGCAATACTTCTTCGTCCGGAAAATACGTCCTCAAAGGTTCGTATCCGTCATCGACAGGATTCTCAGCTAAGTTCGGCTAGGGCTTGAGCTTTCATAGCCGTCCTTGTCACATATATGATGTCGAACTCTGTAAGTAATATTTGCCATTTTGCCAACCTCCCTGTAGGCATAGGTTTCTGGAAAATATACTTCAATGGATCCAAACGCGAAATGAGGTAAGTGGTGTAAGAAGACAAATAATGTTTCAACTTTTGGGCTACCCAAGTCAAAGCGCAACATGTCTTTTCTAGATGAGTGTACTTGACCTCGTGGACTGTAAATTTCTTACTGAGGTAGTAAATGGCCCGTTCCTTCCTGCCAGTAAGATCATGCTGCCCCAGTACGCAGCCAAACGAATTCTCCAAGACTGTCAGATAAAGAATCAGGGGTCTACCTGGCTCAGGCGGAACTAGTACGGGTGGGTTTGACAGATACCCTTTGATTTGGTCGAACGCTTCCTGACATTCTGTCGTCCATTCTATCGCGGCGTCTTTCTTCAACGGACGGAATATGGGTTCACATGTTGCCGTAAGCTGGGCAATAAACCTACTGATGTAATTTAACCTTCCCAACAGACTCATTACCTCTGTTTTATTCTTTGGCGGGGGTAGCTCCCGAATGGACTTGATTTTGGATGGGTCCAACTCAATGCCCCGTCGGCTGACGATGAATCCTAGCAACTTTCCCGATGGAACTCCGAATGCGCATTTGGCCGGATTGAGCTTGATGTCGTATCTTCGAAGTCTTTGAAAGAACTTCCTGAGGTCGGCAACATGGTCTGCTTGACGCCTGGATTTTATGATCACATCATCCACGTACACTTCAATCTCCTTGTGTATCATGTCATGGAATACCGTAGTCATCGCCCTCATGTATGTTTCCCTTGTGTTCTTCAAACCGAATGGCATCACCCGGTAGCAATAAGTCCCCCACGGTGTGATAAAAGTCGTCTTTTCTGCGTCCTCCTCATCCATCAAGATCTGATGATATCCCGCATAACAGTCCACAAAGGACCCGATTTCACGCCCAGCGCAATTATCAATCAGGATATGGATATTGGGAAGCGGGAAATTGTCCTTAGGACTTGCCTTGTTGAGATTGCGGTAGTCTACGCATACTCTGATCTTTCCGTCTTTCTTTGGCACCGGTACTACGTTAGCCAACCATTCGGGGTATCGAGTGACGCGAATGACTTTCGCCTGCAACTGCTTGGTTACTTCCTCTTTGATCTTTACACTCATCTCCGTCTTGAATTTCCGCAGTTTTTGCTTGACGGGAGGATACGCCGGATCAGTGGGTAATTTATGAACCACTAGATCAGTGCTGAGTCCTAGCATGTCGTCGTACGACCATGCGAAAATGTCTTTAAACTCCATGAGTGTTTTGATCAACTCTTCTCTCGGGTTGGGTTCAATATGGACACTTATTCTGGTTTTTTGACGTCATCCGCGCTCCCCAGATTAACGGCCTCAGTATCATTTAAATTTGGTTTGGGTTTTTCCTCGAAGTGACTTAATTCTTTACCAATTTCTTCTATGGATTCATCATCGCCGTATTCCGATTCACTCTCGTCACTTCTTATTTCATGCGTTATTATTTCCAAACCCGATTGACTTTCTAGATTGGGTTGATTAATCTTTAAGCACGCCATATCATTAAGATCAGTTGAAAGAAGGCTGTTCAGAAAAGTAAAAAGAAGGAAAATAAACAAAATTAGACGCGAAGGGAACAAAATTTCATTAATGGGAACAGTACAAGGAAAAACAAACTTGCAAACTCAAATCGAAATGAACTAAAACAAACGGATTTTACTCCGGGGACAACCCCCAACACAAAATTTCGAAAGAACACAATCCAAAACAAACTACCAAGACTCCTTCCGGACAGGGAGAGGAGTAGCCTTCCAATTATTCAATTTTGCTTTCGATCCCACAAACTGTATCTCGGCATGGCTGGATCCTTCACCATCCTCGAGCACACATACATCTGCGAATAGGTCCTCGAACTTTCTTAAGAACTCTTCGTCTGGCCTAACCATAGGAATAGGAACCTTTGTCGCCGGATGCCCTTTTACTCCAGACCTGACAAAAGATTGGGAAAGGCGTGGAACAGGCTTCGGGAGCACCCATGTCTTCTGCTTATTCCTCTTGGCTCGCTGGATGTCCTCTGATGTTGGCTTGAATCCCAAACCGAAGGTTCCCACGTTTTCGACCACGGATACCGGTTGTATGATTCCTTGCAGAGATGCACCTAGACCTTTGCCGGGTATGAAACCATGTCTCAACATTTCATGAGCCACCATGACGTCGGCAGTAACGATTCTATCATCGGGAATGCATTCCCCTTCTGGAACTCGGTTGGCGGATACCACATCGCAGATCTGGTATACCCATGGCCCAACATCTTCTTCCGTCTCAACAAAGGGGACGATGGTGCCTGGTTGTAGATCATTCTCTCCATGGACGACGATCTCCTGTTGGTCCCATTCAAACTTGACGAGTTGGTGTAAGCTGGATGGAACTGCTCTTGCGGCATGAATCCACGGTCGCCCTATCAGAAGGTTATATGATACTACCATGTCCAACACCTGGAATTCCATGGTGAACTCCACTTGCCCAATTGTTAAGATTAATACTATGTCCCCGACCGACGCCTTGCCTCCTCCATCAAACCCTCGAACGCATATGATGTTCTTGCGTATCCTGCCGATGTCCACTTTCAACTTGTCCAGTGTAGAGAGAGGACAGATGTTAGCACTGGATCCGTTATCGACAAGGACTTTGGTAACCACCGACTCCTCACACTTTACCGTAAGATATAAAGCCTTGTTGTGCTTGGTGCCTTCCTCAGGCAATTCATCATCGGTGAAGGTGATCCGATTCGCTTCGAAGATCCTATTGGTGATCTTCTCCAAATGACCCACCGAGATTTTATCAGGTACGTGGGCCTCATTCAGAACTTTCATCAATGTTTGCCGATGTTCTTCAGAATGTATCAGCAAGGATAGCAATGATATTTGCGCCGGAGTCTTCTTCAGCTGCTCTAAGACGGAGTAGTCATGCAGCTTCATCTTTTTCAAGAATTCTTCCGCCTCCTCATCAGTTACCGGCTTTTTCAATGCTGCCGGAGTGGTCTTCCTCAATTCCGCAGGGGCAAAACATCTCCCCGAGCGGGTCAAACCTTGCGTTTCGCAAACTTCCTCTTTCACTTCCTTTCCTTTGTAGGTTGTTGTAACTTGAGCATAATTCCATGGAATAGCTCTGCTATCAGTTATGGGCAACTGTATTGCTGGCTTGATGATGAAAGGATCCATTCGAATGCCTGCTACCGTCAAGACGGGCTTGGTTGCTATCCCCGGTACAACTATTTTTGCTTTCCCCGGCTGATAATAGGTGAATTTGACTATAATTATACCCTAAATAATCACACTTTATTATGAGAACAATGTTGTTAAAAGGACAAAATGCTTTGATTAGTGTTTGATTGTGTTTTACAGGTACATGTGATGCATTGGATACTTTAAAAAGCCATTTTGAAGCCATAAGTTGATGAAAAGGCCAAGAGAAGAGCTAAAGTGAAAAGGGCTGGACGAAGCAGTGAAGAAACAGAAGCACCGTTCATCCGCGGTCCACTCGCGGTCGCGGATGAACCGCGAGAAACGAAGCCCTCTGAATCTTGACTGTTCGCGGTCCGCTCGCGGCCGCGAACAAACCGCGAAGGCCCCAGCGGAAGTTATCCCAATTGGACTCTAATTTGTTTTCTTAGCTCTAAAACCTCTATATAAACTCCTAGTTTGCCCCATAGAGGCATGTACTTTATTTTCTTCAATACTTTTGCAAGGTTTTAGTAGGAGAGATTCCTCTCAAACTCTTTCTTTATTTTTATATCAAGCAATTCTTTATGATTTCAATTATTATTCTTGTTTCTTCAAGCATGAGTAGCTAAATTCTTTTCTAAGGTTTTGATGGAACCTATTGATAGATGAACTTATCGTTTATGTGATTACAAATTGTGACTTAGATTTCTATTTGTTCAACTTCATTCTTATTGTAGTTAATTGGTAGACGTCCCGATTAGCGGTGCCTATTTAGTGTGCATAACTTGGAAAAGAGTGCATATTTAGGTTTATTGTTGAACAACACCACACCTAGGTTATTAGAGGAATCTATAATTTTAGGCGTAAAGACGGGGTTAGGAATAACGAAGTCTTGGGTGCAATCTAAAGTGAACTATTCAAATTAAAGCTAGCTAGGGTAGCTCGGGAGAGTGCACTAGTAAATTATTGTAATTGCTCGGGAGAGGGTTACGATACACATAGCGTTCATGATTGATAGAATATATTAGCAATTTGTATGAGCATAACGATAAGGGATTCGGTCAATAGGGAAATCAATACCTTAGTCTTTCTCTATATTATTTTATTCAACATTCAATTCTTTCTTTTAAAGCATTCTTTAATTCTTGCAAAGTAGTTGTTCGAAAAACACACAAATATATATTCAAAGTTTGGGAACTTGATTCGTAAGTACTTTTGGGGTTGTGAAAGTTGTGATTGATAGGTTAATTCTCTGTGGGATCGATCTTGGACTTATTAAACCAAGTTATATTGACTACGACCGTTGCTTGGACGTGAACCAATTTTGGCGCCGTTGCCGGGGAATTAACGGAATTATCAATTGCCATTACCAGAACTTCAAGATTCTTGTGTATTCAGGTTCTTTCTACACTCTACATTGAATATTTTGACGTTTGTTGATTTGGGTATTCGGGTGCATGCCTAGAAAATCTGCAAGGACTGGAGAACTAATTGAAGGACTCTCAGACCCCGAGCAAACCTTCCGGGCACGTAACAAAGCCATCAAACAAATTCAACAATCTCAACTACCAATCAAACTAGACTTCGACATGGGTGACATGAACGCTCAAAACCAGCAAGCAGGGCTAAACATGCAAGAGGCACATGAGGCACAAGAAGGTGCATTGTTCGACTGGGCACAACCCACAACGGATAATTTGGCAACTGCCATCGTTGTGCCAGCAATTCAAGCTGAGTCTTTCCAGATTACCAACAACATGCTTCACTTGTTGCAAAACAAGGGATTATTCTCTGGGTCTCAGGTTGAAGATCCACAGCAGCACCTCAAGAACTTTCTATCAATATGCAAAACACAAAGACAACCGAATGTAACTCCGGAAGCTATCAGATTACTACTTTTTCCATTCTCAGTTACAAGAGCAGCACAGATATGGCTAAACTCACTCCCAATAAACTCCATTGCAACTTGGGATGAGTTAGTCAAACAATTCCACAACAAGTTTCATCCACCCAATAAAACAGCTCAACAAATTGATGAGATTGTGAGCTTCAAACAAAAACCATTGGAAACACTACATGAAACTTGGGGGAGATTCAAAGGCATGCTTGTTATGTGTCCTCACCATGGGATTCCTGAGCAGATGTTGGGTCAAAGGTTCTACATGGGGCTTTCAGATAGTATGAAGAATATTGTAGATGCTTCAGCAGGTGGGGCTTTTCTGAGCAAGACTTGGAGAGAGGGCCAAAATTTGCTAGACAAGATGGCTCAAAATTCCGGGTGGACGTCCAGGAATGCTCCTATCACACCAGTAGTACACTCTGTACCTCTGGATCCATCCAACACTCTGGAGGAGAACGTGGCAACTTTACTAACACAAATGAGCATCCTGACAAAGAAAGTGGAAGAATCAGGGGTTAAGCAGCAAGTTCATATTGTAGACACTACCAATGGTGGTTTATGCACATCTTGCATTAGCCAACCCATAGGTAATCCATGGGCTGCGGACCAAGAACATCATCATCAGCATGAAGATATGAACTATGTGGCTAACTATGGAGGACAGCGACAAGGTAATCAAAACTGGGGCCAACAGGCTCCAATGCAATACAGACCTCCCCAGCCACAATTCAATGCAGCAGGTATGAGGCCACCACACAACATGGCTCCATATCCTAGACCTCAGAATTTCGGCAATCAGCAGCAGGGATATTATCCAACTCCACCACAGCAAGGAGGTAGACAAGACGATGGGTTTGCAAGGTTGGAAGCTATGATGCAGCAGGTAATTGGGTCAAATGCTAAGACCAATGAAAGAATAGATGCACATGATGCAGCGATCAAAAATATGGAAGTGCAGATGGGGCAGATTGCTATGTCACTAAACAATCGGCCTCAAGGGAAATTACCTGCAGACACTCAAACGAACCCAAAGGACCAAATCCCAAAGCAAATAATGGCAGTGACTCTAAGAAGCGGTAGAGATCTTGATGCTGAGAAAGAAAGTGAGAAAATCGACACACAGGCTGAGACACTCACTCCATTGCCCATTGAACTGGATGAGTCCACCGGGTTGACAGAAATTACAGTCCAGCCAGTTGCTGAAAATAAAGAGATGCAACAGGGAACGGAAAAAGTAGCTGAACAGGTAGAGCAACAGGTTGAAGAAAAAGTGATAGAAAAAGAAAAGTCCCAAGTCACTGGGAAGAAGAGGCCTCCACCACCATTCCCCCAAAGGTTGGCCAAACACCAGAAAGAGGAGCAATACAAAAAGTTCTTCGAGATGCTCAAGCAAATCCAGGTAAACATTCCCTTAATTGAAGCTTTAAAAGAAATGCCTGGTTATGCTAAGATGATGAAGGATTTGATGTCGCGGAAATTTGATTTCCAAGACTTGGCCACAGTTACACTCACCCAAACTTGTAGTGCAGTAGTCTCCAGACCCATTGCTGAGAAGCTATCTGATCCAGGTAGCTTCACCATCCCATGCACTATAGGGAATTATGCCTTTACTAAGGCTTTATGTGATTTGGGGGCAAGCATTAATCTCATGCCCTTAGTTATCTATAAGAGGTTAGGTATTGGGAGAGCCAGACCCACCTCTATGCTTTTACAGCTTGCTGACAGGACGGTTAAGCATCCATTTGGTATTATAGATGATGTGCTAATCCAGGTTGGGAAGTTCGTGTTTCCCGCCGATTTTGTTATTCTTGATTGCAAGGTCGACGAAGAAATTCCTATAATCTTAGGAAGACCATTCCTAGCCACCGGGAGAGCTCTAATTGATTGTGAGACTGGGGAACTTAAGATGAGGTTGAATGATGAGGAAATCATATTCAATGTGCAAAAATCTATGAGGCGCCCTAGTGAGTTCGCAAATTGCTCTCTCATTGATGCGGTTGATGTGATAGTGGAGACAGATGATGCAGAGTTGACCATTGAAGATCCACTTCAAGCATGCCTGATGAACTTGGAAGAGGTAAATGGTGAAAGTTTAGCAGAATGGGTACTATCTCTGGAAGGCAAGGGGTTTTGGGAGAGAGAGCTTGAATTCGAGCCTCTACACTTAGAGAAAAGAGAGACCCCTCCTACAAAACCATCCATAGAAGAGCCACCAAAGCTGGAGCTTAAACCACTACCATCTCATCTCAGGCATGAATTTCTAGATTCTAACTCCACTTTACCTGCTATTACTTCATCTGGTTTGCTAGATGTGCAGGCTCAAAAGCTTATACAGGTACTAAAAGAATGCAAGACTGCCATTGGGTGGACCATGGCAGACATAAAGGGGATCAACCTTGCATACTGCATGCACAAGATTCTCCGGGAAGAGGGGCACAAACCTTCTAGGAAACGCAAAAGAAGGCTGAACCCGAATTTGAAGGATATGGTGAAAAAGAAAGTGATAAAGTGGCTAGACACGGGGTAGATCCCAGGTAAGTTGTCTCACCCTTCTGTGCTATACATGTATTATTATGCCATGAGGACATGGCATATTTTTAAGTGTGGGGTGGGAAACTTATCTTGTAGATGATGTATATATTAGTGTAGTAAGTAATATAAAATAATAAAAATACAAAAAAAAAAAAAATCAGAAAATTTTAAAAAATCCAAAAATAGGAGTAGAGGACTCTTCCTGATGACGGACTATTTAGGACAAGTACTCTTGAGGGAAGTAGTCCACGTAGGAATTTTTCTTTCTTTTTATTTTTCTTTTTATAGGTAATGTATCATTCCCCCTTGGTTTTTCTTTTGACCACGGTTCTTTTCCAAGGGTTTTTATTTGAACCGGGTTAGGTAGATTTTTTTTTAGGAATAGAGGTAAAAAGGGCAACATGTAACTCCAAATATGCACATTAGCAAAAGCGTAAATTGAACTTGAGAGTGTATCATCTAAACTTGATTGTAGAATCTCAATATGCCTTAAATTGCACAATAAAGCTTGCTTGAACATTGATAGGATTTTGTAGATAAACCGGATTCCAAATGAGTTGCATGCCATGTGTGTGTGAGGTTGCTACTTACATTGTATGTTGTACATGATTCCTAGAACTTGCCCTGTGTGTTTGCAAAGCGAAATAGAAGTTGTTTGGTTGTAGAGAGGATAGAGGCATTTCTTTGTGTAACCCCATATATCAATAGACATGAATTCACCCGTACATTATATCTTAGTTAACCCCTTTGAGCTTAAAGCCTATTTCTTTGATAACCCTTGAATGTTCTTCAAATTATTATATTTGTTCTACTTTACCTCCTAGAAGCACTTGTATTGTAATGAATATGCAAAAGTTTAAGTGTGGGGTGAAGGGAAATTGAAAAGGGAAAATCAAGAATAAATGATAGAAAATAGTAAGCTGGCCAAAACAATATAAATGTGTTGCAAAGCAATGAGGAAAAGAGCGATATCAATGTATATATGAAAATTACAAAGGCCAGTTACACCAACAAAAGAAAAATGGGGATTAAAAGCCAATAAAGGTGAATAAATGTTTTCGGGAGACATAAGGGAGAAAACAAAAAGGGAAAGTGGTGAAAGGGAAAAGAAAAGTGCTTAGGGAGGTTAGTCACTACACCCAAAAGTATCCTACCCGTCCCATAGCCTACATTACAACCCTTAAAGACCTCTTGATCTATGATTGGATAACTCGATTAGTGGAGTATTACACTAGGGGCAAGCTTATGGTGTGTCTGTACTCATATAAATGTTCTTTGTTGAGAGTGAGTGAATTTTACTGATATCTATAAGTTTCATGTATTTGAATTGTTAATGTGTGGGAACTTCTCTCAATAACTTTTGTGAGGGCATGTAATTCAAGAGGAAGAAGGTAAATTTGCAAGATTTTGGTAATAAGTAGAGTAAGTAATAATGTGCAGGCATGAGAATTTACAGTTAAGCAAAGAGTATACATATCTTAGGTTGTTCATGTATAATAAGCTTTTGTGACATATTTTGGGGGAGACAAAAATTTTTTGGCCTAAGGTGTGATTAAAGGTTGCTCGAGGACGAGCAAAGGTTTAAGTGTGGGGTATTGATAATAGGTGAATTTGACTATAATTATACCCTAAATAATCACACTTTATTATGAGAACAATGTTGTTAAAAGGACAAAATGCTTTGATTAGTGTTTGATTGTGTTTTACAGGTACATGTGATGCATTGGATACTTTAAAAAAGCCATTTTGAAGCCATAAGTTGATGAAAAGGCCAAGAGAAGAGCTAAAGTGAAAAGGGCTGGACGAAGCAGTGAAGAAACAGAAGCACTGTTCATCCGCGGTCCACTCGCGGTCGCGGATGAACCGCGAGAAACGAAGCCCTCTGAATCTTGACTGTTCGCGGTCCGCTCGCGGCCGCGAACAAACCGCGAAGGCCCCAGCGGAAGTTATCCCAATTGGACTCTAATTTGTTTTCTTAGCTCTAAAACCTCTATATAAACTCCTAGTTTGCCCCATAGAGGCATGTACTTTATTTTCTTCAATACTTTTGCAAGGTTTTAGTAGGAGAGATTCCTCTCAAACTCTTTCTTTATTTTTATATCAAGCAATTCTTTATGATTTCAATTATTATTCTTGTTTCTTCAAGCATGAGTAGCTAAATTCTTTTCTAAGGTTTTGATGGAACCTATTGATAGATGAACTTATCGTTTATGTGATTACAAATTGTGACTTAGATTTCTATTTGTTCAACTTCATTCTTATTGTAGTTAATTGGTAGACGTCCCAATTAGCGGTGCCTATTTAGTGTGCATAACTTGGAAAAGAGTGCATATTTAGGTTTATTGTTGAACAACACCACACCTAGGTTATTAGAGGAATCTATAATTTTAGGCGTAAAGACGGGGTTAGGAATAACGAAGTCTTGGGTGCAATCTAAAGTGAACTATTCAAATTAAAGCTAGCTAGGGTAGCTCGGGAGAGTGCACTAGTAAATTATTGTAATTGCTCGGGAGAGGGTTACGATACACATAGCGTTCATGATTGATAGAATATATTAGCAATTTGTATGAGCATAACGATAAGGGATTCGGTCAATAGGGAAATCAATACCTTAGTCTTTCTCTATATTATTTTATTCAACATTCAATTCTTTCTTTTAAAGCATTCTTTAATTCTTGCAAAGTAGTTGTTCGAAAAACACACAAATATATATTCAAAGTTTGGGAACTTGATTCGTAAGTACTTTTGGGGTTGTGAAAGTTGTGATTGATAGGTTAATTCTCTGTGGGATCGATCTTGGACTTATTAAACCAAGTTATATTGACTACGACCGTTGCTTGGACGTGAATCACCGGCCTCACCGGTACTTCGTTCACACTTCCCTTTTCTGCTTCCGATCCTCCTGGTACGTCCTTCTTGCAAATGGATGGCTCATCAAGGCTCGGCCCCTTTCTCATTCCTACCCCGCTAGACTTGATCATCATTACAGTCTGAGAGGCTTTCTCCTTTCCTTCTTCTACCCGTACCAACTCGATCATGTTGGTCTCATAATGAGTTGGAAGTGGGTTTTGGTTGATGTTGGGCTCTGTTGGAGTCTGGACCTCAATCCTGCGAGTGTCGATGAGCTCCTGGATGACCGTTTTCAACCTCCAACACTTTTCCGTATCGTGTCCCGGACATCCTGAGCAGTATGCACAATTTACTGAATGGTCCAGGTTCTTTGGAAGAGGGTTCGGTAGCTTAGCTTCAACCGGATTTAGCAACCCTACTTGCTTCAACCGGTGGAACAGACTGGTGTAAGACTCCCCCAAGGGAGTGAAAGCCTTTGGCCTTGGCGCCCTGTCGCCCTTGAATGCCTGGTTCGGACGAAAACTCGCGCCCGAGGGATTTCTGTAAGCTCTTGGGGGTGGATAATTGTTTTGCGGGTTTGGTGCACGCCATGGTGCATGGACGGGAGGTGCAGGATAGGACTGTGCGTGATGGACAGTGAAATGGGGATCAGGTGTTGGATAGTAATGTTGCGGGTGGTTATATGGATTGTGGAAGTAATTTTGGTGGTGAGGCTGGGGCGGGCTATATTGGGGTGCGGGGCCTCTGTTTCTGAACCATGTCCCGGACTCGACTGCCGCGACTTCCTCTTTCCTCTTTTTCCCAAGTACTCCTCCAGTGCCACTTTGGATAGCCTGAGTGGTGGCTTTCAATGTTGAGTAGCTCATGATCTTGTTGGCTTTCAAGCCTTCCTCGATCATAGCCCCCATTTTTATCACCTCAGTGAATGATTTGCCCACAGACGTTACCAGATGTCCGAAATAGGTTGGCTCTAGTGTCTGCAAGAAGTAATCTACCATCTCGCTCTCTCTCATAGGCGGATCTACCCTTGCTGCATGTTCCCTCCAGCGGAAACCAAATTCCCTGAAACTTTCAGCGGGTTTCTTCTCTAATTTTAGCAATGATAGGCGGTCGGGGATTATTTCAAGATTGTACTGGAACTGCCCGATTAAAGCTTGAGCCAAATCATCCCACGTAAACCATCTGCTGGGGTCCTGTCTAGTGTACCACTCCAGCGCAGATCCTCCCAGACTCTGACCGAAGTAAGCTATCAGAATCTCGTCCCGTCCTCCGGCTCCTCGCATTTTACTATAAAACCCTCGGAGGTGGGCTACAGGATCACCGTGCCCCTCGTATAGGTCAAACTTGGGCATTTTGAACCCGGCCGTCAACTGGACATCGGGGAACGGACATAGATCCTTGTAAGCGACACTGACCTGGTTACCCAAACCGTCCATGTTCTTGAAGGACTGCTCCAGGCTTTTAACTTTTCTAATAACTTCCTCATGTTCCGAACTTTGGAAGTGCTTTTCCGGTTCTGCCGGATTATCCCAGTGAGGGGTGTGTGATTGCGGTTCAAGAGCCCTAAAAGTAGGCTCTGGAGGATAGTAAGAGTTGTCATGGATCTGAACATGCGGCTCGCCGGACGGCCTTTGTAGAGTAGCAGGTGGAGGTGCCACAAAAACAGGGGTGACTGGTGGAGGATTTGGTTTGGCTGGTGGAGTGTGGGTGGCATATGGGTTTTCCCCCTGAAAGTATGGATAGATCGGGGCGCTTGTCGAAGGATCGATGGGTGGATGTTCCGGAGCTGAGGCGAGAGTAGGGAGGTTTGGTGAGGACTGTCCCCTAGCCCAAGCTAGGTGCATCTCTATTATCTGATGTCTCAACCGTTCTACCTCCTCTTTCATGATTTGCATCTCCGATTTCTCTTCCTCGAGACTTTTACCGGAACTAGACATACTTGCTGTAATTGGCCCTTTAGATCTAGTACGGTAATGGTGGCTGGCCAGTATATTCTGTCAAACCAACTGCTAAACTTTTCTGGAAATGCAACAAACTTGTTAGTTTATCGAGTTTAACAGATATGTTATAGCACGTTGGATGTAATGCACCTAACCCAATAACCCTTTCTACATGTACTAGTAACATGCGTCATTCCAGCTTTTCTCTTTTTCTTTTTTTCTTTTTTCTTCTTTTTCTTTTCTCTTTTTCAACTATCCTTGAAAGCCTTATTGTTATTAACCTTCGTATCCTTTTCCTTTCTTTTTTTTAGTGGTGGTCGAATCTTATGTGGATTGCCTACGTATCACGTCCCCGCATGAATCAGATCGAGCGTAGTTCTGGTAACAAGACTGTGGCAAAATTCAGTAACTTTTATATCAAATAAAACCTTACAGTTACAAAACACATCTTACAACAATCAGCAAAATAAAGGAAATGCTTGACTCGGGAAAGTAAAGATAAAAATGCCAACTAGCTTGACCCAATATTTCAAAAATACATTTTTAATCAAAAATCTAATGCTCTAAAATTCATGGGGGCCCGCGAGGCATCATTCGGCCTTGCCGCGGGCCTTGGTGTGAGGTCATTATGCAGTCCCCTTAACTCTCTCATGATCTGATGAACATATCCCATAACTGAAGCAAAAAGGTCGGTGCGAGGCATTTGTTCACAAGCTAAGCACTTCATGGTGACATAATGCCCGATTTCCCCAATTCTGTCTTTGATCATGTCCCTTTCTCTGAATAGCCGTTCTATTTGCTGGTTTTTCGCCCCCAATCTTCGAGCGTTGTTGGTGACTTGGTCTAGGAGCCTGTCTATTTGTTCTTGCAGTCGGGCCATCAAATTGTGGCAACGGTCGAGGTCTGTTCTAGCATCTCGGGCTTGCTTGAAAACCCGCTCCCTGAGGATAACATTTGCCTCCCTTAGACTAGTGATGGTCTCAGTGTAATCTTCCTCCACCCGTTGTAGGTGAAGTGCATGTTGATGTGCCTCCTTTCTCCAGCTAGCACGGATCCTCATTGTTTGGGCCTTCGACTCTTCCAATTCTCTTTGGACATCGGTAACTTGGCTTCTCAAACCCTTTATCAATTTTTCGTCCGCCCGACTCCTCAACTGTCTGTCAGCATCCCTTTTCATTTGCTGGATTTGAGCTCTCAATAAGTCATTTTCTTGTGCCAACTTCTTTTTGTCTCCTTCGTCATCGGCAGCTCGCATGTTCTTCTCGAATTGAAGGTCCCGGACCTGCTGTTCTATCCTACCAATCTTCGTCCTGTACCTCTCCTCCTTTGCTAGCCAATTCCATTGCTCCTGTGAATCTTCCGTGAACTGTTGGACATGGGCTCTTTTAGAACATTTCCGACGAATCTGAAATCTTTTCCCGAACCACACATTGTACTTTGGGTCCACCTCACCCTTAGCTAGTTCCCGGACCATGGTTTTAGGCTCGAGGAATCTACATTCATGCCACAGCTTTCTAATCTTCTCTTCGGGGAATACGACTCCTGGGCTCAACTCAATGGCGTACTTTCTCATGTCTTGATCGGTAGGAATAACCTGAAACCTTCCTAGTTGACGTAATACACGATGAGGAACATATGGTTGGACACTGCGAATCCCCATCAGAAGAATATAACACTCCTCGGCTGCCATATATATTACTTCAGTATCGGGTAACCACCCGAACGCCCATTCAACCTGATCGGCTTCTATTGAGCTTAGTCGTGCAAGCCATGCCTCGACGCCTTCAGGGAATACAACACCTATCATCCGTTCTTCAAAACCCCTGATACAGTTTTTCCCGATCAACCCATGGTTCATGTATTGTATCCGGTGATGGAGGTGTTCTTGCATCCACAATTGGAGTAACAGATTGCATCCTTGGAAGAAATTGCCCCCTTCTCAGGCATACAGTCAAGGCTCGATAGATTTCGGACAAAACCAAAGGGACCACCGTGTTGGTAGCCTTTTTGATTGCAACATCGGCTATTCCTACCAGACTTATCTCTATTTTCTTATCTTCGCGTGGACAAATCACAATCCCCAAGAATGTCGTTATGAATGCTAGAATTCGTCTGGCCTCCCACTTGGTTCTATTCCCTGCGTGAGTTAGTCCAAGGTTTAACTCTTCAAAACCCCGAGGAGTGCCGTACCGTTGGTATAAGAATTGGAGATCGCAACATCCTTCCAGCAAATCATCATTTTTCACCTTCCGACTAATGCTTAGCAAATCCAAAAACCCGTGTGGAGATACCGGTCTTGGTAAGAGCAAGTATTGCCCTCTTAATTTCCCATTCAGTCCGGCATAGCCCGCAATCTCCTCTAACGTGGGTGTCAGTTCAAAGTCAACAAAACGGAACACATTGCGGGTCGGATCCCAAAAAGATACCAGTGCCTTGATGATGTCTTTCCTTGGCTTGATATTCAACAGATTAACCAAACCTCCCAAAATTCTTTCCACTATATTTTTGCTACTGTCTTCCAAATCGTTCCACCACATATGGAGCTGCTGAGGGACCTCGCTAAAGATTGAAAATGACTTATTCTGATTCGTGCTCATCCTGCACATTTATTAAGGTGATTTAAATAAGAAAAACAACTTTGTTTTGCTAAATAATAATAAAAAAAAATCAGTTTTCAATCACGGCCTTTCAACGTCTCGGGGACGAAGGTTTTTAAGGCTGTGGGGTAAATTGATCGAAATCAAAATTGACCCAAAGGTGGCCGTTTATATGAAATCAGCCTTCCGGCGTCCCTTTCGGGAACATTCAGCTATTTTTGAAAACAACGTCACCGACTTATCTAGTACAAAAGTTAGTTTTAATATTTCGGCTTCTTTTTTTTTTTTTTTTCAAAAGGTGAAGTTGGACCCGATAAAGGCTGCCTACGTATCTCATAACCAATGAGAATCAAACCCACGTAGTTCGGTTTTAATGAAACAAACTACATTATTTATTTATTCATTAAAAAAAAGAAGGCTATATATATATATATATATATATATATATATATATATATATATATATATATATATATATATATATATATATATATATATATATTTTTTTTTTTTTTTTTTTTTTTTTTTTTTTTTTTTTAGCATGCAAGTCTATAACAGATAAATGCGTAAGACAAACAGGATGCAGCAGGATAGTCTTTTTATTTCAGGTCACCTGTCCTAGATGGACCCAACCCCTGTGTTGAGTTCCCTAAGCCAAATGCAACATGATGCAAATAAACGTTCCTACTAGGGATCCGGCATGAAGCTTTGTTATTCTAGGTTCAAAACCTGGGTTTATTGTTCTAGACCTGGCTTACCCGAGCGGACAGCTCGAGCCGAGGAGGAGGCAGCAACCCGGGAATACAGAAGCTTCAACGGTTTTGCAACTTATCCAAACCTCATTCTAAAGCGGGAATTAGACACTATACAGAAAAGAAGTCACACGAAGTGCACCCTTCTTCATGATTTAGAAGACTCAGAGAGGAGATTGGTTTCGGCACAATTTATATGTACAGCTCACAAAATATCAAAGCAGTAAAAACAATATTTAGCACATTAATACAAACATGTAATAAAATCAGATAATAAATAAGCCAAATACAACAATTATTCCGAGCTCAAATTCTAAAGAAAATAGTCCCCAGTAGAGTCGCCAGAGCTGTCACACCTCTTTTTTACGCTGACCCGCGTGGGCGCAAGATATAAAAGAGAGTTTTTCCAGTTAAAGGACAACCAAAACGGGGTTCATTTATTGAGATTCGGAGTCGCCACTTGGGAGATTTATGGTGTCCCAAGTCACCGGTTTCAAACCCGAATTGAAGAAAGGTTTGACTCTATTTAATGGTCGGCGAACCAGAAATCCGGATAAGGAACTCTGTTAACCCGGGAGAAGGTGTTAGGCATTCCCAAATTCCGTGGTTCTAGCACGGTCGCTCAACTGTCATATTCGGCTTATTTATCTGATTTTTACAGTTATATACTTAATGTAAATTAATATCCCATTACCGCTTTTATTATTATTTTGATTTTGCGAAAAGAATGTTGCCTAAAAATACGTTTCGAATCACGTCACATGAAATGCACCCGGATTCTCGACACATTCTTATTCAACATTTTGGGATTTGGATTTGGGTCGCATGAAATTCACACCCGTACTTAAGAAGGTAAAATTATTAAAAACACGCGCCTAGAGCGATTACTTATTTACACTTTTGAGAAGGCCATGATATTTGCTAAGAGACAGCACATCTCGAAATCTAAGCGCTTTATATATACACTTATGAGGGCCCCTGCGATTTGTGTAACTGTTAGGCGAAGCGCACCTCTAATTCAAATTTAAAGCGAACCACATCCCGCTATATTTATTTAGGAATTGATTCTAAATTATTTAAAACATGTTACGAGCCACACTACATGAAATGCGTCTGTGGTTCCTGACACACTTTATTTAATCTTGTTCAAAATTGGAGTCGGGTCACATGAAATGCACCCCCGATTCCTTTAATCTAATTACGTCGTTTAGTTGAGTAATAACGCACCAATTCCTACAGTATGACAAAATTCTACTCAATTGTAACCAATTCGAGCAAACATACTACTAGTTAACTAAGTGAGTAGATTCGAGTCTATGGTGGACAATTATATGGAAAGAACTTACTTTGAATTCAAATAATCCCCAAAGAGCCACTATCATATATTTTTTGCAAGTTCAAGATATCATTCCTCACAGGTGTTCAAATTACCTTAAACCTTCTACTTAAACAAATAGCTAATCTCAGTTTTAACATAAGATCTAATATTAATAGATTTTGAAATTACACACCATGAATAGAGGAGATTTAAGCATAGATGCATCAGGAATAACTCAAGTTCCTATGCATGTCCAATGACAGTGCGTTTGGATCTAAATGCATTTCTTATAACCCAAACCAGTATGATAGATCCAATTATGTGTACTCATTACAAACACAAGAACTTTGGATACTACATGTATTTGACAGATTCAACATGGAGCTTCAGGCTTCATTTCCTCTTCAAACCAAGAAAACTATAATAACAGGGATGTGTACCTGGAATATGGAAAAAGAAGGAAGAGTGAGCAGTGACAGAGTGTGGCAGTCAGCAATATAGCAGTAACCAAACAGCAACCAAAGTGTCCCAGCAAACAGACTCTAGAGATAGAAATTAATGACCAAAGACTCCACCACTTCAAAGAGACCAACAACCAAGACTTCCAAATCAAAACAGACCCCTATACTTATGAAATACCCCAGGGGACTCGTGCACCCAAATGTTTGAACCACAATTGACTTCAAACAACAATCCAAATACCCAAAATTCTACCTATTACTTAAATCCAAGTATGTAACAGAAAAGCAGAGAACCAACTATCTTTCAGCTTTAGAGTTAACTGAAACCTCCACTCAAACTAAAAGACCCTCCTGTATGTCTTAACTATGTTATTTGTATTTCAGAATGTTCAGAAAGCTTCCCCCTCTTACAATTCCCTCCCTAATGTATGCTGTTTTTTTTAAAGAGAAAAGAAGTCCCTGCCTATTCTCTTCAACCTTCTATTTATACTTGAGAAACCAATGACACCCTAAGATACAATAATCAGAAGACCCACCCCTGCCCATACTCTTCTCTGCCAGCCCATTATATGCTCTGTGTTTTGCCACTAAGTCCTGTCAAGTGTGGGCTTAAATCAGTTTAAATGCTAAGTGGGAACCTGGTGGAGTGCCCTGCTGTAACAGCAGGTTCCACTGGGCTGTGCAGGGCATCTTAATCTTAAAATATGCCACCTCTGATTAATCACTGATGCTAACAGCCATCTCAGATTCAAGACTTAATTTAAAATCACAAACAGTTCAAGACTTCAACTGGTAATGATTTCGGACCAAATCAACAACATTAATCACTATCCAGTGTTTTAACAGGAAAACTCGTATAACTAAGCGACGACATTTACTTAATTGATCCCAACATATACAATCAAGAACAAGCAAACGCCAAACAAATTCATGATTCATGGTTTTTGACATAACATGAGACCAACCAATACGAACTAATTAGCATGACGACCTTAATCATACTAAGCATATCATTCATTTTTCAATAAACGAAACAACAAGAATCGACCAAATAAAAAGGTCCCAAAGAGATGAAGAAAACAGAGAATTGGCGGAAGAATAAAACAACAAAAAAAACGAAAACTAGAAACAATTAAATTGAAACGACAAATACAATTAAACAAGAACAGAAATACCTTGAAACAAAGAATTGGAACTTGGCCGACTCGGGTTTGAAAGGAGTCGAGGTTGCGCATTTGAAGTCAAATAGACTTTAATTGAAATGTTTTCAAATGAAAACATTCCAATTAAAGTTTATTAACCTCAATTTCTTTCAGTTCGAATGAAATCCCTAGTTTCTTAATTCTAGGGTTCTTGAGGGCTCGATTTGGGGGTTAAGGGGTTAGGGCTTGATTCGAACAAAACTAAAGCCGGTGGGGGTATGAGGGAGGTGAGGGGAAGCTATGGTGTGATTTTGGTGAGGTTTGGCATGGTTTTCAAATTCCGGCAACCTTTGATTCAATATTCAACACGCTCGAGAAGGATTCGAGACTAACGGAGGCCGGATTCGAAGAGAGGAAGGTGAGGAGAAGGGTTGGTGTTAATTTGGTGGCCATTGGCCTACCGGAACCGCCGTGAGGCGATTTCCGGCAGGCAGGAGACGGTGGCTCACGGCGGCGATGGGGCTGGTCTCTAAGGTTGAGAGACGAGAGTGAAAAATGAAAATGAAAAATGGGTCTGGGGGGTGTTTGGTATACTGAAATGAACGGATCAATCGGAGCCGTTGGATCAGATGATCTGAACGGCTCAGATCGATCAGGGGTGATAGAACGGGGTCGTTTGGTTTAGTGGGGGGTGGACCGGTTCAGTGGTTTGGGCCTGGTTATATTGAATTGGGTTTTGGCCCAATCTAATTTCCATGTCTTACAACTAGACTCCATGTTGTATTATATATATATATATATATATATTAATCTGTAACACAATTAATTTTTACTACAATTAACCTACATAATTAAATACCAAATCACACAATTGTATATTAAATGACACAAAGGCAATAAATACGATTTTATAATTTTTCTTTCTTTAAGAAATTAAACCCGGTTCAGTTAATTCCTAAACGCGCAATTGAACTCCGAAATGCGCGCGCGACACATATTTTTGTATTTATTAATTTTAAACAAATACATGCACAAAGAATTACAAACAATAAGTAAAATAACAACAACAAAAGGAAATCCACTAAATCACACACAACACGAAGCTAATTTTTTTTGTTTTTTTTTTTTGCATTTTTGGGAGTAATTCTCATGCAGGGCAAAAATCACGTGCTCACAATACACACTAGCATTTTAGACTTAATCAAACATTAATGATCATAACCAAAAATAATCATGAACTGAACTTCGACATTTACTCAAACCATTACGAAACACAACTTGGAAATCTCCCACTTTGAATAGCAAAACGACAACACCATTAATCTAAGACCGGACTTAGTGTTGAATTAATAGAAGAAAGGAGATGGAACAGAAAACAACGAGGATTTCAAACAAAATAATCAAAAGTTCAAAGAACTTAAACAAAGAAACATAAACAAGAGCATAAGAAAAATACCGGACACGAATCATATCAAAACAAACCCCGAGAAATCCTCTACATTCTTTGGCCGAGGTAGACCTTAATCACGTGTTCTCGAAGTGAAAACACATGGCTAAGTTCCAGATTGGTCCAAATCCTTGACATCGGGTTGAATTTTTAAGTTACAGGACTAAAGCTTCGATCTTTGACTCGATATTCGAGTGGTCTGAGGGGTATCGGAGGGGAAATATCGATGGACCAAGGCCTAGGGAAGCATGGAGTCAGTGGGTGTAGATTTGGGGTGGTCAAGAGGCGGCGGCTAGGGTTCTTGATTCGAAATCAAGATTTGAGGAATCTGGTCTTGATTCGAAGGAAGCCATGCTCGGGGTTGGAACGAGGAGGTTGAGGGGGTTATTTGGTGTAAAAATGGAGACGTTTTGGCCACCGGAACCACCATGAGGCGATTTTCGGTGGTGGAAGGCGGCGGAGGCTACTAGGAGCCAGGTCTCTAGGGTTTAGAGAGAAGGGTGAAGGGTGAAGGGGGAAATGAGATGGGTCTTGGGCATTTTGGGGCTTTGGGTGTATTAAAATTAGGCTTTAATCCAAGCCGTTAGATCATAACGACCAACGTCTAAGATCAAAAGGGTTAATCTGAAACAAGGTCGTTTGGAGTGATGATGGGGCAGGTTATGTGGTAAACGGTTCAGGCGGGTAGGGTTAGATCAATCTTGGTCATTGATCAATTTCAGATCGACGGCCCAGATCAAGTGTAGGCAAATGACGTTGTTTGGACGTCTCTGAAGAGGCTCGACTTGGACTGGGTATGGGTAAGTGCTTTGGGCTTGGATTGTTGGTCTGATTTTTGGTGTTTGGGCTTGGGAAATTAACAGATTGGCCCATTTTCCTCCTCTTTTATTTTCCTTTTCTTCTAATTAAATATAGCTGAAAATTCTAAGTTAAACTACATAAAAAAAAACCATAATTAATTCCTAATAACAACTATTACACACAATTAGATACCCATTAAAATAGATCACTCAATCAAATATAAAAAATATAAAAATATATATTTTTTCTGATTTTTCTTCTTTTGTAAAATAATTAATTATTGATCAAAACAAAATGCCTATTAAATTGTAAAAATAATTGCAACATATAATTTTTGTTATTTTTCATTTATTTAAATGCATAAACATGCACGAACACAGACAAATAATGACATAAGATACCACAAAAATTTCACAACAAGGCACACAATAAAAATGACAATTTTTATTTTGATTTATCTGGGAGTAGTTCATATAGGGGAAAAATCACGTGCTCACACCTATTGTCTATATCATTATCACTACTACTAGACTTTGAAGTATACTCGTCCAGTCCAGTACATATTACAACCAATTCCTAATGAATTACAAGAGATCTAAGCATTTATAACAACAAAAATGAGAGAACAAATGCACAATTTGCTAACTGAAGCTAATTAACATCTCATTTCTTCAATAACATTTCAATTACAGCTCCAGGACGTAGTAGTGTACCTGGTTCAAGTGGAAAAACATTGCATTCTAGAGGTGGAGAAGAAGGAAAATCAGCAACAACAGCAATTAGATATCAACAGCAGTAGAAGTGAATTATCACAGCAACAGCTACCAAACTTCAGAATGTGTATAACCCAGCAATTTAACCAAGCAAATAGGAAAAATCCAGCAAATTCGATCAAAACCATGGAAGAACAACCTACAGAGATTCCAGAATATTACTTCAACTAGCAGTAATTGAAAACCAGCAGTATTTTAGTGTGTATTTGATATATTTCGGTGTATATGAATTTATGAACCTCTAAACCTCTTAAATTAAGCCTGAAGGGGCCTATATATAGAGTAGAATGGGAGGGGGGGGGGGATTTGAATTAAATATTCAGATTTTCCACCCCCACTCTTTTTAATTTATTTCAGTTAAGTATAAGGTATTTTTGGTAAGAATACACTTGAAACCCTCCTAGAAAGTTCCAGGATATTCTATACCATTCTATTAGTCGTTAATGCCTTTGTTACCCTCACTTGTTAAGGTTTATTCCTTCTTTACCATTTGATCTCTACCTGAATTACCCATTATTATTCTACTAATTACACCAAAACCCAGGCCCAATTATCTTTTATACCCTCACTACTTCTAAGTTATCTTCAGAATTACCCTTTTCTATTCCCCTTTTACCCTTTATATCTCATATGTATTCACCCGACCTGCCCTTAGGTTTGTTAAGACATGGGGTAGTTAACAATATTTAAAATATAACCCCTAGACTTAACTTTATATTTTAACCAATTTTTAGACTAAGTAAAACTTTTCAGAGTTAACCACTTTTCAAAAATAGCCACAAATGGCTTTACAAGTCAGAAGTTACACTGTGTTGCACTGATAGTCACATTAATCATTTGCATATACACCCCTAATGTGACTTAGTACTCAGAAGTTCAGAAGAGCCAAACATATAAACCGCATTGCAGTAATAGCCAATTTCATGTAATCTTGCACATTTAACCCTAATTTCAACTAACTTTTAACTAATCAGAATTTAGAGAGACAAATAGATGATAGTTGAATCCTAATCAATCAAAACCCTTAGTCGAGACATGATCTATTGAAAAAGAGCATCAAACAACTAACAACATGCGATTTAATAAAAATATCTATAATCATAACCAAAAGAATACTTCATCGATTTCAAACATACACTGAGATATCTTCTAAACATGCAATAGATTTTAACAAATAATAACATACAAAGAGTGAAGCATAGAAACAAGAACAGGTTCAGGGTACTTAGCTTTTTTTGGAGTTTTTTTTTTCCTTTTTTTTTTCTTTCTTCTTTTCTTTCTTTTCTTTCATTGTTCTTCATTTTTCTTCCCTTTTCTTGGTTTTCCAGTGGTTCAGAGACTTTGAGTCTCTTTTTAACCTTCGATCTTCTAGACAGGCTCCTGGAGTCTTGTTTGGATGTTAAGGAACGATATTTTCGGTCTTGTGTTAGATCTGAAAAGGTTTTGGGTTTGGGGTGTCCGCTGGAGTAGGGTTCCGGCGGAACATTTTTGCATATTTGAATAGCAGGGCTTATATTCGATGGGTGGGACTTAGGTGGGGTGATAGAGGAGTTCAAGGTGGTTCTGGGTTGTAAAGCTAGGAGACTGGTTTATAGTTTGGTGGTCGCCGCTAGGGTTCCGGCGACCGAAATTTCAAGATCTGGGAGATGATGGGGTATTTGGATAGGGCTAGTGGGATATGGTGATTAAGGAAGAATAGGGGGGGTTCAGGGGTGCAGGGCCTAGTCGGAGAAGATGACCAGTGACAGACCACCGGCAGGGTTCCAGTGGCCCGTGGAGAGGAGGAGGGGGAAATAAGGGTGGCTAGGGTTTCTAGTCTGAGAATGGTGTATATGTATAATGGGATATGAACGGGGGGAAGGGGGTTAAAGTTATATATTGAATATGTATTAGTTTCCAACCGTTAGATTGGATGAGATGAATGGCCAGGATCAATTTGGCCTTTAAACGATGACATTTGGTTTAAATGAATCCTTACTCCTGTCCGTTAGATTAGCTTCTTGGATGGCTGTGATTTATTCAATTAAGTGACGTCGTTTGGATTAAGTGTGACATTGATTACATCCGTTAGATCATTTAGATGGACGGTTGTGATCCCTTCCATTAACGGCGTCGTTTCATTTATTCAGCAGCCACCTACTTTGGTCCGTTTGATTGAGTATATCAACGGTCCAGATTTTATTTCCTTGTACATCGTCGTTTGGCTTATATAAGGGCTGGCCGGTTAGATTTAAAATTGGGCCAGGTTTGATAGGGTGCTAATTGGGCTAGTATTTGTGATTTTGGCCCAAAATGCCTTGTATTTTTGTATTTTTCAAATTGTAATTATTTTTGTATTTTCTTGTATTTTATACTTGTTTTCCTTAGTACTTTATTCCTAATGTATTTATCCCCTTTTATTTTGTATTTTTGTATTTTTTTTCTTTGATTTTCTAATTTCTTAGTAATTATCTTACTTTTTTGGCATTTTCTAATTAATTTCATTTTGTATTTTTGTTTTAATTTCCTTCACTTTATTTTCAGCAATTAAAACAAACACTGATACTTTTTACACAATAATCAACTAATTTCAATCAAAAATCATTTTTGTTTATTTATTTTGGAATTAATTGCTTGGGGCAAAAATCACGTGCTCACAGCTGCCCATCTTTGCTCGGGAACACGAAGAATTTCAGTGCAAAGCCAAGTGAGTAGTAATGAGGGATTTTTGCTCACTCGCATATTCCGTATGAAGCATTTTTGAAAGTTTTGACCGCATCCTGCTTCAAGGATTGCCTACATATCCTGGGCTAAACAGGAATCAGGTCAGTGTAGTTCTGGAATGTCTGGTAGTTAAAAACTACCAGAGAGCTGTGACTCTATTTTTGTTGCTTGTCATTGCTTCCTGTTGATCTCCTTATTACACCATGGTAAAAAGAAAATAAGCTAAACTATGCTCTATGTTTTACAAAATCCTAACTATATCTTTCAACTGATTCTTGTTTTTCTGTTTGCATCTTCCATTCTTCTGAGAAGACTCTTGCTTGCAATTTGCTTTGAATATATTCCATTGTTCTTTAGGTGGGCGCATGCTTGTAAAACTATGAAAAGTATTCCATTGTTCTTCAGGTGGGCGCCTGCTTACTACAAAAATAAAGAAAAACTTTCTGCCCCAGTATGGGGCTTAAAATCTATCATGCTATTAAATGTTATCTTAAAAAAAGAATGTCATTTTTTTGAAAAAATATTCCCTTGTTATCCAGGAGGGCGCTTGATTGCAAAATCTAAGAAAAATATTCTCTTGTTATCCAGGTGGGCGCCTGATTGACAAATTTAAGAAAAATATTCCCTTGTTATCCAAGTGGGCACCTGATTGCAAAAATTTAAGAAAAATATTTCCTTGTTATCTAGGTGGGCGCCTGATTACAAAAATTAAAATATTCCCTTGTTATCCAGGTGGGCGCCCGATTGCAAAAATTAAGAAAAATATTCCCTTGTTATCCAGGTGGGCACCTGATTGCAAAACTCTAAAAAAATATTCCCTTGTTATACAGGTGGGCGCCCGATTGCAAAAATTTAAGAAAAATATTCCCTTGTTATCCAGGTGGGCACGTGATTGCAAAATCCAAGAAAATAACGAAAAAGAATTCTACCCTAGTTTGATAACTGGGTGAAAAATATTTCCTTGTTATCCAGGTGGGCCCTGATTGCAAAACAAAGAAAAATATTTCCTTGTTATCCAGGTGGGCGTCTGATTGCAAAATTTAAGAAAAACATTCCCTTGATATCCAGGTGGGCGTCTGATTGCAAAACTAAGAAAAATATTCCCTTGTTATCCAGGTGGTCGCCTAATTGCAACATTAAGAAAAATATTTCCTTGTTATCCAGGTGGGTACTGATTGCAAAACTAAGAAAAATATTCCCTTGTTATCCAGGTGGGCGCCTGATTGCAAAAATTAAGAAAAACGAAAAAGAATTCTGCCCCAGTTTGATAACTGGGTGTAACCTTTAATTTTGAAATAAAAATAAAACTTCCCTTATTATTCAGGTGGGTGCCTGATTACTGATTCTTTCATTGTAGATTCCTCCCTCCATTGTTGCTTCCTTTAGATTGCTTTCCCTTATTTTCCAGGTGGGTGCCTGATTTTGCCAAACTTGTGCTCCCTTGTATGTCCACATTGGTCACATTCATTTTAAATTGATTAGTAAGAATTTGAATCTTTTGTCCCTGTTTTAATCAGTGAACAACTTGTTAGTATAAAATGGTGGTTAGCAACTGGCATTCTTGTTGGCCTTGCTTCCACTCTTGCATTTGCTTCGGTTTGCTTTTGTGCTACCTTGTTGTGGCTCCTGGTTGTTTTCCACCAATTTTCAACTTTTCATTATAATTATCTTTTATTGTTTCTTCTTCTCTTTTATTCCCTTTGGTTATATGACCGCCATATGTTGTTTTATTTCCCCCGTCCTTTAAAGGACACAATCTCAATGTGCCATTTAACTGAGAAGCTGGTAATTAGCTTTCAAGTGGCAATGTTTTGTATACATAGATTTTAAGAAAAGAAAATGAAATGCAATGACCCTGTATTTTGAGGGTAGGGATATTTTTTAAGTAAAAGGACAAGACTTATCTGAGTAGGACGGCTGATTCCTTTGAACATGCCATGCATTCGGGCTAGCCGACCCAGTCTGTCCAACCAAATCACTTGCCGACCTATTTCTCTTTTCAACAACCCAAACTTTACTTGCTTTGCTGCTTGCATTCCACAAAAATCCTTTCTCACTTTCGCCTTATGGTGCCTGTGAGGGTTTTCACCAATCAGACTCTCTCATTTAAATTCTCTCTCATCTCACATCGCCTTACGATGCCCGTGAGAGTTTTCACCGATAAGACTCTCTCATTTTATTTCTCTCAGCTTACGTTGCCTTATGGTGTCCATGATGGTTTTCACCAATAAGACTCTCTCATTTCATTTTTCATTTCTTCCAGCTTCAAGTACACGGGTATTGTCCGTAATATGCTTTTCTTCACTTACTTGTACTGTCCTTTTCTTGAAATTAATAAGAAGGTCTTTCTTTGGACCGTAATGTGGCTTTTGGATGGGCTTTAGAAAGAATGATATAAATTCTCAAATTTAAACTTAGGTTTCAAAATTACAACTTTCGGAATCATATCCTTTATAATGATCATAACTTCTGCCCTAGTTTTGATTTTTGGAAAACATTGGACTTTCTTTCTGCTATGATTGAACCTCAGTGAGGCTGCCTACATACCCTTTCGGGATCAAGTCAAAACGTAATTCGAATCATAAGATCGCTTCATTGTTGCGATTTTGACTTCTCCCGATTTTCTTCTTTTGTATATTTTCTTCTCTTTTTTTTTTTTACATATTTTCTTTTCTCCTCTTTTTTTTTTAACTTTCTTTTTTTTTCTTTTCTTTTGCTTTTCTTTTCTTTTGTCATTTCATCATTCATTTTTGAATTCATTATTGATTCCGAAAGAGGGGTATGAAAGAGTAATACAATAAGGCTCAAAGGGATAGCAATGGGTAAAGTTTTAGATAGAGAAATAAAATGCCTTCATCATTTCAATTTAAAAAACATGACAAATACAAAAAGATACATGAAAGAAATCATACATAGTATCTTTTGACTGCATCAGAGTTAATGGTTGTCTCTATGCATTTCCCTTCTATATCTGTCAAATATAATGCTCCATTGGACAACACCCGAGATACCACAAATGGTCCCTACCAATTAGAGGCGAACTTCCCTTTTGCTTCCGTCCAATGTGGTAAGATACGTCTCAACAGCAATTGTCCAACTTCAAATTTATGTGGACGTACTTTCTTATTATATGCTCTGGCCATCCTCTGTTGATACAGTTGTCCATGACATACTGCTGCCAATCTTTTCTCATCAATTAAACTCAATTGTTCTTACCGGGCTTTTACCCATTCATCATCATCAATATCTGCCTCCACAATAATTCGAAGGGAGGGTATTTCAACTTCTGCAGGTATCATTGCCTCCGTTCCATACACCAATGAATAAGTGGTTGCACCAATCGACATGCACACAGTAGTGCGATAACCCAACAAAGCAAAGGGTAATTTCTCATGCCATTGCCTTGACCCTTCCACAATTTCCCGAAGGATTTTCTTGATATTCTTATTTGCGGCTTCAACTGATCCATTTGCTTTGGGCTGATAAGGTCTAGAATTGCAATGCATGATTTTAAACCTTTGACATGTCTTCGCCATGAGATGACTGTTAAGGTTGGCTCCATTATCTGTAATAATCACCTTTGGAATTCCGAAATGACAAATGATGTTTTCATGTATGAAATCCACTAGTACCTTCTTTGTTACTGCTTTGAGTTTCTTTGCCTCCACCCATTTGGTAAAATAATCAATGGCAACTAGATAAACCTGTGCCAATTAGATGTTGTTGGCTCTATTAGACCAATGACATCCATGCCCCAAGCAATGAAAGGCCATGGATCTGACATCGTATGCAATTCATATGGCGGAGAATGAATCAAATCTCGTTCCATAGTGAGCCAATAGTATCCAGCCCTGGGTATTTTCTTCGCTAAAACATACCCCCTCATGTGGGGGCCACACGATCCTGCGTGTACCTCACTCATGATTGTTGTAGCCTTTTTTGCATCTATACATGTTAACAAACTTAAATCCGGGGTCCTTTTGTATAAAACCCCTCCACTGAAGAAAAATCCACTCGTCAGTCGTCTTATGGCTCTTTTCTGATCCCATGTAGCTTGCACCGGGTACATCCTCATTCTCAAATACTCTTTGATATCATGGAACCATGGTTCGCCATCAAGCTCCTCTTCTACTCTATAGCAATAAGCATTCTGATCATGAACTTGGATTTGTAATGGATCTACATAAGCTTTATCCGGATGGTGTAGCATAAATGATAAAGTAGCCAGAGCATCAGTAACTTCATTGTGCATTCTTGGGATATGTTTAAATTCTATGAATTGAAATCGCTGACATAGTTCATGTAAACACTATCGGTACGGTATGAGTTTCAAATCCCGTGTCTCCGATTCTCCTTGAATTTGATGTATCAAGAGATCAGAGTCACCCATGACCAAAATCTATTGAACACCCATGTCTATTGCCATTATTAATCCCAATATACACGCTTCATATTCAGCCATATTATTAGTATAGAAAAAGCGGAGTTGAGAGGTAACCGGGTAATGCTGACCCATTTCTGAAATGAGTACTGCTCAATTCCAACTCCTTTGCTATTGACAGCCCCATTAAAGTATAATTTCTAGCCCGACTTTTCGACTTGTTCCAATTCTTCAATATTCATCATTTCCTCATCAGGGAAATATGTTTTCAGTGGCTCATACACATCGTCGACTGGATTTTCTGCTAAGTGATAGGCAACTGCTTGTGCTTTCATCGTAGTGCGGGTTACATAAAAAATATCAAACTCTATGAGCAGAATTTTCCATTTAGCAAGACTTCCCGTAGGCATAGGCTTCTGAAAGATGTACTTCAACGGGTCCAAACGAGATATGAGATAAGCGATGTAAGCCGACAGGTAATGTTTCAACTTCTGTGCAACCCAGGTTAACGCACAACATCTTCTTTCCAACTGAGTGTATTTTACCTCGTAAGATGTAAATTTCTCACTGAGATAGTAAATTGCTTGCTCATTCTTCTCTGTTTCATCATGCTGCCCCAGTACACAGCCGAAAGAATTATCCAATACAGTCAAATAAAGAATCAAGGGCCTTTAGGGTTATGGAGGAACCAATACAGGCGGATTGGCCAGATTTTCCTTGATTTTATCAAATGCAGCTTAACATTCATCAGTCCATTTTATTGCAGTATCTTTCTTCAATAATTTGAAAATAGGCTCACAAGTTGACGTTAGTTGGGCAATAAATCTGCTAATATAGTTCAACCTACCTAGCAAACTCATCACATCTTTCTTGCTCTTTGGTTGAGGCAACTCCTGAATAGCTTTTATCTTTGACAGGTCCAATTCAATACCATGCCGGCTTACCACAAATCCCAATAATTTCCCTTATGGTACTCCATAAGCACATTTTGCTGGATTGAGCTTGAGATTTTATCTCCGAAGCCTTTGGAAGAACTTCCCCAGGTCTTTAACATGATCATATTGCTTCCTAGACTTGATAATGACACCATCCACATAAACTTCAATCTCTCATTGTATCATGTCATGAAACATGTTAGTTATTGCTCTTATATATATAGCTCCAACATTTTTCAATCCGAACGGTATTACTCTGCAACAATATGTTCCACACAGTGTGATAAAGGATGTCTTTTCAGCATCTTCTTCGTCCATAAGGATCTGATGATAACCCGCATAACAATCCACGAAAGACCCAATCTCATGTTTGGAACAATTTTCAATTAGTATGTGGATGTTTGGCAATGGAAAATTATTCTTCGTACTTGCTTTTTTGAGGTCTCGATAATCAACACACACTCTGATTTTTCTGTCTTTCTTCGGAACAGGTACAACATTAGCTAACCAGTGGGATATTTGGTGACCCGTATGACCTTTTCCTCAAATTGCTTGTTGACTTCCTCTTTTATTTTTACACTGATATCTATCTTGAACTTTCTTAACTTCTGCTTGACGGGCTGGCATTTCGAATAAATGGGCAACTTATGTACCACCAAATCAGTACTTAGCCTTGGCATATCATCATATGACCATGAAAATATGTCTTCGTACTCATGTAGTAACTTTATCAAGTCCTCACTAAGTGAGGCTTCCAAATGAATGCTAATATTTATCTCTCGAACGTTTACCTCATCTCCCAAATTAATAGACTCCGTCTCATTCAAGTTTGATTTGGGTTTCTCCTCATAGTGGCTCAGATCTTTACTAATTTCTTCCAAAACTTCCTCATCCTCATACTCCACTTTATTATCGAATTTAATTTCTTGTATTATTATTTGATTATCAAGACTGGGCCGAGAATTCCTTATGCATGACACATCATTGAAATCAGCAAAAAATGGACTGTACAAGAAAAGAAAAGAAAATAAAATAAGGCTATCAAAAATGGAGGAAGAAAGAAATTGCATTTCATTAAAATTTTGAAAGATAACAAGGTTTGACACGTCCGATTGGACGGAACATAGAATTTGTATTACGGCCTTGAAATAAAATAGATTTAAGAATGAAACATCAAAGCTAACTACCACAACTCCCTTCTAGTCGGAAGAGGAGTAGCTTCCCAGTTATTCAGCTTGATCTGGAATCCAAAAAACTGGACATCCATTTTACTTGTGCCCTCAGTTGCCTCTACCATGTTCACATCTTCGAATAACCTCTCAAATCTTTCTAACATCTCCTTGTCTGTCCTTATCTCTGCTTGGCTGGGCATGACCATTGCCGGACATCTTTTTGTACCAGGCTTGACGAATGAATGGGAGAGTTTAGGGATAGGCTTAGGGAGGGTCCATCTTTTCTTTTTCAGTTTTCGGGATCTTTTTATGTCGGCAATGGTTGGCTTGAAACCCAATCCGAAAGTGTCAGTGATACACGGAAGAGATATTGGTTGTGTTATTCCTTGTAGAGTAGCTCCTAAACCTTTCTCAGGGAGAAACCCGTTTTTCAACATCTCCATAGCAACCATGACTGACGCGGAAGCTATCTTGGGCATTAGAATGTTTTTGCCTTCAGATATTTTATCCATAGATATAGTGTCCACCACTTGGTATACCTACGGACCTTTATCACCCTCGACTTCTTCAAATGGCATGATGATATTGCAAGCATTATCTTCACCATATACCACTATTTCTTGATGATCCCATTCGAATTTCACCATTTGATGAAGTGATGAAGGTGCAGCCTTTGCAGAATAAATCCATGGACGTCCTAGTAGGAGATTATAGGACACAACAACATCCAAAACTTGAATTCCATGGTAAACTCTACAGGTCCGATAGTGAGTTCCAATATGATGTCTCCAACAGTGTTTTTCCCGCCCCCGTCAAATCCTCTCACACATATGATGTTCCTGTAGAATCTTTCATGATCAATCTTTAGCTTGCCCAATGTGGATAAAGGGAAAATGTTGGCACTTGACCCATTATCAACCAGTACATGGGTCACCACTGATTCCTCGCACTTTATCATAAGATATAATGCCCTGTTGTGTTCTGTTCCCTCCAACGGTAGTTCATCATCTGAAAATGTTATCCTGTTTGCTTCGAAGATTTTATTTGTGATCTTCTCTAAATGACTCACTATGATCTTTTCTGGTACATGGGCCTCATTCAATATCTTCATTAACGCCTTACGATGTTCATCAGAATGAATCAACAAGGATAGCAAAGATATCTACGACGCTGGTGTTTTTCTCAGTTGCTCAACTATGGAATAATCATGAGCTTTCATTTTCTTTAGAAATTCCTCAGCTTCTTCTTCAGTGACAGCTTTCTTTACATTGGTCGTATTATCTTTTGCGACTTTTTCCTTCCTCAATTCATCGGGAGCAAAACATCTCCCTGACCGGGTCAAACCGTGGGTTTTACAAATATCCTCCTTGATTTCCTTTCCTTTATACATGACAATTACCTTGCTGTAATTCCAAGGCACAGTTTTGGTGTTCACTATGGGCATTGAGTGACTGGCTTGATAACAACTAGCTCTAGTTGTACTCCCTTTACAGTCAATACGGGCTTTATACTTACTCCGGGCACTGTTACCTTTACAGGCTCAGGTTCAGCTTCCACTGCTGGCTTGCTTACATGTGGCTTGACTGGTATTTCCTCACTTATGACTTTCTCTTCTGTCTTGCTGCTGCTCGCTTTGATCATCATTACAGCCTGAGAGGGCTTCTTGCAATTTCCTCATTGTACTACCTCTATCATGTGAGTCTCATGGTGCACATGCAAAGGGTTCTATGTTATATTAGGAGCCTCGGGAGCTTAAAATTCAATTCTTCTGGAGTCGATAAGATCTTGTATTGCAGACTTCAGGTGCCAGCATTTCTCAGTGTCATGCCCTAGGGCTCCCGAACAATATTCACAATGGACAGATTGGTCTAAGTTTCTCGGTGGCGGATTGGGGATTTTAGGCTCTATGGGGTTTAACATCCTGAGTTGTCTTATTCTATGGAAAAGACTGCTATACGACACACCCAGGGGAGTAAATGTTTTCTTTATTTGTGTCATGTCATTCTTGACTCCAGAGTTAGGGCGAAAACTTGTTCCATTGGGATTTTTGTATGTTTTTATGGTGGGTATGTGTTTTGGGTGTGGTAAATATTTTGTGGTGCTGGAGTTCGCCATGTAGTAGAAGGTGGTGGGTAGGCTTGGGGTAAAGAAAATTGTAGACCGGGAGGAGAGTAATAGTGTTGAGGTGGCTATATGGTGTTGGTGGGTAGGATTGATGCGGGCGAGGGTGATGGTAATATGGATTGGGACTCCTGGACCAAGACCTCCCTTCTATGACTGTCACCTCTTCCTTCTTTTTCTTCCCGATTGATCCACCCGTACCTGTCTGGATTGCTTGGTTCGTAGCTTTGATGGCTGAATAGCTCATGATTTTGTTTGACTTCAATCCTTCCTCAACCAAGCTTCCCATTTTAACTACCTCGTTGAATTTTTTTTCCAATTGCAGATAGCAAATGCCCATAGTACGTTGGTTCCAAAGCTTGTAGAAAATAATCTACCATCTCTCCCTCATTCATTGGTGGGTCTACCCGAGCAGCTTGCTCCCTCACCTAAATCCATATTCTCGAAAACTTTGTCCCAGCTTTTTCTCTATCTTTGTCAATGTCAACCTTTTGGGATAATTTCCAAATTGTACTAAAAATGATTTGCGAACGCCTGGGCTAGATCATCCCAAATAAACCATCTGGTATGGTCTTGTCGGGTATACCATTCAAGAGTTGAACCACTGAGACTTTGGCTAAAGTAATCCATGAGTAATTCATCTTTCCCGCCGGCTCCACGCATCTTGCTGCAGAACCCTCTTAAATGTGCTACCGAGTCGTTGTGGCCATCATACAAATCAAATTTTGGCAGCTTAAATCTTGCGTGTAGTTGCCTTTCAGGAAATAGACATAAATCCTTGTAAGTTACGCTTACTTAACCACTCAAGCACTGCATATTACGGAATGATTGTTCAAGGTTCTTCATCTTTCTAGCCATCTCTTCCTACTCAGGATTTTTAACTGGTTTCTCCTCTTCAGCCATATCAATGAGAGGGGTATAGAAATTCTATCGGAAAGTAGGTTCCGGGGGGTAATAACGGTTGTCTTGGATGTGGAATAGTGGTTCACTGGAGGATTTGTGCAAGGTGGCTGGTGGTGGTGCCACATATACAGGAGCGACCTGTGGTGATAGTGGTGGAACTTGTTTAGGGATTGAAAGTGGTGCTTGTGATGTGGTTGCATAGTAGGGTGGATATGTAGGATAAGTGGAGGACGAATTCATAGTGGGTGGATCTTGTGCTGAGACTGGTGGAGGGATATATGTGGGGTTGGCTGAGTAGGTGGGTAAAGGTTGTCCCTTCGCCCAAGCCTGGTACATCTTAGCCATTTGTTGTTTGAGCTTATACATCTCCTCTTTCATGCTATACACATCTACTACCTCATCCTCTTGCACTGGATCCATAACTGTGCTTCAATTCCCTGAGTAATTGCTTTTGTCATATTCTTGGAACGAGTGTTGTAATTGTGAGTTGCGAGTTACTAACCACTTTATCTGATACTCAACAATGACAAAACTTGTTAGTGGTTAGGCCATAACGGGTAAATATTACAGATTAAGAACACAGTTTTCCTGGCAATATGAGTCATCCCGGCCTTGTTATCTTTCTTGAATTGCCCATTCTTTTGTTTTCGGATTTTTCTTTCCTTATATTTATTACCACCGATATTTTTTCTATTCATTTCTTGTCTTATTTTCCCCCTTTTTCATTGATTGGTCCTACATATTTGCCTATAGCATAAGTATTTAATGGAAAAAGAATAATAACGACAAATTTGGAAATTCTCAACTTCATTAATACCTAATCATTGATTACAAAAATGACATTCTAATGATAATTGTACTACAACCTTCTAAATGCAGAAATAAAAATACAAAATTCAAAATGCATGTCCTAAGAATATATTAAAGACCCTAGTGCCCGGGAGACATCATTCGGTCTAACCGCGGGCCTATATGTTAATCCCCTTTGGAGTTTATCTAAATCTCTCATCACTTGCTTGACAAATATTATTGCTGAAGTGGAAAATGTGGACTGGGTCATGTCTTCACATATCTGGCATTTCCGAGTGATATAATGAGCAATACTGACAATTCTTTCTCTGATCATTCCTTTCTCTTGAAGTAACCTTCCTATTTGTTCGGCACTAGCGTCCAGAGTCTGTTGGCTTTACTCTTGAAGTTGTTGCAGTTCCATTTCTAACCGGGCCATGGCCATATTACAATGTTCTCTTTCTATGTCAAACTCTTTTACTTGTTTGCTACTTTTGACCTCGGTCGTGACAATCGTTTTCCTCAACCGGACAACTTCAATATTATGTTCTTCTTTCAATTGTTGGATCACCCGAGCCCTTTCTTTAGCATTTCTAGCTAATTGTTTCCGAACCCCTATTAATTCTTTTTCGGCTTTGTCTAAATCAAAACTGTAGTCGTTCAACTTTCGCCATAAATTATCAATCAGTTTTTCATCCCGGGCATGTCGAACATAGGCTTCAATTGCTGTTCATTTTCAGAATCTGAGTTTTTAATGCCTCATTTTCCTTAATCATTTATTTCTTTTCACCCTCATCGGCTGCTGCTTGTAAGCTGCTTTCGAACTTGAGGTCTTGAACTTGCTTTTCTAACATACTTATTTTGGCTCGGTATTCATTCTCTTTAGCCAACCAATCCCATTGCTCCTTTGACAGCTCGACGAATTCTTGAACGTGAGGTCTCTTCATTGGTCTTTCATGCTCAAAATATCTTCTATACCATGCGGAATAACCATGTGACGCTTCACCTATGGCCCGATCCCTTAAACAAGTGTCCACTTTCAAAAATTGACACTCATTTCATATTTATCAGACTTTTACCTCAGGAAATTGCCCATCGGGACTAATCTCTATCACTTGAATGCTGAGGTGCCCATCTTTTGGCACTATTTGATATCTTCCGAGTTGTCGTAATACTCGATAATGCGCATAAGGTTGGATACTTTTGAGTCCCATTAAAAGAAAAGTACGATCCTTCTGCTGGCATGTATATGACTTTATAGATGGGTAGCCATCCGAATGCCCATTCGATCTGACTAGCAGTAAGTGATCGGAAGTATGTGATTCAACCTTTAGACCCCTCCGGCAACTTGGCCCCTTTTATCCTCGTGTAGAATTCTTCTATACAAGTCTTTTCTGATGATCCATAACTCAAAAACTGAGGGTGATGGCATAAGTCCTCGATCATCCACATCTTTAATAGCAAATTACACCCCTCGAAGAAATCTTCTCCAGCTTTACAAGCTGTGATAGCACGAAAGATATCGGCCACTATCATTGGTGCCAAAGTACTGCTATCCTATGTAAGGAGAGTACTAACAATCCCAGAAACTCTGATGTCGATGTTCCCGTCTTTGCTTGGAAATATTATCAAACCAAAAAGGCTACCATGAAGGCAAAACACATGTGTTCCTCCAATTTAGCCCGGTTTGCTTTGTTGCAGAGTTTGTTTGTTGGATTGTTAAATCTCCAACGTGACCATATCTATGGTATATAGTGCAAAACACGTGGACAAAATCTTTATTGTGAACAATTCAGGCTATCTTCAAGGAATCGAGGAATCTGTGTGCGGTGATGGCTCTTGGAGCAACCGAATATTTGTCTTTCAAAGGGACCTCATTCTTACCGATATAATTAGCAATCTCTTCTAGAGTCGGAGTAAGCTCAAAGTCCAAAAAGTGGAGCCCATTGTGTGTAGGATCCCAGCAGGTGACCAATGCTCGAATAATGTCTCCCCAGGGTATGATATCAAGAAGCCCGGTAAGACCTTTCAAATATTTTTTGACCTCATCTTGTCCATCTTGACCCAAGTCATTCTACCACAGTCGTAACTCCAAAGGGATCTTATTCATTAGTGAAAAATGTTCATTTGCATTGTGCTCATCCTGCACATTTATTAAAGGTGATTTAACCACACACATTATTTTACCTAAAGACAAAAATATTTTTTCAAAGTAAAATTTCTTTTCATCATTTTTCAAAAAGTCTCAATTTGCGAGTATGACCTTTCAACAATTCTTCCGAAGATTTTAAGGCTGTATTTATTATTTAGGGAAAGTGACTCAAAAGTGGCCATTTTCGCGTAAACATCCCTCCGGCGTCCTTTCGGAACATTCGGCTATTTTTAAAAACTGCATCACTTTGAATTATTAATATTTTTGGTTATTTTTTGAAAAGGGGTGGTTGGACCCATCAAGGGTTGCCTACGTATCTCGCCTAGTGGCGAGAATCAAACCAGCGTAGTTCGGTCAAATTATTTTTAGCCTAACTATTTTAGTGTTCTAACAAAATTGACTTATTCTAACTATTTTTCCTATTTTCCTTGAAATTTTGACAGTGTTTCATCAGTATTTAGACATTGGTTTTTCTAAAAATTACTACTTTTCTCTTCTTTTATTTTCCAAGTATTTAGCCGGTCAGCATAATGGTCTAGGACAAATAAATGCAACACATAATCATGCTCGGTCTTTTTATATCCAGGTTACCTGTCGTAGACGAACCCAACCCCTGTGTTGAGTCCCCTAAGTCAGATATGATGCAAATAAGCATCCTAATTCTAGGCTCAATATCCTGATTTTTCATTGGTACTAGACTGTGTACCCGAGCGAACAACTCGGGTCGAGGAGGAGGATACGTACCGGGGACCCACGGGATGGTCCGGCTTTGTAACTTTTCCGATCTTTGTTTCTTATTTAGTATTGACTTAACAGAAAGGGGAGTCTCAACCAATAAGCACATCCCCAGAGGTAAGAAGAGAAGGGTTTTCGACACAATTTTTATATATAATTCACGTAATATCAAAGCGGTAAACATATAGCATATTGATCAAAGCATATAATGAAATCAGATATAAACAAAATAGCAATTTTACTGAGCTCGAATTATTAAACCCTAAACCGAAGTTCTGGGTTTCTCATCCCCAGCGGAGTCGCCAAAGCTGCACACCTCATTTTTCTTACCGCTATTACTACACCCAAGGAAAAGATATAATAAAAGGAAGGAGTCTTTCCACTTAAAGGACAGTCGGAACATGATTTATTTATTTAGATTCAGAGTCGTCACTTGAGAGATTAATGGTGTCCCAAGCCACCGGTTGAATCCCGAACTGAGAAAATATGACTCTGTTACAGTCTGCAAATTAGAAATTCGGATAAGAAATTCTGTTAACCCGGGAAAAGGTGTTAGGCACTCCCCAATACTGTGGTTCTAGCATGGTTGCTCAACTGTTGTATTTTTTTTATCTGATTTCTTTATATATTTCAATTATGTGCTTTAATGATTCGCTTTTTAATTTTAAAGAATTGCAATGTCGTGAAAATGCATTTCGGGCCACACTGTACCAGTACACCTGTGGCTTTTAATAAATTTTGACTTCGTTGAGATTTGGATTTGGGCACCCGTATTAGGAATGTATATTAGATTATGCCTAATGATGTCTATTCTTGTTATATTTGGAAAAGATTGTGAAATTATCTAAACGATCCTTCTGAGTCTAAAGCTTAGTTATTATGTGGGGGCCCCGTGTGTTTTCATCTTGTAACGAGGCTCGTCCCTTTTCATTTTAAAAGGTCAATTATACTTTTGCACTATATTTTCTACTTCTGTTTTTTTCTTCCTAATATAACTATTTTACAGCAGTTCATACTATTAATTATTAGAGTCCATGCCATTATTCATTATTGGGCCTGGACTTTGGACTAGCTTAACAGTTTTCACCCAGGTGTAACTGGACCTCTGGAGCCCAGCGAACATTTCCGTTTCTGTTCACAGGCACGAATGCCATTTCAATTTGATATGGGCCTGGATTCACAATTAGGCCCAAATTATTTATCTCTAATGCAGAATAAGTGCTAATTAACATTTATAACAACACCATGAATATATATTACTCAGAATTAAAGATTAACTGTTTCTATTAACGCCAGTTTGCATTCGATTACTACTGATTTCAATATTATCAAATTAACTAGGAACCTTGATACAAAATTTGAATCAACGTTGTTAACTGAATCTGATTATGAATTATCTATCTGTTGACACACTATTTTACAGTGTTATTTATTCGCTTTTATTTAACTGGAAAACGATATTCTACATTTCAATTAAAGCAAAGCTCGAACTACCATCAATTATACTCAGATTATCATATCACCAAGTTTATAGCAAGTTTTGTAGCTAAACCAGTTTAAGTAGTGACAAAAACAATAATGTGATTTGTAATTAAACTACTCATGCTTTTCAAATTAAATAATTCTTATTCAGAACTTGATTAACAAAATATCTAAGTATTAGTATTACACGTCTAATTTATATTAGTTATAAATCTAGATGATTTGACTAAATTTGGGGCCAGTTTTAGTTTTGAATTTAGGTGATCATTTTTATCTAACTTATTTAACCTATTTCCTATATCATTATCACTACTACTAGACTTTGAAGTATACTCGTCCAGTCCAGTACATATTACAACAAATTCCTAATGAATTACAAGAGATCTAAGCATTTATAACTACAAAAATGAGAGAACAAATGCACAATTTGCTAACTGAGGCTAATTAACATCTCATTTCTTCAATAACATTTCAATTACAGCTCCAGGACGTAGTAGTGTACCTGATTCAAGTGACAAAATAATAAGTTCTAGAGGTGGAGAAGAAGGAAAATCGGCAACAACAGAAATTAGATATCAACAGCAATAGAAGTGAATTATCACAGCAACAACTACCAAACTTTAGAATGTATATAACCCAGCAATTTAACCAAGCAAATAGGAAAAACCCAGCAAATTTGATCAAAACCAGTGAAGAACAACCAACAGAGATTCCAGAATATCTTTCCAACTAGCAGTAATTGAAAACCAGTAGAATTTTAGTGTGTATTTGATATATTTCAGTGTATATGAATTTCTGAACCTCTGAACCTCTTAAATTATGCCTGAAGAGGCCTATTTATAGAGTAGAATGGGAGGGAAATTTGAATTAAATATTCAGATTTCCCACCCCCACTCTTTTTAATTTATTTCAGTTAAGTATAAGGTATTTTTTGGTAAGAATACACTTGAACCCCTGCTAGAAGGTTCCAGGATATTCTATACCATTCTATTAAGTGTTAATGCCTTTGTTACCCTCACTTGTTAAGGTTTATTACTTCTTTACCATTTATCTCTACCTGAAGTACCCCTTATTATTCTACTAATTACACCAATACCAGGCCCAATTGTCTTTTATACCCTCACTACTTCTAAGTTATCTTCAGAATTACCCTTTTCTATTCCCCTTTTACCCCTTATATCTCATATGTATTCACCCGACCTGCCATTAGGTCTGTTAAGACCTGGGGTAGTCGACAGTATTTATAATATAGCCCCTAGACTCAACTTTATATTTTAACCAATTTTTAGACTAAGTAAAACTTTCCAGAGTTAGCCACTTTTCAAAAATAGCCACAAATGGCTTTACAAGTCAGAAGTTACACTGTGTTGCACTGATTGTCACATTAATCATTTGCACATATAGCCCTAATGTGGCTTAGTGCTAAGAAGTTCAGAATAGCCAAACATATAAACCGCACTGCAATAATAGCCAATTTCATGTAATCTTGCACATTTAACCCTAATTTCAACTAACTTTTAACTCATCAAAATTCAGAGAGACAAATAGATAACAGTTGAATCCTAATCAATCAAAACGCTTAGTCGAGATAGGATCTATTGAACAAGAGCATCAAACAACTAACAGCATGTGATTTAACAAAAATAGCTATAATCAGAACCAAAAGAATACTTAATCGATTGCAAACATACACAGAGATATCTTCTACACATGTAATAGATTTTAACAAATAATAACACAGAAAGAGTGAAGCACAGAAACAAGAACGGGTTCAGGGTACTTAGCTTTTTTTGGAGTTTCTTTTTCCTTTTTCTTTCTTTCTTCTTTTCTTTATTTTCTTTCATTCTTCTTCATTTTTCTTCCTTTTTTCTTGGTTTTCCAGTGGTTCAGAGACTTTGAGTCTCTTTTTGACCTTCGATCTTCTAGACAGGCTCATGGAGTCTTGTTTGGATGTTAAGGAACGATATTTTGGGTCTAGGGTTAGATTTGAAAAGTTTTGGGTTTGGGGTGTCCGCCGGAGTAGGGTTCCGACGGAACATTTTTGCATATTCGAATAGTAGGGCTTATATTCAAAGGGTGGGACTTAGGTGGGGTGATACAGGAGTTCAAGGTGGTTCTTGGGTGTAAAGGTGGGAGACTAGTTCTTAGTTTGGTGGTCGCCGGCTAGGGTTCCGGCGATCAGAATTTCAAGATCTGGGAGATGGTGGGGTATTTGAATAGGGCTAGTGGGATTGGGTGATTAAGGAAGAAGAGGGGGGTTCAGGGGTGCAGGGCCTGGTCGGGGAAGATGACCAGTGACAGGCCACCGGTGGGGTTCCGGTGGCCCGTGGAGAGGAGGATGGGGAAATAAGGGCGGCTAGGGTTTCTAGTCTGAGAAGGGTGTATGTGTATAATGGGATATGAACGGGGAGGGGGGGTTATAGTTATATATTGAATATGTATTATTAGTTTCCAACCGTTAGACTAGAGGAAATGAACGGTCAGGATCAATTTAGCCTTTAAACGACGACGTTTGGTTTAAATGAATCCTTACTCCTGTCCATTAGATTAGCTTCTTGGACGGATGTGATTTATTCAATTAAGTGACGTCGTTTGGTTTAAGTGTGACATTGATTACATCCATTAGATCATTTAGATGGATGGCTAGGATCTCTTCCATTAACAACGTCGTTTCATTTATTCAGCAACCACCTACTTTGATCCGTTTGATTGAGTATATCAACGGTCCAGATTTTATTTCCTTGTACGTCGTCGTTTGGCTTATATAAGGGCAGGCCGGTTAGATTTAAAATTGGGCCAGGTCTGTTAGGGTGTTAATTGGGCTAGTATTTGTGATATTGGCCCAAAATGCCTTGTATTTTTTTTGTATTTTATCTTGTTTTTGTTTTTTTCAAATTGTACTTATTTAATTATTTTTTGTATTTTCTTGTATTTTATACTTTTTTCCTTAGTACTTTATTCCTAATGTATTTATCCCCTTTTATTTTGTATTTTTATATTTTTTCTTTGATTTTATAATTTCTTAGTAATTATCTTATATTTTTTGGCATTTTCTAATTAATTTCATTTTGTATTTTTGTTTTAATTTCCTTCACTTTATTTTCAGCAATTAAAACAAACACTGATACTTTTTACACAATAATCAACCAATTTCAGTCAAAAATCATTTTTGTTTATTTATTTTGGAATTAATTTCTTGGGGCAAAAATCACGTGCTCACAATTGCGACTTCACAATTGCGATGGCCATCTCGCAATTGCGAGACCTGCAGCAACAACAAAAATACCAGCAAAACCGTTGTGTTTTCTTACCTCCAACAATGACAGAATCTCAACCAGCCCTCGGGGCTCCACTCCGAACACTCATGCAAGTCCTCTCTCAAGCAATCCATTCGTCGAATTAACACCTAAAACCACATATCTAACACAAAAATATATGAAATCCTCAAGAACACTCAAATTCCGATCTTTTCAACAGGTTGTCCGAATCACGTCAAATCAGTCATGTTTCTCACCAAATTTTACAGACAAGACTAAAATATTATATCAAACATGTACCGGGCTCAGGAACCAACATACGTGCCCGATATCAATATGATCAATCATTTTTTCTCTTTATTAAACTCTTAGGATTTCAATTTAACAATTTTCAATAAAAATTCATTACTCGGGCTAGGGACCTCAAAATTCAATTCCAGGCATATGCCCAGGTCCCATATTTTCTCACGGACCTTCTGGGACCGTTAAATTACGAGTTCGAGTATTTTTCCAAAAAGTTGACTGAAGTCAAACTTGGTCTTTTAAGAGAATGTTAAAGAAACAATTGGACATATTTTACTCAAAACTCTCCCAACTCCTGAACTAACCGTCCCTACAAGTCTAAATTATCTAAAGAAAGTATGGGAAGTTTTATTTTGGGGAACGAGGTTCAAGAAGGCAAAATGACTAGTCGGGTCATTACATTCTCCACCTCTTGAACAAATGTTCGTTCTCGAATGAACATAGAAAACTACCTGGACTGCTAAATAAATGGAGATATCTGCTCCACATGTTTTCCTCGGACTCCCAGGTCGCCTCCTCGACCGGTTGGCCCCTTCACTGGACTCTCACTGCGAAAATCCTTTTGGACCTCAACTGGTGATCCTGCCTGTCAACAACGGTAACTGGATCCTCCTCATAGCCCAAACTCTAATCTAACTAGATAGTACTAAAGTCCAACACGTGGGATAGGTCGACATGATACTTCCAAAGCATCGAAACATGAAAAACTGGATGAACTCCCGATAACTGAGGGGTAAGGAGAGCTCATAGCCAACCTCCCCAACTCGTCTCAACACCTCAAAGGGGCCAATAAACCTTGGGCTCAACTTGTCCTTCTTCCCGAACCTCATAATGCCATTCATGGGCGAGACTTTCAAGAGAACCTTCTCGCCAACCATAAATAATACATCATGCACCTTCTGATCCGCGTAGCTCTTCTGTCTGGACTGAGCTGTGTGAAGCCTCTCCCAAATCAACTTTACCTTATCCAAGGCATCGTGTACCAAATCTATGCCAAGTAACTTGGCCTCACCAGACTCAAACCGCCCGATAGGAGAACGACAACGTCGACCATATAAAGCCTCGTACGGAGCCATCTCTTTGCTGGACTGATAGCTGTTGTTATATGAAAACTCTGCTAAAGGTAAAAACTGATCCCACTGCCCTCCAAAGTCAATCACACATGTTTTAAGCATATCCTCCAAGATCTAAACTACCTACTCCGACTGCCCGTCGGTTTGAGGATGGAATGTTGTGCTAAGCTCGACACGGGTCCCCAACTCACTCTAAACGGCTCTCCAAAAATGGGGAGCGAACTGAGGGCCTCTATCTAATATGATGGAAACTGGCACACCATGCAATCGGACTATCTTCCGAATGAAAATCTGAGCATACGTCTCGAAGTAGTTGCCACTGGAATGAAGTGAGCCGACTTGGTCAACCTATCTACAATGACCCACACTGAATCAACCTTTCTCAATGTCCGCGGCAACCTAACTACAAAATCCATGGTGATACGCTCCCATTTCCACCCTAGAATAGGCATCTGCTGAAGTAGTCCACCCGACCTCTGGTGTTCATACTTGACCTGCTGGCAATTCAGACATCTAGCTACATACTCAACAATGTCTTTATTCATTCTTCGCCACTAATAAAGCTGCCTTAGATCACGATATATCTAAGTGGTACCCGGATGAACAGAATATCTCGAACTATGGGCCTCTTCTAGAATCCTCTCCCTCAAACCATCAACATTAGGAACATATAGACAGCCCCAAAGCTGTAACACACCATCCTCGCCAATAGCAACCTCCTTGGCACCTCCCTAAAGTACCATTTCTCTGAGAACCGTCAAATGTGGATCATCGAGTGGGTCAGGCCTTGATCTGCCCCAATAAAAAACTCTGAGCCACCACACATGCTAGGAGTCATCTAGGGTCTGAAATGTCCAACCCTACAATTCTGTTAGCCAAGGACTGGATGTCCAAAGCTAAAGGTCTCTCCTCTGCAGGAATGAATGCCAAACTACACATACTCTCTGCCTTTCTGCTCAAGGCATCCACGACCATATTTGCCTTGCCCGGATGATAAAGAATGGTAAGGTCATATTCCTTTAGAAACTCCAGCCACCTGCGCAGCCTCAAATTAAGGTCCCTCTGCTTGAACAGGTGCTGCAAGCTGCGATGATTAGCGTAAACCTCACATGACACCCCATACAAATAATACCTCTATATCTTAAGAGCATGAACAATTGTTGCTAAATATAGATCATGCACATGGTAATTCTTATCATGAATCTTCAACTGACGTGAAGCATATAAAATAACTCGCCCGTCCTGCATCAATACACGTCCCAAACCAACGCGGGAAGCATCGCAATATACCGTATACATCCTGAACCGGAAGGCAATATAAGAACTGGTGCAGTGGTCACAGCTATCTTTAGCCTTTGGAAGCTCTCTTCACAATCATCGGACCAACGGAATGGAGCACTCTTATGGGCCAATCAGTTCAAAGGTGATGCAATAGATGAAAAGCCTTGCACAAATCACCGGTAATAACCTGCTAATCCCAGGAAACTCCTGATCTCGATCACTGAAGTAGGGCGTGGCCAACTCTAAACTGCCTCAATCTTCGTAGGATCCACCTTAATTCCCTCTCCTGACACAACATGCCCTAAGAATTCCACTGACTCAAGACAAAACTCACACTTGGAGAACTTAGCATATAGTTTCTGCTCTCGCAAGGTCTGAAACACTACTCCAAACTGTTGTTCGTGCTCCCCCGAGCTTCGTGAGTATATCAAGATATCGTCGATGAAGACGATAACGAAACAATCAATATAAGGCTTGAATACCCTGTTCATCGAATCCATAAATGTCGTTGAGGCATTAGTCAAGCCAAAGGACATTATCAAAACTCATAATGGCTATATCTAGTCCTGAATGTAGTCTTCGGAACATCTGAGTCCCGAATCTTCAACTGATGATACCTTGACCTCAAGTCAATCTTAGAGAACACCCTAGCACCCTGCAACTGGTCAAATAAATTATCAATTCGAGGCAACGGGTACTTGTTCTTGATGGTGACTTTGTTCAACTGGTGGTAATCAATGCACATCCATATAGTCCCATCATTCTTCTTTACAAATAACACTGGTGCACCCCAAAGCGACACACTGGGTCTAACAAATTCCTTTGCTAACAACTGATCCAGTTGTTCTGTCAACTCCTTCAACTCATTAGGAGTCATACAGTATGCTGGAGTAGATATAGGTTGAATTCCTGGAACCAAATTAATATAAAAATCAATATCACGATCAGGAGGCATACCAGGAAGATCAGAGGGAAAAACATTGGTGAACTCTCGGACTACTGGCACAAATCAATCGTCAACGACTCTGCAGTGGTGTCTCGAACATAACCCAAGTAAGCCAAACACCCCTTCTCGATCATGTGTCGAGCCCTCAGGAAGGAAATAATTTTACTTGACATATCAACTGTGGAACCTTCCACTCCAATCTCGGCAACCTAGCATCGGTAGACAAATAGTCTTGTCATAGCAGTCAAGGATGGCATGATTTGGAGATAACCAATATATGCCAATGATGACCTCAAAATTGATCATATCAAGCAACAGAAGATCTGCTCTAGTCTCTAAACCACAGAAGGTGAACACACAGGATAGGTAGATCCGATCCACCACCACAGAATCACCCACATGAGTAGACACATGAAAAGGAGTGCCCAAAGGCTCAGGAGAAATAACTAGGAAACGAGCAAACAAAGATGATATATAGGAATAAGTAGACCCAGATCAAATAATACTGAAGCATCCCTACCATTGACGAAAATAATACCTTGATGACGGCATCCGAGGCCAATGCATCTGGCCTGGCCGGAGGAGCATAAAATCTAGCTGGAGAACCGCTTGGCTGGCCTCCACCTGACTGAGCAATAGCTGGTTGATCTCTCCCTGCCTGGCTTCTACCTCTAGGACGACATTTACCAGCCTGCCCTCCACCTCTAGGTGGCTGGGCAGCTGGTGCTGGAGTCATGGGTTGTCGTCCCTGCTGCACCGCCTTGTCCCGAAGGCTAGGCCAATACCTCCCTATGTGACCGATGCAATGACCTGCTATCCGGAGGGATGACTCTAAACACCTGAAAATCCACTAGAAAAAGCCTAAATAGTCGGTGGGCGGTATGAACTCTCTGGCATAACACTGAAATAAAAATTGGAAGAATCCGGATGACCTGAATACCCACTGGAGGAACCCTGAATAACTGGAGGGCGATAAGAACTCTCTGGTATGGCACTGAAATAGGAGCGCGTTGGAGTACCCCGAGCAGGTGGTGGTGCTGAAACCGGGGGCCTGCTGGGCTAACCCCTCCCAAAATGACCTCTACCCCTAGCTGGGGTGCCTTTGAAATGTACAAAGAATCTAGCCCTCTTATCCTGCTGCACCTGCTCTCTACCCCTCAAACGATAACCCTCAATTGTGCGAGCAATCTCAATCACTAGTTGATACCTTGTACCCATCTCTACTTCTCAGGCCATAGCAGACCAGATAGTGGTGCGTAACCCCGCAACAAACCTCTGTACTCTCTTTGCCTCTGTGGAAAGTATCATGAGTGCATGGCGAGATAACTCAGAGAACCTCGCCTCATAATCGGTCACTAACATCTGACTCTGCTCTAAATGCTCAAACTGATACCACAACTTTTCCCTCTTAGAGGGTGGAATGTATCGATCTAAGAATAACTATGTGAACTGACCCCAAGTTAGGGGAGGAGAACCTCCTGGCCCGCCAAGTCCATAAGACTTCCACCATCTACGGGCCCTGCCCTCTTGCTGAAAAGTAGTAAAGTCGACTCAATGTGACTCAAATATCCTTATGTTGTGCAGTCTGTCCCTGCACCTGTCAATGAAGTCCCGAGCATCCTTATGACACTCACCCCCGAAGACTGGAGGGTGAAGCCTAGTCCATATGTCCAATAACTTCTGTGAATCACTGTCCATAGCTGGCCTGGGCTGGGGTGCCACTGCAGTAACTGGCTGAGCCCCATATACGGGTAGTGCACCCAGAGTCTGATATATCGCAGCCGTGTGACTTGGAGCTTGAGCAGTAGGGGTCTAGGCTGCCCATCCTACCTGTGAAGTAGCTGGGTCTGCTGGAAATAAACCAGACTGAGTCATAGTGTCCATGAACTGTAGCATGCAGCCCATGACTTCCTGAAATCCCGGTGTTGTCATGAAATCCACCGGGGTAGGCTCAATTGCGGGCACCTTGTCCTGCTCCTCAATGATAGGATCCCTTGTAGGATCCGCTGGTGGTGCTACTAGAATGGCATTAGGACGCCCTCGTCCCCTACCACAGGACGGTGCCCTCTCCCGGCCTCTGCCTCAGCCTCTAGCAACGGAGGGAGCATCTCCTCCTGGGTCCCAAACGTTAGCGGTACGAGTTCTCACCATCTGTGAGAGAATAATAGAAGGAAATTTAGTACACTAACCACTGCACGATAGGAAATGAATAAAGAGTAGTTTTTCCTAATACCCTATAGCCTCTCGAAGATAAATACAGACGTCTCCGTACCGATCTACAAGACTTTATTAGGTTTGCCCATAACTTGTGAGACCTACGTGAACCTGGGGCTTTGATACCATGCTGTCACGACCCATTTCCATAACAGGTCATGAAGTTGCCCGACACCATTGCCAAGCAAGCCAATGCGGAACATTTCTAACTTCTTATGTGTTAATCTTATCGGAATTTTAGTGAAGTAAATACTCCAATTTGGATTCAATCCCATATGTGATAGATAAGGTAAGTAACATAATAATACATCCTAAAAGTAAGTCTACTAATGTGTGTGTTTGTCAAGACCTAGTGTCATAAGTACGAGCATCTAGTAGAATATACAAAAGAATATTTCTATCCTACTGTCTCAGATAAAGAAAGAGAACAAAAGTAAATGAAGACTCCACCCGGCTGATGAGAGACATAGGAAGGAAGCAGCTCATCGTGGAAGTCTCTGCCACAAACTCAAGGGCGCGCACCAGACCCGTAACCAAATGTATCAGCCTCAGACCACTGTACAATTAAGTACAAAAGTGTAGTATGAGTACATAAACAATATGTATCCAGTAAGTATCCCATCTAATCTCGAAGAAGTAGAGACGAGAGGCCGAGTTGATACTTACTAGGTTCAAGATAATATAATAATAATGTGCTATGCTAAACATGAAAATCTCGAATATTTAGCAGGCTATAATGAAAAGCAATAATCAGGTTCTTGACCTTATTTCAGTTTTCATTTGCATTTTTTAATTTTTACTTAGCAAGTAAGCATGTCATGTCTAAGCATCAGCATATATATCATGGGCAATCATGCTGAGGTCGACAACACGCTCCAATGGAAAATAAAATATGCACTGTCGAGGGTCGAACGACACGAACCATAGATGTATCTATTTACATCGAGACGATCAGCCTGATCCATAAATATCAAGAAAACATCAAGGATGCACACAGAGGCCAATTCATATACAAGTAAACTCTTACAAAGGTTCAACAAGTTCATATGTTCACCTTTTATTTTTCTCAAGTCTCTAGCATATCATAAATGATCATGTTGGCAATTTAAATAAAAGATATCTCCAAATTAGGTATGATGTGGGTCCTAAACTACCCAAGCAATTAATATCATAGTAGCTACGCACGGACTCCCGTCACCTAGTATGTACGTAGCCCCCATATTTAGTAGCAAATTCTCATTTATTATGCCTATGGGGACAACTCCCTCTTGCAAGGTTAGAATGGAGACTCACCTCGCTCCAAAGCGCACTCCCAATATCAAAAATAAGTCCAAGTCCTCAATTCGGAGCTGAACGATCATGAACTAGTTAAAGGAAGTAAGAACTAGTCAATATAGGCTTACAAGATCGAATCCTAACTATTTAAGCAATTTCCCAACTTTTTTCCCAAGTTTCCCAATTTTCGACCCCGGGCCCACATCAAAGAAAGTTGTTCTCTACAACATAAGGATCAATAATATATGATTTCTAGTCTATTTCATAGCAAATTTCGTGGTTAAATCTTAGGTTTATTTAAACCTTAGGTCTAGCTCTGACCCCTTTGATTTTGCCTAGTTTTAGTGTTTAATCTACCTAATGTACATGTACTTAAACTAAGGATGAATGGAAATTACTTACCTCACAATGCTATGTTGAAATTCCCTCTTTGGAAGCTCCAAAATCACCCAAGTATAGAGTAGAAATAAAATAAATGCCCTAAGTCTTGTTTTTAAAAGCTATGTTCAGACCCCTAATGTCGCATTTGCGACACTAGGCTCGCAAATGCGAGTTCGCAATTGCGATGAAAGGTTCGCAAATGCGAAACTGGGCCCTTAAATGCCTTGGTCGCAAATGTGATGCACGGGTCACAAATGCGGACCCTGCTCGGTTCACAAATGTGAAGAAATGGTTCGCAAATGCGACCACTACCCAGCCCGGCCAAGTTCACAAATGCAAAGAAATTCTTGAAACTTCGAGTTTGCAATTGCGATGGCCATCTCTCAATTGCGAGACCTGCAACAACAACAAAAATACCAGAAAACTGTTGTGTTTTCTTACCTCCAACCATGCCCGAATATCACCCGAGCCCTCGGGGCCCCACTACTAACACTTACGCAAGTCCTACAATATTCTACAAACTCGCTCAAGCGATCCAATCCTCGAATTAACACCTAAAACCATAGATTCAACACCAAAACGCATGAAATCCTCAAAAACACCCAAATTCCTATCTTTTCAATCGGACGTTTGAATCACATCAAATCAGTCCCGTTTCTCATCAAATTTCACAGAAAAAACTAAATTATTATATCGAACCTGTACCGGGCTCCTGAATCTACATACGGGCCCGATATCAATGTGATCAAGCATTTTTCCTCTTTATTAAACTCTTAGGATTTCAATTTAACAATTTTCAATAAAAATTCTTTACTCGGGCCAGAGACCTCGGAATTCGATTCCGGGCATACGCCCAGGTCCCATATTTTTCCACGGACCTTTCGAGACTGTCAAATCACGAGTCATGGTCCATTTTCCCAAAAAAATTGACCGAAGTCAAACCTAGTCTTTTAAGAGAATGTTAAAGAAATAATTGGACATATTTCACTCAAAACTCCCGCAACGCCCGAACTAACCATCCCCGCAAGTTGTAAATTAGCTAAAGCAAGTACGAAAAGTTCTATTTAGAGGAACATGGTTCAAAAAAAAAAACGATCAGTCGGGTCGTTACACGATACCTAATCGTCTCAACTAAAATTAAGTGTGTCTTCAAAATTTCAACAGAAATATGATCTTTGTTCATAGCTAAAGTTAAATTTTTTAAGTCATAAGAAAATCAAAAATGAAAATAGCAAGCTTATAAATTTAGTGGTACTATACAATAGATGTGGTTTTTTTTTGGTTTACTCTAATGTCAGGTATTCGCATTGGAGCTCGACTATATCCGATTTGCGCCGCGTAGAGCCCATTCAAGGAAGCACTCCCTGTTAAAGATTTTTTCATACACATGTATCTACATAATATACTTAAATTAAATTGCTGTTCTATTTTTCTTTTTTTTTTCCCTCTCACAATTCTTTAAAAAAAATCATTTTTAACATATAAAGAAGTGCAACATAAGGTGATCCAGTCAATGTCCGAAGAATGGAGAAATCTCCATCTCTTATGTCCAAAAGCCTTTAATTCATTTCTTTCTCTTTCTCCCCTTTACCAGGAGCAACCAGGCCTTCCCTTATTCTGCCTACTAACCATTTTCCAAAAATGTCCACCTCCATTTTCCTCCTTTGGCTTGTTAGCATTCCTCTAGCCATTCATGCCGCCCGTACTAAAAATATTCAACCCCACGGTAATTAATATGCTTCTTCAATTTCTATGACATTTGTAGATTATATATTAACATTTGTCTTAATTTGTTCTGAGATGATCTAGAACGGGTTCTATTCTGTTACTTTGATTGAACTTATAGCTTTTGGCTCGAAATTATATATACGTATTAATCGACTGACTCTAAATTTTGAATTCGTCTATGAATTTGTTGAGTTGCCAATTGTTTTGACATTTTTTGATGATCATTTTGGTCAGGTTTCCTTCTAAATTGTGGTGGAAGTGAAAAAATTGAACAAGATTCGCTTACGTATACACCAGATGACAATTTTATAAAAACAGGAAATAAATCAGAGATAAAACAAGAAGGGTTAGTGCCTTTATTATCATCTGTTCGTTATTTTCCAGATGATGTAGAAGAAAAATTTTGTTATCAATTCCCAGTGAATAAAGGAAGGAAATTGCTGGTGAAAACAATATATTATTATGGAGGTTTTGATGGAGGCAAAGAACCACCAATATTTGATCAGATTATTGATGGTACAAAGTGGAATATTAATACAACGGCGGATTATGCAGAAGGCCTCAGCTCCTATTATGAAATTATTATGGTTGCTCATAATAAGGTTTTGACTATTTGTCTTGCAAAAAATGAGCACACAACTTCAAATCCTTTTATCTCAGCTATTGAAGTGCTGTATCTTGATGATTCCCTTTATAATTCTACTGATTTTGGGAAATATGCATTGGTTACTCTTGCACGTCATAGCTTTGGATCTCATGATACCATAATGTATGTATGCAATTCTACCTCTTCAATTTATTTATTTATTGAGTTTTCGCTATCAATTTTTGGGGATAATTTCGTGGATGGTCATTCAATTTTCAGTTTGTTGCATGAAATCCATGAGATTAATGTTTGTAATGGGAAGACAACTTAACTGTGTCGATATATACTGCTGAAAGTAAACAATTACGGAAAATGCTAAGTTCAATCCCGAAATCACAAGTAGGTTGTCACATGCATAAAATTGTCAGTAAGTATAGCTACGTCTTTAACTCACCTTACATAATATTCATGTGGCTATTATATGCCACATGGTGAAAGACATCGGGTATTAGATTGGGTTGAGAAATGAGTTTTTTGTTTTCTTTAAGTGGTGCCCCGCATAAATATTACGTAAGGTGAGTTATTGAAGTGACACAAACTACTGTTTCTAAGGGACGTTTTTAGCATTTTTCGATGTTTTCATTTTCTGCGATATATAGTCATAGTTGAGTTATTTTTCCTTCCCATGACAAAAATTAGTTTTAGATTTTGGTAGAAGAAACTGAAGTTTGATGACCCGTCTGTGAAACTATCCCTTAGTTTTTGTCATGACCCCTTTCTTGAGCTGGAAACAAATATACATCTATTTGATGTTGAAATTTTCAATACATTCTTCTTAAAATGTTTTGTTTGGTTACCTGTATATTAATTGACATTTGATAGATGATGTTGAACATGTTGAACTAGTTTTCCAGATGACAAATTCAATCGTTATTGGTATCCATTACTCGACGACAATCCAGTTGTAACAAGCCATACAAGTATAACTCCTTCAACATTCTGGAATATGCCACCTGCAAAGCTATTTGAAAATTCAATAACAGCCAGTAGAGGGAAAACTCTTGTGGTAAATTGGCCACCATTTCCAGTTCCTAAGACATACTACTACATTGCTTTGTACTTTCAAGATAGCAGGACACCAAGTCCCTTTAGCTGGAGAGTTTTTGATGTCTTAGTAAATGGAGCAAAATTCTACAGCAACCTTAATGTCACAACCGATGGTGTCACTGTTTATAGCACAACTTGGCCTCTTGAAGGAGAAACTAAGATTACATTGATTCCCCCGAATAATAGTCCTGTTGGACCTGTGATTGCTGCTGGTGAACTCTTCCAACTTTTGCCTCTTGCTGGACTAACTCTCACTAGAGATGGTAATAGTTTTTCCTGCAATTATTTCTTTACTAGTCAGTAGCCGATCCAAATTTAGACGCCATGAGTTTTGAGTTGGATCTGCTATTGTTACTATTTGTCTGTCAGTTTAGTTGTTAGTTTCTAGAGTAACGAAGGTGAACTTTAGCGTAACTGGTAAAGTTGTTGTTCTAGCTGTGGAAACAGTCTCTTGCAGAAATACAAGGTAAGACTATACAAGGTAAGACTGCATACAATAGACCCCTGTGGTCCGGCCTTCCTCGGAGCTTGCACATAGCGCGAACTTAGCGCACCAGGGTGCCCTTTTTTTTTTCTAGAATAACACATTTTTCGTTGCGCTTAAACAGTGGCAGTAATGGAAGATTTGAGAAAAAGCTTTAATAAAAAACCTCAAGATTGGCATGGCGATCCATGCCTTCCAAAAGACAAGTCATGGACTGGAGTTACATGCTCTTCGGGCATGAACACACGAATCATCTCACTGTAAGTTTAATTTTCTGATTTAAATCCAGGAGTAGTATTAGTAATTTGACTACTGATAAATCAATAATATATCACTTTTCTGATACAATTTTGTGCACTTGGTTATGTTTTGGATAAAGGAATTTAACTAATGCTGGAATTTCTGGACCATTGCCACCAAGCATATCTAAATTAACTGCACTCACTCATCTGTAAGCTATCCTTTATTATATCACATTGCTTGTTTTTTGTTATCTACAAATTAATGGAATATTACTAATTGAAAATGGCTCATTTAAAGGTGGCTTGGAAGTAATGAACTTACAGGTCAAATACCTGATTTAAGCCATTTGAAGAACCTAGAAACTCTGTAAGTTCCGATTTGTGCTTCCTTTTCCTACTTTTTAATATAACCTGAGAGATTTCTTAGGGTCCGCTGGTGCACAGCTCGAAACTTGGTATATTATGGGCCTATTCTATTCTTCTCTACTTAAACACCAGACTTTTGTTCGATAAGCAAAAAAATAAAGTTTTTTTTCCCCATTTGACTTGATTTCTTATCCTATGTCGGAATCTGTAACAAATCCAATATCGTCCTGCATTGCAAAAGGCACTTGGAGAACAACCAGTTGCAAGGATCAATCCCGGAATCATTAGGACAACTTCCCAAACTTAAAGAAGTGTATGCTCCTCTTTGATTAAACTCTGTTTTCATTTTGTATATTTGATGATTAAAGATCAGATCTTTTAAGTTATATTTCTGGTTTTATAGGTTTCTTCAAAACAACCACCTCAAAGGGAGCATTCCAGCAAGCCTAAAAAACAAAAATGGCATAAACCTTAAGTGAGTAATCTTGAATTGAAACATGTCACTCTTTACAAATTTGATACAACTTTTTTGATCTTATTGAAGGGAGCCTTGGCGTAACAGGTAAAGTTGCTGCCATGTGGCTAGGAGGTCACAGGTTCGGGCCGTGAAAATAGTCTCTTGCAGAAATGCAGACAAAGACTGTGCACAATTGACCCTTTGTGGTCCGGCCCTTCCCTGGACCCTGCACATAGCGGAAACTTTGTGCATCGGACTGCCTTTTATTTTTTGATCTTATTGATGTTATTTAATATCTGTTGTTTTAGGGTCACTCCTGGAAATGAAGTATCAAGTTAAATAGAGGAATAAATGAAGTACGCACCAGAATTTGTTACACATTTCAAGGAGTGGACAGAAACAAAGAGAAACACAAGCAAGAAGTTGGGATGGAGGGATTCGAAAGAAGTGCATTTAGTCTTTGGTATACTTGGTGTATAGCATAAGCATAATCAAATCTAAAATTTTAAAAGATAATTAGCAAAGTAAGGGTGTATTTGTATATCAGTTATTATGACCAGTAACCATTTTAATAGAGGATAGATGTAACCATGTTTTCTAGTGTAAATTTTACAAATAGTCATATAACTTTGACTCTGTTTTTCCATCAAAGTCATATAACTTTGTCTTTTCACACAAAAATCATAAAACTTTTACTAATTCACACAAAAATCATAGTGACTGGAAAACACAATTTTTTGGTTGTATTTTCTTATTCCACGTCTTTTATTTTTTATTTTTAATCTAATAAATAATAACTCAATTAAAATAGGAATGACCTAACTCGATACGATTCACTTGACCCAAACTTTTATTTATATATATATATATATATATAAGTGAATTCTTCAAAACACAATACTTCTATCTTTTATTTTATTTTCAAGATTTTCATTCACATTGATAGCATTTTTATTTTAAATGATCTCTAATTATACCATTTATTTCTTTTCTTTTTTGGTCAAGCTTTCATGTATTCTGAACTAAGTTTTTTTGTGGTGGTTTAGGATTCACTTTTTGTACTATTTTAATTTATGGATATAGATTTTGGGTAGGCTGGATTGGATCATTCCCATTTTAATGAGAAAACTAATTGTATTTTCTGGTCACTAAGATTTTTTTGTGAGTTAGTAAAAGTTTTATGATTTTTATATGAGAAAATAAAGTTATACACTTTGATAAAAAAAATTATAATTATATGATCATTTATGAAATTTATCAGATTTGGCTGCTACAACTTACTTTTTTGAGGGGTGGGGAGGTATGAAATATTATATAAAAAAATGTTTTGAGGTGGTCTTTGCCAAAGTTTATGGAGGGAATGTAAACTATCATCACCTATTCTGACCACCTAAAAGTTATCTGAAAAGGGGGAAAAAGAAGTCAAATGCAAATTCTTCCAAGTTTAAATGGAACAGCATTGGTCACGTTACAGTTTGGTCGACCAATTTCTTCTAAGAGCCAAACAAAACTACGTTTTTCGTCTAAGAAACCATTTTCGCTACTAAGTTGTATATTCAGATTATCTTTTCCGAATTTTTTTTTTTGAAATTTTTTTAGAAATATTTTGAACATCTAAAGGTACAATTTAATACTACAAAAATCCAAGTCCTCAGATTATGCTCTTCTTCACGTAATTAAAAAGAGAGCAAGAAAATCTAACTGAACAAGAATACTAATAGAACTGTTGAAATTCAATACTAATAATTTGTACCGCTGTGACTTTTTAGCGCGAATACGAATTTAGTCCGTCTCAATGAGGGTACCAGATACTTGACGGAAAATCAAAAAGGTAAAATAAAAATCTTTACATATTACAATAATTTATCATATTTAGTGACAAAGTTAAAGTGACAAATGAACATTAATACTCTTTCTATTTCAATTTAGATGACACATTTGATTAAACTTTAAAGCTAAAATTGAATAAGTTCAACTTAGTATTTTAAGATTAACATTAAAATATTTAAAAACTTTATGAAGATTGTTTTACCCAAAAGTTGTCGGTTGCTTTATGAGTTAGTAACAATAAAAGATTATAAGAGGGCAAATCGGAATCAACGGTAATAGACTCAACGATAGATCTATAATTCGTATGTTGTTTGCTCTAGTGAGATTGTAATAAGACTTAGTAACAAAACTAATCAATAATAGAGAGATGAGATAGAGAGAGAATGATAGTCAGAAGTTGTATTATTAATGAAAATAACACTTGCATTACAAATGAGGGAGGCCTTATCCTTATATAGAAGGAAGGTCCCTTCGTCAGAATATCACTTTATTCTAGAACTATTGTCGTTACAAAAATATAAATGGGCGGAGGGGACGGAACGCTCGTACGAGCGAGTTTGTCAGTGCGCCTTCATAGTTAGGGGCATACTCCTTTCCGTCGTATGGGCGTGAAGGAAGGTATATTTGACCTTAGTGGCCATGGAGGGAGGCGTGCTCGACTTACATCAACCGTGTCCGATTTGACCCCATACAGTTAGTCCTTCCGCCTGTTGGAGATGTATTCGACATATATCTGCAATGGGAGAAAAGGATCGACCCGTCTCGGATCTATCCGTGTATGCGTACGTGGCATGTTCTTTGAACCGCCGTTTGCTGACGACATGCGTCATGATTACAACTGCTCCCGAGGCAGGCTAGAAGGTGATTTGACGTTTTGGTTTCCCCCCTCCCCTCCTTTTCTGACACTAACCTCTTCGAATCCGGTGTACTGGCCCGCTATAAATAGGGAGGGATTTCAAGTTTTTTCATTCTTCTGATCCCTACAAAAAGTTCTTTGCACTTTTGTCATTTTTATAATGATATTTAGCAGCTTTTCATTTTTACTTTCGGAGCTTGTTGGCATACTCTAAATTTGATAAAAAGGTTGACAATGGCCAAAGGTAGTCGTCGCCGAGGGACAAATGAGGATGAGTCCACTTCCAGGGTCTCTCCGCCTTCGGAAGGTGAGAAGAAATCCCGCAAACCACACGTTTCTCTTTCTGTAGACAACTTGCTTTCCCGTGAACTATACGTTCAAAGGGATTTTCCCACGAAGGGAGCTGCCCCGGCATGGGGGAGGTCCAAATTCACTGAATCTCTTTTGGATGATCTCCGTGTTTCTTGTTAGGTTCCGGAGACGGTCGTCATGCAAATGGCCGAGGGGAATTTTGTTAATGTACATAGAACGGGGTTCTGTGCTTTCTATGAATACCCCTTCATAATAGGGTGCGGCCTCCCTATTTATCCATTGGCGGAGGAATTGTGCAGATTTTACAATGTATGCCCGGCCCAGCTTACCCCTTACATGTGGAAAATATATCTTATCCTAACGACTTATGCCGAGAGGGCCGGATTGGATGTCACGGTATATCACCTGCTGTAGCTATTCAATCCCGGGTTTATGAGGGGTACGATGCTTCAGTTGAAGAATCGTGGGATGAAGGGCTTGGTTGTCGAGACGGACGACAAGCCTAATCGCCAATTTTGGATGAAATTTTTCTTCATTCGAACCTCGGATTTGATGTCGGACCCTACTGGATTCCCTGAGGCATGGAACACTGATCTTAAGTGTTATCCCTCGTGCTTAATTATTTTATGCTTGCTCGACTTTTCGTCACTTTGTTATATTTTGTATCTGCAGCAAGGGTGCGCACGCCCCAATCTGTGTTGGATATTAGAGCATGGGTGGGGCAGTTGATCCCTTTTGCAGAGGAGTGCAGAACGTGGGTCGCATTCACCACAAGATATGGACTTCCAGGTATTGTACTGGTTTTAGGTTTAACGACCGCATATTTTATTAGACGTCGTGTTTTCTGACGTGTCTTTCTTTATATAACTGTGTTGGCAGCCCGAAGTGCACCGCGGAGGAGGAGACGTCAAGCTGCCACTTCCTCGTCGGCAGATTCCGGCTTTGAACACGTAGTTCATGTGAGCGAGATTGCTTCTGAGGCCACTCGTCCTGAGGGCAACCAAGCAGATAAGGAAGCATCTAGTGCGGATGTTTCCGATGCCATTCGTTCCGAAGGCGAGGCCGTGATTCAGGAGCATACTTTTGAGGACGTCCTTGGGACTTCTCGTCTCGTAGTTGATTCGGTGAATGAACCAACGTTTAGAGAGGGCCCCTCGACTCCATCTCCTCTTGTTGAAGAGGATGCTTCTGAGGACGATGAGCCACTGGAGCAAAAGAGGCGCCGATTACTCCTTGGTAAAGGCGTGGTCGTGGAACATAGGAAGGCGATCACTCGTCGTCCTGAGTCGAGGCCAGTCTTTATGGGCGACGCCATTCGACCGGAGAGGGTGGCCCTCTTGAGAGAAGTTGTGGGCGATACCGTTTCTCCTTATGTTGAGGATGATAATACACCGGTTGTCACCGGGCTGGCTGCTGATGAGGAAGGGGCTGCTCCCGAACGGGCTCCTTCTTCCGCGGACGTGCCGCGAGAAGACTATGCCCGTGTGGATATGGCGACGATGGGACCTACCCGTCGGCTTGTGATTCCTATGGAATACAAGCTGTTGCTAGACAGCGAGCAGGCCGCGGCAGATATGTCTTTGTTATGCGATGCTGCCGAAACAAAGTCTTTAAAGGTCGTGAGCGACAGGGATTTATCTCGTCGAGTCGCTGGCACTGCCTTGCAGGTAAGACTTTGTTACTATTTTTCGTTGTTCTATCATGAGCCCTGAGGCGTGTGTCGTTTTGAATTATGTCTCTTCTTTGTCTTTTTCTCAGACCCTTATCTTAGAGGTGGAGCGAGGCCGGCGGGAGCGAAAGAAGAGCGTCGCCCTTAGGAAGGCGACGAAGAAATACAAGGAGGTCCGCGTCAAGCACAAGACACTAGCAGACCTTTACACCCAGGACCCTCAGTTTCAAATTTTTCATGAGGGATTGGAGCAGGAGGAGGATCAACTGCAGAATCGTACGGCCCAACTGGAAGGTGGATGCAGACCTGGTGGCCGATGTGGCTTGAAACACTGAGTTGGAGAGTTTCCTTCAATAGAAGGAGGGGGAGTTGGAATTGGGCCGCGTGACGATGGCAGAGGTAGCGGAATTACGTGGAAGGGTTGATGCTCTAACTGCCGAGCTCGGGACTACCACGGCCGAGGTGGTCGCTCCCCAGTAGGCGGAGGCTGTTGTTCCTGTTGGCGACGTGTCCCGCAAAGCTCACGATATGTGGGTGTATGCTGAGGCGAGGCGGACTATGTTCGAGGAGCTGCTAGCCGTTGGTAGAGCCATTGAGGCAGAGGTTTAAAATCAGCGTCGCCTTGTTAGGGTTGCGCGTGAAGCTTGTGGGTATAACCCTGACTCTCCGGACCCAAGGCTATACCTTTGCGGATGTGAACCAGTTGGGCACGGGGTCCTGGATTTCTTTGGCGTTCCGGGCCGAGGGCGGTGGGGATCGTGTTGATGGCATGGCCGATGCGGCGGAGGATTGCAGGGGCCAGAGTAGTTAGATAAAACTTCTTTTTTTTGTAATCGGAGAGACATTGTAAATTTGTAATCTTTAAATGATTTATAATGATTACGTGGGAATTGTTGTGTTTTCATGTCTTCTTTCACAATTTTCGTTTTGCGTATAACAACGCCTTTTATTGAGTTAATTTGTCGTAGTGAGGTTGTATTGACTCCGGTCATGGCTACTTGTGTGTTTTTATGCGGCTATTATATTTCCTTTGGTTGTTTACGCGTTCAGAAGTGGTCGTGGCCTTCTGTGTTTGTGGATAGTCGTAGCCTTTTGTTTGTTGGAGATGACCGTAGTCTTTTTATATGCCGTTAAGGCCTTAGATTTTTGCGTTTATGGGTATTGGAGATGACCGTAGTCTTCTCATACACTGTTAGGGCCTTAGCCTTTTGCGTTTATGGGTGGCCGTGGCCTTTTTTTTATCGAAGATGACCGTAGTCTTCTCATACGCTGTTAGGGCCTTAGCCTTTTGCATTTATGGGTGGCCATGGCCTTTTGTTTATCGGGGACGACCGTAGTCTTCTCATACGTTGTTAAGGCCTTAGCCTTTTGCGTTTATGGGTGGCCGTGGCCTTTTGTGTATCGGGGACGACCGTCGTCTTTCCTTACGCTGTTAGGTCCTTAGCCTTTCATATATTAGAGATGGTCGTAGCCTTTCATACATTGGAGGTGGCCGTAGCCTTTCATACATTGGAGGTGGCCGTAGCCTTTCATATATTGGAGATGGTCATAGCCTTTCATACAATGGAGGTGGCCGTAGCCTTTCATATATTGGAGATGGTCGTAGCCTTTCATACATTGGAGGTGGTCGTAGCCTTTCATATATTGGGGATGGCCGTAGCCTTTCATATATTGGAGATGGCCGTAGCCTTTCATACATTGGAGGTGGCCGTAGCCTTTCATACGTTGGAGGTGGCCGTAGCCTTTCATATATTGGAGATGGCCATAGCCTTTCATATATTGGAGATGGTCGTAGCCTTTCATACATTGGAGGTGGTCGTAGCCTTTCATATATTGGAGATGGATATAGCCTTTCCTACAATGGAGGTAGTCGTAGCCTTTCATATATTGGAGATTGACGTATACCTAGTCTCTGTGATTTGCTATTCGTGTCGATCATCGGTACGCTTGGTGTATCAGATTTAAGCTTCTAAGCACTCCCGAGCATCTCCTTCGTCTCCTCATTAAAAACCTCTCCGAGAAAACCCAATTGGGACAAAACTTAGATGAGGGAAAAAGAGTACGACTTGGGGGATACTCTTTCTAAAAATGGAAATGCTTGAGGTGGGAGATGTTTCAGTTATTTTGGAGCATCTTCTCGTTCATGGTCTCTAGTCGGAAGGAACCTTTGTCTGCTGCTGCGGTGATTTTGTAGGGTCTATTCTAATTGGTGCCCAACTTTCCTTCATTAGGGTCATTGGATGCCAGTGTCTTCGCTTTTAGCACATAGTCACCTACTTTGAGTTGTCGGATTTTTGCTCTCTTGTTGTAGTATCTTTCGATCTGCTGTTTTTGGGCCACTAGCCTAATGTGGGCCATTTTCCTTCTTTCTTCAGCTTCATCAAGGTCTTGTAGTCGATTTGTGTCGTTCTCCTCTCCGCTCGTGTGTGAGTACCTTAGACTTAGTTCATCGACTTTGACTGGTATGATGGCATCAATTTCGTAGACTAGTGAGTAAGGAGTTTCTCCTGTGGAGGATTTGGGTGTAGTTCTATGCGCCCATAGTACTTCTGGCAATAACTCGGGCCATAGTCCTTTAGCGTCTTCGAGTTTCTTTTTCAAAATATTCAGTATGGTTTTGTTGGATGACTCTGCTTGGCCGTTGGCGGCAGTGTGATATAGCGTTGGAAGTATTCTTTTGATATGCCATTTGTCGAAGAAGTCGGTTGTTTTTTGCCCTATGAACTATCATCCGTTGTCACAGGTTATTTCTTTGGGGATGCCGAAGTAACATATAACATTCTTCCAGATAAAGGCGGTGACCTCTTGCTCGCGAATCTAGGCGTAGGCACCTGCTTCCACCCACTTGGAGAAATAGTCAGTTAAAACTAATAAAAAGTGTACCTTTCCTCGTCCGACGGGTAGCGGTCCAATTATGTCCATTCCCCATTTGATGAAGGGCCATGGTGAAGTGACCGAATGGAGGGGTTCCACTGGTTGATGTATCAAAGGGGCGAACTTTTGGCATTTCTCGCACTGGCAAACGTATTCTGCCGCGTCTTTTTCCATGGTGGGCCAGTAGTACCCAGCCCGTAATAGACATTACACGAGTTCTCGATTCCCTGTATGAACGCCGCAATAACCTTCGTGAACCTCCTCTAATACCGGCGTAGTTTGGTTGGGACCTAGGAACTTAGCCAAACATCCTCCAAAAGTTCTCTTGTAGAGGTCGTTGTTTATCAGACAATACCTTGCTGCTTGCATGCGAAGCTTTTTTGTTTCCTTTTTGTCGGGTGGTAGATTTTCATCCTGCATATATGATACAAATTGGTTGCGCCAGTCCCAAGTTAAATGTAGGGAGAGTACCTCGGTATGGTCGATTGCTGAGTGAAGAAGGGTGACCGTGCTTTCTTTATTCAGGTTGGTGGCGGTAGCGGCAAGTTTAGCCAGTCCGTCTGCTTCGGTGTTATGCGCTCTAGGAACCTGTTCGAAATGGCATTCGTTGAGCTATGCCATTAGTTTGTGGATTTTTGCTTGGTATTTCTGTAGCCTTTGTTCCTTGACCTGGTAAGTTCCGGTGACTTAATTTACCATGAGTTATAAATCGCAGTGTAGGACAAGTCGGCGAGCTCCGTACCTGGTGGCTAATTTTATACCTGCAATTACGGCTTCATATTCTGCCTCGTTGTTAGTCATATCGGGACATCACATGGACTAGCGAATGATTTCGCCCGTAGGGACTTCGAGGATGAGTCCCAGTCCAGATCCCAAGGCATTTGCGGCCCCATCGGTGTAGAGGGTCTAGGGGTTGGTGTTCGAAGCGGCCTGTAGGGCTTCCTTTTCTGCCTTTGGTGATATTTTGACACTGAAATTGGCCACGAAGTCAGCGAGGACTTGTGACTTGATGGCGGTCCTAGAAATATAGGTGATATCATGCTCGCTAAGCTCTATGGCCCATCTATCAAGCCGGCCTGATTGTTCGGGCTTGTGCAAGATGCTTCTCAGAGGGAAAGTGGTCACTACTTTGATGGGATGGCATTGAAAATAGGGTCTCATCTTTCGAGAAGCCGTGACCAGTGCCAAAGCCAATTTCTCGAGGTGTGGGTATCGAGCTTCGACATCTACTAAGGTTTTGTTAATGTAAAAGATAGGTGATTACGTACCTTTTTCGTATGAACTGGTACCGCATTGATCGCGACTTCCGATACGTCTAGGTACGTCAGTAGAGGCTCACCTGGTTTCATTTTTGACAACAGCGGTGGCGACGATAGATACGCTTTTAGACCTTGCAGGGCTTTGATGCATTCATCATTCCAGTGGAATCCATTGTCTTTTCTCAGCAAGCTGAAGAATTTGTGGCATCTGTACGAGGATCGGGAGATGAAGTAGGAGAGGGCGGATATCCGACCTGTCAATTTCTCGACCTGTTTCTTGCTGTTGAGAGTTTTGGGTATTGAGGAGATTGCCTTGATTTGATTAGGATTGACTTCGATCCCCATTTGGGATATGAGAAACCCTAAAAACTTTCCTGACGCCACGCCGAATGCGCATTTCTCGGGATTCAATTTCATTTCATACTATTTTAGTATTTCAAAGTGTGATGACCCGGCCCGTCATCATGTGAGTTATCACCTTGTTATCCCCGTTAAATGCTTGTTAATATTTCAATATGCATGTTTGGCGAGTTTGAGTCAATTCGGGTTGAGTTTAGTTGGAAATGAGACAAAAAGTCTCTTAGAAGAAGGAATAGTTGGGAAAAATCAGCTGGACGTTGATTTGTGAGTTAGAGAGCTCGGAATCAAATTCTGATGATTCGGTCAGTTCCGGGAGGTCATTTATGAGCTAGGAAAGCGATCGGAAGTGAATTTGGAGGTCCGGAGTAGATTTAGGCTTGAATTGGCAAAGTTAGTATTTTGGTGAATTCCGGTTGATAGGCGAAATTTTGATCCGACGGTCGGAATGAAATTCCGAAATTTTCTGTAGCTCTGTTATGTCATTTTGGACTTGTGTGCAAAATTTGAAGTCAATCGGACTTGATTTGATAGGTTTCGGAATCGAAAATAGAAGTTGGAAGTTCTAAAGTTTATAAAGCTTGGATTGGAGGTTGATTCATAATTTTAGCGTTGTTTGTTGTGATTTGAGGCCTCGAGCAAGTCCGTAATATATTATGAGACTTGTTAGTATACTTTGTTGGGATCCCATGAGGCTCGGATAAATTTTGGAACAGTTTTTGGAAGATTTTTTGCCGTTTTGGGCATAAATGTAATGATCCAAAGGTCTATTTTAGTTCTAGAGATTCAAATTTGATTTCGAGACTTCGAGAATTTAGATAATGAATTATAGGACTAATCTGAAAAGTTTGGTCTAATTTCATCAAGTCGCGATTGGGTTTTTGACGCGAAATGTGAATTAATTGTTTAACGAGCAAAATTGATGTTGCACTGAGTAACTGAGATCCCAATTCAGTTTTGTTTGAACCACTGGATCCGTATCGAAATTATGGAGTCATAGGAAAAAGAATCGTCGAATTCCGAGTTCGTATGATGGAGTTAGAGCCATTTTAGTGAAAATGGCTGTGTGCTGCAATTTGTGTATTGCTGCTGCATTTTTCTGCAGCGTATGAATAGTATCCCGTGAACAGTAACCGCGCGGGTGAACAGTGTCGACGCGCATGAACAGTATCCCGTAAACAGTAACGCGGGTGAACAGTAATGCGGGTGAGCAATAAAATCCTGGACAGAATGGCATTTCATCCGCGAGCAAAACTATTTTTCCATCATTTTTGGTCATTCTTGAGAGATTTTGGACGGGAATTGAAGGGATTTCGACGGGGAATAATTGGAGGTAAGTTTTATGAGTTAAATACATGATTTTATCAAAGAATCTTCCATTAATTCTCTGAATTTAGGTAAGAAATCAAGAAAATTAGGGCTTTGAGCAAAAATCTTAAAATGGGGATTTGAAGGACCATTTGTGGTCCGAATTGGGAGTTCTTGGTATGTACGGACTCGTGGAGAGATGAGAATTCCGAAAATGTGAGTTTTATAATTTTTCGAGAAGCGTACCAAAAGTCGGGTTTTGACAACTTTGTGAGTTTTGATGCAATTTGGGTTATTTCGAATGGGTTACGTGAATTTAACATATATTGATGTATTATCATTGATTTTGAGCAGATTTGGCAATCGAGGAGATTGATTTGCGAAGCAAGTGCAAGGCGGACCGAGGCTTCTACCGGTTCGAGGTGAGTGGTAGTAGTAAACAATATACTGAGGGTTTGAAACCCCGTACTAGCACTTCACAATGCTATATTGAGATGAGACACGCGTTCTATGATGGGCGTGGTGACATTGTGATTGGGGGTTCGGAGTTAGTCCTTCCCGGCTAATAGAATATTGTGTTGTATGACTGTTACTGAGATTATAACTGTACAATAGGGCTAAAAGCCATGTTTGGGGCCTTGTGCCGATCTGTAGAGCATTAGGGAACCTATAGAGCTAGGTGACCCTTATATCGTGTTGGAAACATAGACTCAGCCGTAGCTCTAGCTGTATAGCATAATATGAGCCTGTACTAGATGTGTACATTGAGAGAGATTATCTAAGGTGGAATTCCTTGTTCTAGCTGAGTGGGACTGAAAGGCCAAGTCTATACCGATTGAGATGAGATAGGGTCAAGGACCCACTATGAGATGTTATATTGGGCCCGAAAGGCCAAGTCTATATTGACTGAGACAGGGTCAAGGACCCACTGTGATATATTATATTGGGCCTGAGAGGCCAAGTATATACTGACTGGAATAAGGTCGAGGACCCATTATGAGGTATTATATATATATACCTATATTGGATCGGGCTGCACGCCGCAACAGTATATATATTGGATCGGACTGCACGCCGCAGTAATATACATGTAATATACATGTGGGACGGACCGCACGCCGCAGTATTATTGCGCTTGGGCTGTAGGAGCCCCTTCGGAGTCTGAGTCTGCACACATTCTCAGTGAGCACTGGTGTATATTATGGGATCGGGCTGCGCGCCGCAGCAGTATAGAGATATATACATATATATATTGGATCGGACTGCACGCCGCAGTAATATTTGTGTGGATCGTGCTGCACGCCGCAGTATTATAGTGCTTGGGCCTAGGGAGCCCCTCCGAAGTCCGTATACACCCCCAGTGAGCGCCGTCGACGTTAAATGGAGCGGGCTGCGCACCGCAGCGGTATATGTATTGGAGCGGGCTGCGCGCGCGCAGCGGTATATGTATTGGAGCGGGCTGCGCGCCGCAGCGGTATATGTATTGGAGCGGGCTGCGCGCCGCAGCATTATACTTATTCATATTCATATATATACCTGAAATATTTATATGTTATAGACAGATGTATATGTCTCCATATATTGAGATGGTTGTATACCATAGTGGTACGAGCGAGGATGTGGTTAGTGTGGGACCTAGATGAGATAGATGTGGACTGGGGATCAGAGTACTCATTATAGTGATGACTAACCTGTGGGGGTTGCCTTAGAACTGTTTAGTAATAGTACAGGAGTTCTTATTTTCAGTTATTGTTTATTATTGTTACTCACTAAGTTGAAATATACTCACCCCACTCCCCTGCACTTTTTGTGCAGATATACAGGTTCAGGAGGGCAGTTGAGCTATCGCAATTGCTTTATTATCCCCATTCTGTGGAGACTTCGAGGTAGCTGCCGACGTCCACAGTACCTGACCTCTTTCTTTTTATCATTTTGTTGTCTCCATTCTGGTTAGACTTGATTGTGTAGTAGATCTCATTTGTAGAGGCTCAGACTTGTGACACCACGATTTGATTGGGACTGTGTTCTTGTATTTCATTTCTACACTTCTTGATTTGTTATGAAACAGGCTAATCACGCCGATTAATTAGTATTAATTATACTTGGCCGGTAATTGGATAAGATGGTCGGGCTTGCCTAGCAATGTGTTGGGCGCCATCACGACCGGGGTTTGGGGTCGTGACAAGTTGGTATCAGAGCCTAGGTTAACAGGTCTCGTGAGTCATGAGCCGGTTGGTAGAGTCTCGTGGATCGGTACGGGGACGCCTGTACTTATCCTCGGGAGGCTGCAAACCTTTTAGGAAAGCTTCAAATTCTTGAAATTCTTATCGTGCGTACTTGATTCAGTTTGAGGTATGATTCTTGAAATTCCTTCTACACGTTGATGTACGCACTCGAGTGCTTAGTGATAATTTGCCTTGATGACTATGATTCCCCAATCGAGGGACGAGATATAATCTCTGTGAATTCATGTTGGGCCAGTCGGGAGGACTTGAGGCCGGATCTTTGTCTATGGCTTGAGCACCAAGGTACTAATTTCGCGAGCCGGTATTATGAAGTTCATACGATCAGTATTGATCTTTATTGTGCAAATGGCAGTTTGATAATGGGAGAGCTGTAAGGTATTCGGTTCTTGTTGTGATTTGATATGTAGCCCTAGTTATGGGCGTGAGAAATATGTTCATTGCCTCTTAGCGGAAATGTAAAGTGCACAATGTGTGGTAGTATGAGTTTAGACTCAAGAAAATTGAATTGGTTGTGCTATGAGTATTGTGGTGAAAGGTATTTGACATATGTTATGATTCGAGCAGGTGCAGCGCATGTCCATGTATCAATTTTGATAATATAACTTGCATAGTGTTGAGATTAATGTTGTTGATATACATTGCGATGTCTTGTTGAGTTATGGATGTATTGTTAGAATGGTTTGGTGATTCTCTGGCAGGTGGATAGGCCAAATTACAAAGGAAACTCTGCCGAAATTTTTGGAAAATTTGGGACTTAGAAAGATTTCTGTCACCTAAAGAGAGTGGGCTTATTGGTGGTGTGTGTATAAATGCAAGAATTGCAGAAAGGTTAAGGTCTCTGATGATTCGAGTCTTTGTCAAGGCTTGTAAATGACTTGAGTTTAATCTCATTGTAACATTTTGGCATCACTTGAGTAATAATGATATGAGTGGTTAAAAGTGCTTTGATGAATGGCTTCGAGCCAAAGAGGTTGCTATTAAATAACTAATTGCACGGTTGTGTGCTATGTGGGCACTGTCTTTAAGTATGTTGGGAAAATTCTGACAAGGTTATGGCGCTTCGTAGATGTGAAGAAATACTAGGATGTTTTGAACTACTGTTGGTAAGGAATGTTCGGTGTATAGAAAAGAAAGATAGCGATTGTACCTGTAAGTAATCATGTTCTGCGATGTCAGAGTTCTAACAAAACACGAGTGGTTCTACTCAATAGGATAGTTGAATTACAGCTGAATAAGGGTGAATGATGCCCGAGAATGGTTTTGCAGTGTTCAAGATTTTGCTTGTAACAGTCAGGTGCCTTAAGATTGTGTATGTGGCTAAAGATGGCGGTTTCGTTAGAAAAGATCAAGGCTTGTGTTATATCATGTGAATGATGGGATTCTATGTATCCATACTGGAAGTAATGATAACAAATTCAAAATCGCAGGAAGTTCTTCAAAATAAAGTGTAGTAGAATGTGGTACTTCTGGGAAACATTTGAGAGAGTATTCAGCGGCCCGTGAGCCTTAGATCGTGTGGTCTTGTGTACGAGTTTTGTGTGGTAAAAAGGGTTGAGGCATTGTCGTGCTACAGTAAAGACTGATATGAAATTAAAGATGAATCAAAAAGGAAATTGGGTAAATGGATCAACTTGTTAATAAACCGAAATGGTATGATAAGGAATACGATTAATTCCTGGTATATGTTTGAAGTAATGAGTCTCGCCGATATTGTGCAATAAAGCTTTTGAGTATTGGTAGTTGTGTAGCTCGGTATGGGTATAAGGACTCAGTCCTGGCAATTTAAGTTATGCAATGTAATTGGGAGAAAGGGTTTGTGATGTGTTTTACCGTGGTTTGAAAATGAGTGTATTTCCTGTTGGTATGTAAAGCTTGGAATGTGTAATGAGTTTTCTCTATATGGGATCATGAAAGTCCTTGACTAGTTGAGTGCGTCGATGTTTGTGGCGTAGGGAAAGGGATATGAATTTTCCATGTAGTCTTAGTGTGGTATGTTATATGAGATGTGTTATGGAAAGTTGATAACGGCATTTTCAAGGTTTTGAGATCAATTCATATTATATGGGGAGTCATTAAAATCCTCAAGCAGCGTGGGCAGCTGCAGATAATCTGAGAATCAATCTTCCCGGTGATTTAGGAGAATGGTACTGCTATACTAGTATTTCGGCAGAGTCTATGGTCAAAAGGGCCAGGTAAAATAAACTGATAATATCTAGCGGGATGGTGGTATACTCCCGTTGGATCGACTGTAATAATTGAGTCGTTGATGACATAGTGAAATTTATGAATGGCTTTCGTGGTATGAATGGACGTTTGAGGTGCGTTATGTAATCGCACGGTGAAGTACGAAATCAGGCATAGTGATTCCTGTGTTATGTATGTGTTGGAGACTAGAAGTTCTCGTAACCCGCTTACGCAACGGTGGTATATCGTGTGTATCGACACAGTGTAGCGGTTATCGGAAATTGGAAGCTCTAGTGGCTATCTCGTTTCTTGATATGATGAATTTGAATAATGATATACGATTGTTGACTGGTCGTCATAAGCCAGGTTGTCCAGACTAATGTGATATGGACTATGTCAGAAACATGTCGCAAACTGCATGGCAGAGCGCATCAGATCATGCTCCAGCAGGGTGGATGTACCCTAGGGCCAGCGGACGGCTGGTAGGTATTGCTTTGTAAGTTGGGCCTTCGTGGCGGATGTCAATATAGAGGTATCTACCATTGATTCAGTTTGGGTATTGAGGAACTTTGTCGGATGCGTTTCATATGGCCGAGTTTGAGGCTATATATATGTTGTTGCAATGAGCAACTTGACTCGATGTGCATTCCCATTGCTAGATGTATTCGTGGATCGGGTGGCATGCCGCCACATGTATAATATCAGGATCGGGTGGTACGCCGCCACAGGTATGGTATCTGGATCGGGTGGCACGCCGCCACAGGTATGCTATTGGAACGGGTTGCGCGCCGCAACAGTGTGATGTGGAAAATATAGCTTCCTATATGTTACCTTATATACAATAGTTCCTAGCTTCCGAGGAATAGTCCGTATTGGTATCGCTCGGGGAAAAGCACATCGGTGTGTCTTTTCAGGATTTGATAGTGTATATCAATTGTATTACCGCAGGTGTGAGTGATTTCTTGAGTTTAGATATGTGTGTGGCTGACCGTTTTGAGCATTGCGACTTGAGGTGCTCCATGAGTAATAGTGTTTGGATAGAATCATGAGTTGTGGCAAGGCCACGTGATGTTATGACCTTTCGAGGAGGATTTAGGTACTCTAATTATATAATGTGAGATGAGATCTCAGTTATGTGTTGTGATGGTATTGAAGAATTTGAATTATGGCTCTTTGTGCGAGTCAGTTGTCATGATTCGAGTGTGTTCAAATCGTTCTTATTGGAGCCTATGTTGTGCTCGTTGTGGCATAGGCCGATGCTGAGGTGTCATGTCACCAATGTGGTGTGTTATAACCGAAATGATCATTCGAGTCATTAATGAGAGCGAGCATATATGATTTCAGCTCGTTAGAAGAGTAATATCGAGATTTGGCTCCGAATTCCGTTGTAGTATCAATTAAAAGGGAAATGGATTCATGAATGGTTGACCTGAGAGATGGGTTCGATATATCGCGTGTGCGGTTGCCGTGGGCAGGATATGAAGGTGTTGGAATAAGACTCTATCTAATGAGAAAGGTTTTTCTGTTAGTACTTGGTTACCTTGGGCAATTGTTGTGACCCGAGGCCATCGTCTCGAGCGATTGGGTTGTTTGATACATCATGTGATCTCACCCGGAGTGGCGAGTATGGGCTATTACAGAGGGTTCGGGTGTATCCTGAGTATAGGCATGAGATTAGCATTTGGTATATGATTTCAGGAAGTGCATTGTGGTTTATGGTTCAGATGGACTGTGGAAATTCAACTATACTATGTTATCGGATTTATGAAAGATAGGGTGAAGTGGTATCATCCCGAGTATATATTTGGTGAGGTCATTCAGCTATTGTGTTGAATCTAGTACAACTCTGAGTCCGCTCGAGGACGAGCGTTTGCTTAAGTTGGGGAGAATGTGATGACCCGGCCCGTCATCATGTGAGTTATCACCTCGTTATCCCCGTTAAATGCTTGTTAATATTTCAATATGCATGTTTGGCGAGTTTTAGTCAATTCGGGTTGAGTTTAGTTGGAAATGAGACAAAAAGTCTCTTAGAAGAAGGAATAGTTGGGAAAAGTCAACTGGACGTTGACTTGTGAGTTAGAGAGCTCGGAATCAAATTCTGATGATTCGGTCAGTTCCGGGAGGTCATTTTTGAGCTAGGAAAGCGATCGGAAGTGAATTTGGAGGTCCGGAGTAGATTTAGGCTTGAATTGGCAAAGTTAGTATTTTGGTGAATTTCGGTTGATAGGCGAAATTTTGATCCGACGGTCGGAATGAAATTCTGAAATTTTCTGTAGCTCTGTTATGTCATTTTGGACTTGTGTGCAAAATTTGAAGTCAATCGGACTTGATTTGATAGGTTTCGGAATCGAAAATAGAAGTTGGAAGTTCTAAAGTTTATAAAGCTTGGATTGGAGGTTGATTCATGATTTTAGCGTTGTTTGTTGTGATTTGAGGCCTCGAGCAAGTCCGTAATATATTATGAGACTTGTTAGTATACTTTGTTGGGATCCCATGAGGCTCGGATAAATTTTGGAACGAGTTTTTGGAAGATTTTTTGCCGTTTTGGGCATAAATGTAATGATCCAAAGGTCTATTTTAGTTCTAGAGATTCAAATTTGATTTCGAGACTTCGAGAATTTAGATAATGAATTATAGGACTGATCTGAAAAGTTTGGTCTAATTTCATCAAGTCGCGATTGGGTTTTTGACGCGAAATGTGAATTAATTGTTTAACGAGCAAAATTGATGTTGCACTGAGTAAATGAGATCCAAATTCAGTTTTGTTTGAACCACTAGATCCGTATCGAAATTACGGAGCCATAGGAAAAATAATCGTCGAATTCGGAGTTCATATGATGGAGTTAGAGCCATTTTAGTGAAAATGGCTGTGTGCTGCAATTTGTGTATTGCTGCTACATTTTTCTGCAGCGTATGAATAGTAATTCTCGCGCGTGAACAGTAACCGCACGGGTGAACAGTGTCGGCGCGCATGAACAGTATCCCGTGAACAGTATCGACACGCATGAACAGTACTCTATGAACAGTAATGCGGGTGAACAGTAACGCTGGTGGACAGTAAAATCCTGGACAGAATGGCATTTCATCCGCGAGCAAAACTATTTTTCCATCATTTTTGGTCATTCTTGAGAGATTTTGGACGGGAATTGAAGGGATTTCGACGGGAAATAAATGGAGGTAAGTTTTATGAGTTAAATACATGATTTTATCAAAGAATCTTCCATTAATTCTCTGAATTTGAGTAAGAAATCAAGAAAATTAGGGCTTTGAGCAAAAATCTTAAAATGAGGATTTGAAGGACCATTTGTGGTCCGAATTGGGAGTTCTTGGTATGTACGGACTCGTGGAGAGACGAGGATTCCGAAAATGTGAGTTTTATTATTTTTCGAGAAGCGTACCAAAAGTCGGGTTTTGACAACTTTGTGGGTTTTGATGCAATTTGGGTTATTTCGAATGGGTTACGTGAATTTAGCATATATTGATGTATTATCATTGATTTTGAGCAGATTTGGCAACCGAGGAGATTGATTTGCGAGGCAAGCGTAAGGCGGACCGAGGCTTCTACCGGTTCGAGGTGAGTGGTAGTAGTAAACAATGTACTGAGGGTTTGAAACACCGTACTAGCACTTCACAGTGCTATATTGAGATGAGACGCACGTTCTATGACGGGCGTGGTGACATTGTGATTGGGGGTTCGGACTTAGTCCTTCCCGGCTAATAGAATACTGTGTTGTATGACTGTTACTGAGATTATAACTGTACAATAGGGCTAAAAGCCATGTTTGGGGCCTTGTGCCGATCTGTAGAGCATTAGGGAACCTATAGAGCTAGGTGACCCTTATATCGTGTTGGAAACATACACTCAGCCGTAGCTCTAGCTGTATAGCATAATATGAGCCCGTACTAGATATGTACATTGAGAGAGATTATCTAAGGTGGAATTCCCTATTCTAGCTGAGTGGGCCTGAAAGGCCAAGTCTATACCGATTGAGATGAGATAGGGTCAAGGACCCACTATGAGATGTTATATTGGGCTTGAAAGGCTAAGTCTATATTGACTGAGACAGGGTCAAGGACCCACTGTGATATATTGTATTGGGCCTGAGAGGCCAAGTATATACTGACTGGGATAGGGTCGAGGACCCACTATGAGGTATTATATATATATACCTATATTGGATCGGGCCGCACGCCGCAGCAGTATATATATTGGATCGGACTGCACGCCGCAGTAATATACATGTAATATACATGTGGGACGGACCGCACGCCGCAGTATTATTGCGCTTGGGCTGTAGGAGCCCCTTCGGAGTCTGAGTCTGCACACATTCTCAGTGAGCACTGGTGTATATTATGGGATCGGGCTGCACGAATCAGCAGTGTAGGGATATATACATATATATATTGGATCGGACTGCACGCCACAGTAATATTTGTGTGGATCGTGCCGCACGCTGCAGTATTATAGTGCTTGGGCCTAGGGAGCCCCTCCGAAGTCTGTATACACCCCCAGTGAGCGCCGTCGATATTAAATGGAGCGGGCTGCGCGCCGCAGCGGTATATGTATTGGAGCGGGCTGCGCGCCGCAGCGGTATATGTATTGGAGCGGGCTACGCGCCGCAACATCATACTTATTCATATTCATATATATACTGAAATATTTATATGTTATAGACAGATGTATATGTCTCCATATATTGAGATGGCTGTATACCGTAGTGGTACGAGCGAGGATGTGGTCGGTGTGGGACCTAGATGAGATAGATGTGGACTGGGGATCAGAGTACTCATTATAGTGATGACTAAGCTGTGGGGGTTGCCTTAGAACTGTTTAGTGATAGTACATGAGTTCTTATTTTCAGTTATTGTTTATTATTGTTACTCACTGGGTTGAAATATACTCACCCCACTCCCCTGCACTTTTTGTGCAGATATACAGGTTCAGGAGGGCAGTTGAGCCATCGCAACTGCTTTATTATCCCCATTCCCTGGAGACTTCGAGGTAGCTGCCGACGTCCGCAGTACCTGACCTCTTTCTTTTTATCATTTTGTCGTCCCCATTCTGGTTAGACTTGATTGTGTAGTAGATCTCATTTGTAGAGGCTCGGACTTGTGACACCACGATTTGGTTGGGACTGTGTTCTTGTATTTCATTTCTACACTTCTTGATTTGTTATGAAAACAGGCTAATCACGCCCATTAATCAGTATTAATTATACTTGGCTGGTAATTGGATAAGATGGTCGGGCTTGCCTAGCAATGTGTTGAGCGCCATCACGACCAGGGTTTGGGGTCGTGACACAAAGGCCTCTCGCAAGTGGTCGATGTGGTCTTCCTTTCTGGCGGACTTCACTAGCATGTCGTCGATGTAAACCTCCATGGTTTTCCCGAGTTGCTCCTTGAACATCTTAGTGACCAGTCTTTGGTATGTGGCCCTTGTGTTCTTGAGCCCGAAGGGCATCACCCTGTAACAGTAGGTGCCCTAGTATGTGATGAACGTGGTCTTCTCTTGATCTTCCTCGGCCATTAAGATTTGGTTATTACTGGAGTACGCACCCAAGAATCTTAGTAGTTCATGCCCGGCGGTGGCGTCGATCAGTTGGTCGATGTGAGGGAGGGGGAAGAAATCCTTAGGGCAGGCCTTATTCAGGTCGGTGAAGTCCACGCACATTCTCCATTTTCCGTTCTTCTTTTTGACCATTACCACATTGGCGACCTGTTGTAGATATTTTGACTCCTTATAGAGCCGTTGACGAGCAGTTTATCTACTTCCTCGCGGACTGCCTCATTGATTGTGGCGTTGAACTTTCTCCTAATTTGTCTTACCACCAGATGTAGCGGATCGACGTTGAGCTTGTGGGTGGCGATATCTGGCGAGATTCCTGGCATGTCTACATGGGAAAAAGCAAATGTGTCTGCATGGTTAGTCAAAAATTCATGGTACTTACCCGGGTCGGTGAGCCCATGGCCGATGTATGCTTTCCTTTTGGGGTTTTGAAGATCTAGCTAAACTGGATCGAGGTCTTCGATTGTGGCCTTACAGGCTTCCACAATGTCTGGGTCTCTGATGGCGTCGGTCGTTGGGTCCGCTTTGGTCCCCGACACGGCCGATTGCTATGCCTTTGCACTTGCCCCGCTCAGTTGTCGGGTGTGGGCGCAGTCTTGTGTTATCTTATAACATTTTTGCGTTGTGCGCGGTTCTCCCTTGATGCTGAATATTCCCCATGGAGTAGGGAACTTAACCACTTGGTATAAGCTCGAGGGGACCGCTCACATGACATGTATCCACGGGCGCCCGATGATGACATTGTATGTCGTCTCTTGGTTCATCACGTGGAAGGTGGTCTCCAAGGTGACTCCCCCCCGCGAGGACGGGTAGAGTCACTTCTCCTGACGTGCATTCCACTGTATTGTTAAAACCAGTTAGAGTTATACAGCGGGGGGTTATCCTGTCCTTGAGTCACATCTGCGAGAGGACTCTCGGATGGATGATGTAGGCGCCGCTTCCGTCATTGATCATGATTCTCCTAACGTCCGTATAAATAATACGTAAAGTGATAACTAAAGCATCATAATGGGGAAAACACAAACCGTCGGTGTCAGACTTATCAAAGGTGATACTTCCTTCAAGGTCATCATACCGTTCGTGGGAGATGGTCCTCTTCAGTCTGTGTGTTTGGAAAATTTGACATGGTTAATAGTGACATCAGTCCCGTCTCTAACTATCATGTTTACCGTACGTGTCGGGGAGGGTAGCTTCGGTGGTCCACGGGACTGCTCTCGCCCGCGCGCGAAATTGGCCTTCCCATTGTCGCTGATCAGCTTCTTCAGGTATCCTTGGTTTAGTATCCTGATGACTTCCTGTCGCAGACCTATGTAGTCTTCGGTCCTGTGTCCTCATTCTTGGTGGAATTCACACAGAACATTTGATTTTCTTGTGGCAGGGTCCGATTTCATTTTCTGAGGCCACTGCACCTTGGTGCCGAGCTTTTCTAGTGCGTACACAATCTCTGAAGGAGAAACACAGAATTTATGTGATGAAAGTAAAGGGGGCGTACCTCGTTCGTTTCTGAGCGGGGCGAGATGGCGTTGTAGTGCATTTGCATGACGAGGGGGCAGAAGAGGAGATCTCATGTAAGGCTGATGTCATTATTTATTAGGGCGATGGGGAGTTCTCGACGTCCCTCGTGTCGTCAATCTTTCATTGTGTCTAGGTGTATGGCTGTCAGTCGTCGGGTTGGTCCATTGAGGTCCTCTTCGTCTGCTCGTACCTCGGTGCAGTAGGCGTTATGGATCTCATCCCAAGTTGTGGGGGGGATGCTTCATGAGCCGGCTTAGTAGTTTCTTGGTTGCTCTATAGCCGTCCCTGCTAAGTCCGTTCTGGAAATCTGCTACCGCCATGCCCTCCGATACGTTTGGTAGGCTCATCCTTACTCTGTTGAATCTGGTGAGGAAGTCCCTGAGGCCTTCGCCCGTGGTTTGTCTGACGGGGAAGATATCGTTTACCCGTGCTTCTGCCTTCTTAGCGCCGGCGTGTGCAGTGACGAACTTGTCTGCCATTTCTTCGAAGGTTGCGATTGCTTTGGCGAGCAGTTGGGAGTACCATGTCAGGGCTCCTCCGGTCAGCGTCTCACCGAACTTGTTCAGCAGCATAGACGGTACATGTTCCTTAGACAGGTCGTTATCTTTCACGGCAGTGATATAATGGATGAGATGATCTTCTGGGTCGGTGGTCCCATCGTATACTCTCAGATAAGGAGGCATCTTGAAAGTTTTCGGGATGGTGTAGGGGGCGGCTTCCTCGGAATAGGGTTGCTCTACGAACCTTTCTACGTCAAGTTTGGGCAGCACTTTGGGCGTTCCGGGGATCTTGTTGACCCTATCCTGATGTTCCTTCATTTGGTCGTGGAGGGCCTGGTTTTTGCTCTCTATTTCTTTTATTTTTCTCAAAATGGACGTTAACGTATCGTCATGCATTTGCGTTTCAGTGGGTTGGTTGTTGGTTCGCGTTTCCTCTTGCTCGTCTGCTGTGGCGGTGATACTTGTTGTTGGTGATGCTTTTTCATGACTCCATGGTGGTTTTTCCACTAGGCCGCTCAGGGCGCTTGTTAGCCATTCTTCCAGTAATTTCCTAACCGCTCGGGGTGCTTCTTTTGCAGCGGATGTGGGGGTATCTTTTTCCTGCAAGGTTGCAAGATTCCCGGAGGGGGAAGGTGAGGCTTCTGCCTCAGGTGTGATATCAGAGGTGGTGTTGATGGTAGAGTAACCACCAACCTCGTTCAGGGAACTTAGGAGGTTGGTGGTGACTTCCGTTATAGCTTTGGACCGGGTGCCATTTTTAGGTTTTATTTGGTGATCTGATCCTTCAGATGTATACTACAGGCTTGATTCTCGAAATCCCCACAGGCGGCGCCAAATTGTTTGACCCAAAAGCTGTCGGTTGCTTTATGAGCTAGGGATAATCAAAGATTATAGAATCAACGGTAATAGACTCAAGGATAGATCTATAATTCATATGTTGTTTGCTCTAGTGAGATTGTAATAAGACTTATTGGAGTATCAAAACTGATCAATAATAGAGAGATGAGATAGAGAGAGAATGATAGTGAGAAGTTGTATTATTAATAAAAATAACACTTGCCTTACAAATGAGGGAGGCATTTCCTTATATAGAAGGAAGGCCCCCTCGTCAGGATATTACTTTATTCTAGAACTATTGTCGTTACAAAAATATAAATGGGCGGAGGGGACGGAACGCTCGTACGGGCGAGTTTGTCAGTGCGCCTTCATAGTTAGGGGCGTACTCCTTTCCGTCGTATGGGCGTGAAAGAAGGTATATTTGACCTTAGTGGCCGTGGAGGGAGGCGTGCTCGAATTACATCAACTGTGTCCAATTCGACTCCATACAAAGATATTATAAATTGCAATTTTTCTCATGTCAATATGATAAAAGAATACTTTAAAATGTTGGTCAAACTTCACCCAGTTTAACTCTCAATAAACAAATGTATCTTCTTGCTTAAAACGGGGAGAACCTCATTTATTTTTTTAAATACACATCTGAATATTAAGATATGTATTAAGATTAAGACATCTGAATCTGATTCCACATCTGAATATATTAAGATGAGTATTAAGATCTGAATAGAAATAATTGAGACTATTCAATTTTTAATATCTGAATGTATAAAAATTATCTTTATTTGAAAATTAATAAACATAAAATTCAAATGAATACTAACTCATTTAATATTCTATTAATAAATATATGATTTTTTTTAAAATATGATGGTTATTGGTGGTGATGACTAATGAGTGAATGTTGACTAGAGGCGGTGGTTGATGTTAGTTTTTGTTGATGATGGTGGTTCATGCTAGTAGCTAGTAGTGATTGGTACCGGTGGCGATTACGACTAAGGATGCTGATGGTGGGTGGTAATAGTTGTGAGCGAGGAAGGTGGTGGGTGGGTGGTGGTAGGTTATAAAATGGGCAGTACTGGTTATGATTGTTGATGGTGATGGAATGGGCAGTTTGTGGTAGTTGAGGTGGATGTGTATTGATTGTGGGTGACAATGATTGTTTGTCGGAGTGGTGGGGATAGTAGGTGGTGACGGCTATGATTAGGATGATGGTGGCATGGTGATGGTGGTGGTTGTAATTGAGTAAGGTAGTGGTGGTGGCGTGGTGGTAGATGATAATGGTAGGCGGTGGTGGCAGTTAATAATGAATATATGATAGCATCTTAATGAAATTAAATCTCTATTATAGATCCGTTTGACTCAAAAGATACAAGAATGTCTTTGAACAAATCAGTCAAAAGAAAAAGGGGATAAATCACAATAAATACTAGGTTCAACAAAATAAAGATATGATTGGTAATATATTTTCCCTTGTTCTCAGATAGTATTTTCTTACAAAGTGCTGTCCCCCCTTCTGCAAAACCCTTCATCTCCCTTATATACTAAGAGAGACTCTCATAGGTTGTCAGAGACAAACTATCAAGAATATTTGATAGAATTTCCAATGTCCCCTAACGGGTTTACAATATTACAAGGATCGTACATTCTTCTCTTTTATAATAAGGAACCCGTTTGGCTTAGCTGATTTAGAGTGGCTGATAAGCATATGTGCTGAAAAGCACTTTTAACTGCTGAAGCTGATTTTAAAAAATAAGCAATTACGTGTTTGGATAAAAGTGCTGAAATTAATAATAAACAGCTAAAAATTTGGGTATATGTGAGCACATGATTTTTGCACCAGGCAAATAATTCCAAAATTAAAATAAATATGTTTTTGAGTGCAATTACTTGTTTTGCTTGAAATTAGTTATATTTTTGTGTATTTGAATAAGTAAGAAATTAGAAAAATCAAAAAATAGTAGTAATTAATTTGTTAGTTTAGTTAATTAGAAAATTAGTAAAAATAGCTTAAGTAGTAGAAATTAGGAAAAAAATAACAGAAAATTACCAAAAAATACTAGGAAATTAGAGTAGGTAGTAAATTAGGATTTATAATTTTTCATAAAAGAAAAGAAAAAAAAGTATAAAAAGAAAATACATAAAAATTGATTAAAATCGAAAAATACAAAAAAATGGGTTGTGTAATAAATCTGGGCCAAATGTGAGTCCAAATGGACAGCCCAGTCCCTAGGCCCAAAGGAAACCCGGTCCAGGCTTTGAATTGACTTGATCCCAGCCGTCCAATCTCATTGATCTAACGGCTGGGATATTTAATTAAATTGGAGTCTTAATTAATTGCTGAGATTTAATCTCAGCCGTTCATGTGATTTAATCCAAGGGCTGAGGCTTTAGTCTCATAAATAATCAAACGACGGCGTTTAAGTAACGCCTCTCTAGGACCGTCGATCTTGATCAAACGAGCGGCTAGGATTATCTGGGACGGTTGGCCTATAAAAGGGCCTTGTCTGAAGACGGCCGCTCATTTTACACGATTCAAAACCCTAAAGTCGGCCGCCTCTCTTCTCCCTGTCTTCATCGCCTTTTTCAAACCTTAGAAACCCTAGGCGGCCATGGCGGCCACCACCTTATACGGTGGTCGCCGGCCCTTCTAATCCCTTCCTATCTTCTTCTCCTTCCTCTTCACTCATAACACACCCAAGAACCTAGAAAAAACACCCGTTCTTCAAAGTCCCGGTCACCGGAGTTACACCGGTGACCACCCAAAGTATGAAGAATCACACGAAACCAATGCCATTCTCTTCCTCTCCATGAGATCTATCCGACCATATCACTGGCTACCCTCGAATAAGTCCAAAACTTCTCGAATATCCCGAAGAAGGTCGTCGGAACCCTAACTCCGGCGACCCCAAGTTCGAACCCCAATCAAGACTTGTTCTTTACCTTCACCCAAACACCCATCTTCAAGTCAAAATCAAAAAAGGCTCCCCCTTTCGAGCCTAAAAGAAAAATCAGAGAAAAATCGAAGAAAAAAGATCTGGAAAAGAATAAGAAAAAGAAAAAGAAGGAATAAAAAAGAGCCTGAGAGTCTGAGAGAATGAAAAGGAAAAGGAAGGAGATTAGGAAGCTCGGGGGACAGGCCCCGCGAGCTAAGTCCCTGATCCCTTTGTTTGCTTTCTATGCTTCATTTCTATGTATTTTTGTTTTGATTTGCATGCTTATGAGTGTCTGTTTATTTCTGTTCATCATGTTTTTCTCCTTTATTTGCTTTGCATGCTTCTTTGATAGACATAGATTATTACATTAGCTTCTTCTTTGTTTCATGCCTTCTTTGCTTGATTTCGCATGCTTTGACCTGTTCTTTCAAGATCATGTTTAGTACTAGGGTTCTATTTCCATTTCATCCTCATATGTGTGTTCTGTTTCTGCTAAGTACACTGGCTCTTGATTGTTGGCTTGCAATATCATGACTATCTGTCTTCTCTGTTTCTTTTGGCATAATTAGTTCAATTGTTCTCTTTTAGTATTCTGTGGCTGGTAGTTTTATGTTGATGCCCCAGTGTTTCTTTGTCTACTATAGTATTGAGGTCCCTCACCTTGTAGTTTTCAGTAGTTCTTCTGTCATCATGCATGTTTTTGATTCTGATATTATGTTTAATTGCTTGTCTTTCATTGTCACTGGGTTTTGTATTAGATTACATTTTGTTGGCTAGCAATATCTCAACTGCTTCTCTTTCTGTGTCTTCATATGTTTAGTCTTAGTAGAAGCTTGGTTATCTTTACTCATCTCTTAAGTCAAGAACAACCTAAGTATGATTTGGGGTATTCAGTGGCTCATTTAGCATAAAGAAGTTTAAACTAAGCTTGTTTAATGATTAATTGACACTGTGCTGTGATATGTGAGTTTGTAAGTCTATTGATTGGGATTCAACAATACTCAAACCTTTTCTTTGAATTTTGATTAATTGATAAACAACTCTGATTTCATTGGCCATGTGTGCAAATATTTGTGAAACTGGCTATGTTTGTAATAGCTTTGTGTTAATGAGAGCACTGTTAATATCTATCATGCCTAGGGGATTTGGTTATAGCTGTTAGTGTTAGGTTTCTTGGAAGTGGTTAGTTTTTTAAATAGGATAAAACACTGAAAATGATCATAATTAGGCTATAGGTTTAATAATTGGCCTAAGAATGGTCAACCTTGCAAAGGGTTGGCCAATTCTGTGAGCCCTAACACACAGTCCACCTTAAAACAGTGGCTGGTTGTGCAAAAGGTTATGTCTGCAAATGCAGACTGGCCCAGGCTCTATATTGAGCCCTGAACAGCAAAGTGGCCAAACCTGTAAAGGTTTTGGGCCTAGTTGTTCAGTATATGGCTTTAATAGCCCAAGCTAAGTCTCAACTTGAGACTGGCTAACTTTTAAATAGTCTAAACATAATAACAAAGCAGGCTATGCCTGCAATTAGCTTTAATTAAGAATAAATTGGTCTTAATTGACTAAATTAGTTTAAAAGTGGCTGAAATTGAAATAGCTCTTAGAAATAAAACTGGTCAGCCCTTAAATACTAATGCTAGGGCTGGCTATTAGTTAAATAAGTCCAAAGAAGCTGAAAATTAACCTAGGCAGGTCTAGTAAATCAGCAGTGGCATTCAGGGCATAATTGGAAACCAAATAGGTAAAATGGTGAATAGTGTGAAACATAAGAGGGTAGGGGAGTCATTTGTACCCCTGATTTCTGCAATTTTGCAGAGATTTAAGGGTATAATGGTCTCCCTAAAATGGGAAATCTGTAAAAGTCTCCATCCCTTAGGGCTATACTAGTAAAAACCCCTTAAAAGGAATCTTTGGAACCTTCCAGCACATGCTGGAAGGATTTCTGGTAACAGAATTGGGGGGTTAAGTGTACATTTCACAAATTTTAGAGGGGAAAGTTGGGATTAATCCCATAACTTTCTCCCCAAGTTTTCAGCCTTTAGTTAACTATAAATATACCTTCAAAGAGCTGAAAAAAGGGGGATTCCACTAGTAGAACAATCTGAGCTAATATTTGGGGTTCCATAAAAGGAGTAATCTGGGAAAATACATTTGGATTCCAACATTGAACACTCTGAAATTCATACTTGGGTTAATTGTTGAGAAGAAGTACTAGGAAAACATAGCAATTTAGAAGTCATCAGTTCTGGAAATTCCGAGTGTGAGAGTTATTGGTTCTAATCTATTCTTGCTGGGTTATTCTATTATTGTTGCTGTGTTGCTGTTGCTGTGCCTTCTCACTGTTGCATTCATTGTTTGAGTCCTTGCTGCTGCTACTTACCTGCCTCCCCCTAGACTCATCGGTTTCTTTTGTTTGACCCAGGTACATTCCTCAATCCACTGAAGATGTAACTGCTGAAAATAATGAAATGAAGCTTTATTTTTAATTACTCTGTTGTGATATTGTCTTTTAGTTAGTTTCAGCATTTATAGATTGACCGATGTAATATGTAGTAGTAGAAAACAAAAACAAGAGATGTAATAGCTAATAGTAGTGGTAGTATAGTAGTAGTATGATTTAGCACCTCACTTAGTTAATTAGGTAATAACATTAAAACATGAGTTAACTAAATATGGTTTCAGAATTGGTAATCACTCACTCACAGTAGCTTTATCAATCACAATCATATATTCATCGTCCCTTAAGCATAAATAGTAAATGTTAGGTCAAGCAGTGATTCGTTCATATTTTGGGCTAATAATCTGATAATCAAACGAGTCATAAGGGAATCAGTAGTATAATTATGCATAAGTCTTAGAGTCATTCATCTGTAGATATTTAAAGTCGAACCATGGAACAATCAGACTGTATAATCGTTGTTAATATAGTTAGTCTAAATTCGAAGATAAGGAATAAAAGCAGAAGCAGGCTATGGAAAGAGGTAACTGGATATTGAAGTTGCTTAATTAGCACCATATTTGTAGTGTTAAAATGCTGAGCTAGTAATGTAATGATGTGTTTAGTTAACTAATTAGTCTAGATCCACAATTAATTAGGTTAGTCGTTCTTCAAGTTTTCCTATCATCTTCTTAGATTCAGTATTGATCTCAAACGCTAGTGTAATAAAAGAAGCAGCCTATGAGTTCGAATCTACGGAAACCAGTAATAGATTTATGATTGACATTTGATGCATTGATGTATTGATTTCTTTGTACTGAATAAATAAAAATGCCTTTTGTTCCAATTGTATATCTCTGTTCTTCTATTTCAACCACTGCAATTGCTATTTATTTTAAAGCCCAGTGTATATTATGGGCCTGAACTTCTGTATTAAATTAACGAGGCTGGCGAGCAGGAGTAATAAAAATGGCTTGGATCCCGAATACCCGGGCAGTCCAAACGCGTGCTCATTGGAGAGAAGACCAGGCCTTTTGAATAATAGAAGTCCGATGGGCCTGGAATATTTGATAAAAGCGATTAAGGGAAGAACACAAATAGAAAAATATAGTATACACCTCTTAAGGTAGTGACTTAATAAATTAAATTGGGACGAGCCTCGCCCGAATAACACCGGGGCCCCCATTTAGTAATGATATAAACACAAATAGATCCGGGAAAGCTAATAGCCAATTCCATAGCTTCTCCCAAAAGACTTAAAAGCCGATAGACATTACTTTAGGGCATGATTTTAATATACCTTCCTATGAACGAGTGTGCACTTGGTGCGACTCAAATCCAAATCTCGGTAAAGCTGAAATGCACCAAAAGTCATAGGCGTACTGGTTGCGGTATGACTCGAGGCGTGTTTTCGCGATACCGCAAATTCCTAAAAATGATATCTAACGTAAAAGCACATTATGTTGTTAAAATCTATAACTCAGTCAAACGAAAGTCAAGAACGACAGTGGAGCGACCGTGCTAAAACCACGGAATCCGGGAGTGCCTAACACCTTCTCCCGGGTTAACAGAGTTCCTTATCCGGACCTCTGCTTCGCAGACATTTGAAGAGTCAAAATTCCTCGGATTCGGGATTAACCGGTGACTTGGGACACCATTGTCATTCCCAAGTGGCGACTCTGATTAATCTCTAATAAAATCCCGAACCGATTGTCCTTAAATTGGAAAAACTCCTTCCCTTACGTTATTTTATCCGTCTTGGGTAATTGAGCGTCGGGGTATACCCTACAAGTGTATTTATACACCTTACGCATGTTTGGGGTAGTAAAAAGGGAGGTGTGACGGTATACAAAGAGTTTTGTTTAAAAAGAAGTATTTTAGGGATATAATACTAAATATTTTGGTATAACCTAAAGTGCTTATAAGCTGAAATTTGATAAGTTATGTGCTTTATCGCTTTGATATTATGTGGACTGTATATAAAATTGTGCCGAAAACCCTTCTCTCTTCTCCCTCGGGGATGTGCTTACTGGTTGAGACTCCCCTTTCTGTTAAAGTCACCTTAAACTAAGAAAACAGAGGCCGGATAAGTTACAAAGCCGATTGACTCCGCGGGTCACCGGTACGTAGCCCCCTCCTCGATTCGAGTTGTCCGCTCGGGTACACGGTCTAGCAATCCATGAAACCATAAGATTTTGAACATAGGTCTAGGACGATTATTTGCATCATATTTGACTTAGGGGACTCAACACAGGGGTTGGGTCCGTCTAGGATAGGTGACCCGGTATTGAAAAGACCGAGCATGCTATGTGTTGCATTTTATTGTCCTTGATCGTTATGCGGACCGGCGAAAATCCCGAGATTGGAAAATTGTTGAAAAAGGAAAAGAGAGAGAGGAAAATAATGATTTGTAGAAAATAGGCACATGGAAAATTTGAAAATTTGAACATTTTTTGAAATAATTGGTCAAATAATCTGACCGAACTACGCAGGTTTGATTCTCGCCATTAGGTGGGATACGTAGGCAACCCTTAAACGGGTCCAACCACACTTTTAGAAAAAGACCAAAAAGATTTTATTTTCAAATAATCGAGGTGATTGCTATTTTTGGAAATGGCCGAATGTTCCGAAAGGACAACGGAAGGCTGTTTTTGCAAAAATGGCCACTTCGAAAATTATTTTCCTTTTCTTTCATTCAAAAATTGAAAATTTGCATTGAAAAAGATTTTTTCTTTCTTCTAAATAAAACCACCTTAATAAATGTGCAGGACGAGCACGATGATGAATGAACAATTTTCCCTAAATAAAATCCCTTTGGAGTTGAGATTATGGTGGCAGGACATGGGATCCGATGGTCAAAACTGGGTCAAAAGGTACTTGAAAGGCCTTACGGGGTTACTCGAAATAGTTCCTCGAGGTGATGTGGTTAGAGCGTTGGTCACGTTTTGGGATTCGGCACACAACGTATTTCATTTCCCAGATTTTGAGCTTACCCCTACTTTGGAGGAGATTGCCTTTTACATTGGAAAGACCGAGGTTCCGCTGAAAGGAAAATACCCGGTATCTCCAAGGATGGTGACAGTACATCGTTTCCTCGACTCTTTGAAAATCGCCCGGAATGTTCATAATGAAGATCTGACCAATGGATTTTGTTCTTTAAGCTTCATCTACAACAGGTTTGGACACGTTGGGGGTTTCAACGACCCAACTAACAAATTATGCTGTAAGTCCAACCGGGCGAAATGGGAAGAACACCGGAGGTTCGCATTTTTGGTGGCATTTCTTGGAGTTGTTGTATTCCCGAGGAAAGATGGACATATCAATATAAAAGTCGACGGGGTAGCTTCCACACTGATAGTACAAGAAAACTGTACTCTGGCCCCGATAATTGTTGCGGATATCTATCGTGCTCTGACTGCGTGCAAAGCGGGGGCTACTTTCTTCGAAGGGTGTAACTTGATCTTGCAAATCTGGCTAATTGAGCATCTGTGCCACCACCCTTCCTTCTCGAGCTATGGTTCGGCCGATCGGACATGTTTGGAAGAGTTCAATGCGAGGACAAAAGAAGTAAAGTTGCCCGAGGGAGTCCAAGGCTGGATTGTGTATCTTCGATCCCTAACTGACGGTCAAATTGATTGGACGTATGACTGGTTACCTCTTGACGAGGTGATATACATGCCAACGGAGGGATCGCCGTTTTTGATCATGGGTTTGAAGAGTATACAACCTTATGCACCCTACAGAGCTTTGCGACAGTTGGGTCGGTGTCAAATTATTCCGAGGGATGGGGACCTCAGTGTGCAGGCCGTGGAGATTGGTCCAGACGGGCAATTTCCCGGAAGCAAAAATCCGGCAAATCTGGAACGAGTGCCAAAATTTGAAGATTGATACTTGTGTGCCGAATAGAGCAAAGGGGGAGATATCACCTGGGTACTCCATATGGTACCGACGAGGGGTTGAACACGAACGTCTTTCAAAGAGACCTCACTTGCAAGACCTGATAGAGCAATCCGAGGAAAATCTGAAATGGGCGGCCAAGGAAAAAGAATATAAGGCCAAAATCAGTCTGTTGGAAGATAAACTGAGAAATCTTCATTTCGAAAGCGGCTTACAAGCAGCATCCGATGAAGGGAAAAAGAAACAGCTGAAAAAAGAAAATGATATGTTGAAGGCTCAAATAGCTCAAATGAAAATTGCATCCGAGACCCCAGCTCGTTCAGCCCGAGATGAAAAGTTAATTGAGATTCTCCGGCGGAAAGTGAATGACTATAGCTTTGATTTGGACATAGCTGAAAAAGAGTTAGTCAAGGCTCGGAAGCAAATGGGCAAAGACGCCGAGGAAAGAGCCAAGTTAGTCCAGCAGCTACAAAGCAAGCACGATGTTGAAATAACTCAGCTTAGAAAGAAAATAACCTCAGCCACAGTCAAGAGTAACAAGATTATCAAAGATCTTGAAGAAGAAAGAGAGCACTGCTACACGACTATGGCTAGATTGGAATTGAAGCTACAACGAGTGCAGAAGGACAACCAACACACCTTGGATGCTCGCGCTCAACAAATAAGTCGTCTATTGCAAGAAAAAGGGGTCATCAGAGAAAAGATTGTTCGCATCGCCCAATACATCACCCGAAAGACTCAGCTTTGTGAAGATATGACTCGGAGGACTTTTGTATCTGCAGTGAAGTTTTTTGTACAACAAGTCATGGCCGACCTGGATAGGCTTCAAAGGGGTTTGGCATATAGGCCCGCGGCAAGGCCGAACGATGCCTCGCGGGCACTAGGTGCATTAATGTACTCTTAGGTCATGCATCGTCTTTTATTTTATTTTTCTTTTTCTTAAACATCGCTTTGTAATCAAGGTTTTGGATTATCAATGAGAAAAACAAAGTGTTGTTGCCAATTCTTTTACTTTATGTCATTTCTTTTGTATCCGCTAGGCAAATAAATAGGAGCGTAATTATGAAAACGACAATAAAAAAAAAGAGAAGAAAGAAAAAGCAAGAAAAAGAAAAAAAAAAGGAGAAAAGCAAGAAAAGAGAAAAAAAAAGAGAAAAGAAGAAAAGAAAGAAAGAAAACAAAAGAGCGGAAAAAGAAAAATGATGATTGAAGTGAGCAGTGGCCGGGATGATGCATAACGATTCGAGGAAATGTATTTGCTTTTAAAAGTCGTTGCATCTTATCATGCGCTAACAACTAACGAGTGTTGATGTTTGTGAGTCCAGATTTTCTAGGCAACTGGCATACTGGCTACCCACTCATACAACACCAGATCCAAAAAGATGACAAAGGCTGTATCCCAGGAGATCGAGGCGACCATTGTAGACCCTGCTCACGAAGAAGAGATCGTGGATGTGGCAGGGATGAAAGAAGAAATGTACAAGTTAAGACAGCAGATGGCTGAAATGTACCAGGCTTGGTCGAGAGGTCAACCACTACCAGCCTACCCTGCTAACCCTGCATATGTCCCTCCAGCCAATCCTAACCCCGAGCCACCAACACCGAACTCATCATCCACCTACCCCGATTACCCTCACTACTATGCTTCCACCTCCCAAATGCCACCACCTCCAGCCAAGCAAACACCACCTCAGGTTCCACAAGTTGCTCATGTATATGTGGCACCTCCGCCCGCTGGTATCCACAAATCCTCTAGCGAACCAATGTTTCATATCCAGGATTCTCACTACTACCCCCCGGAGCCTACTTTCAGACAGCACGAGTCTCACACTCCCATGATAGAAGCAAGTGCCGGGCAGGAGGAGATGGCTCGGAAGGTGAAGAGTCTTGAGAACGCTTTCCGCAATATGCAAGGGCTGGGAGGGCAAGTAAGTGTAGCCTACAAAGACCTGTGTTTGTTCCCTGAGGTGCAGCTTCCTGCAGGATTTAAGTTGCCCAAGTTCGACATGTACAACGGACACGGGGATCCGGTAGCTCATCTAAGAGGATACTGTAGTAAGATGAGAGGCGCGGGAGGTAGAGATGAATTGTTGATGGCGTACTTTAGCCAAAGTTTGAGTGGATCAGCGCTGGAATGGTATACCCGACAAGACCATACAAGATGGTTCGTTTGGGATGATTTAGCACAAGCTTTTGCTAGCCATTTTCAGTACAATCTGGAGATCATACCCGACAGGTTATCCCTTACCAAGCTGGAGAAAAAGCCAGGAGAGAGCTTTAGAGAATACGGTTTTAGATGGAGGGAACAAGCCGCTAGAGTGGATCCACCGATGAAAGAGGGAGAGATGGTGGATTGTTTTCTGCAAGCTTTGGATCCAACATACTACGGCCATCTAGTGTCAGCAATTGGAAAGAGTTTTAACGAAGTTGTAAAAATGGGAAGTTTTGTAGAAGAGGGTTTGAAGACAAACAAAATTATGAGTTTTTCGGCTATCAAAGCCACCAATCAAGCCATACAGAGTGGAAGTGGAGGAGTGATGGGAAAGAAGAAGAAAGAAGAAGTGGCAACCGTTGAAAGCAGGCCCTGGAGTCGCAACCCACATTATAACCCACCCAGACCTTACCGCCAACACCCACCTAGCCCGTCAACCCCATATAATCCACCACTACCATCTAATCCTACAATGCACCGAGCCCATATAACCCACCACCACCACCATACCCACCGACTGTACCACATTACCATCACCCTTAAACCCAAGCTTATCCACCACCACCACCTCACGTGTGGAGAGCTCAAGCTCCACACAATGTGTACCATACCCAAAACACATACCCAACCCCTAAACCTTACCGAAACCAGAATAGACCCAGGCCGGATGCTGATTGGAGAAACAAAGCAAGAAAGACATTCACTCCTCTCGGAGAGTCATATACCAGTCTTTTCCGCAGGTTGAAAGAATTGGGGATGTTGAGACTAATCGCACCAAAAAATCCGAACCCACCCCCGAAAAATCTTGATTCTTCTGTCAGATGTGAATATTGTTCAGGAACATTGGGCCACGATACTGAGAAGTGTTGGCAATTAAAGAATGCCATTCAAGATCTTATCGATGAGAGGAGAATTGAAGTGCAGGCTCCCGAGGCCCCAAACATTACCTAGAATCCATTGCCGAATCACCACGAAACGAATATGATAGAACTGGTGCAGGGTGATGGCAATCAAAAACCATCTCAGGCCGTCATGATGATAAAGTCGAGTGACAAGTTAGAGAAAGAAATTGTGAAAGAGGAAGCAATTGTTGAGAAACCAAAGCCGGTAGTGATGGGAGGTTTAAAGGTGGTAGTTCCAGGTGCAAAGACGATCGTGACTGTGAAAGGAGCAAGTGCAGAGCCAGTAATCATAAAACCAGTAGTGCAAATGCCAGTGGTGAATACAAAGACTGTGCCTTGGAACTATAATAAGGTAACAGTAGTTTACAAGGGAAAAGAGATTTCTGGTGAAATTAATGAAACGCATGGACTTACTCGATCCGGAAGGTGTTTTGCTTCAGAGGAACTGAGAAAGATGAAAACGGTAAAAGAAAGTCAATTGAAGAAGCCAGTGTCGGAGGAGGAAGCAGAAGAATTTCTTAAGAAAATGAAGTCACAAGAGTACTCAGTGGTCGAGCAGTTAAGAAAGACCCCGGCCCAGATTTCTTTGTTATCTTTGTTGATACATTCAGAGGAGCACCGGAAGGCTCTTATGAAGATTCTAAATGAGGCTCATGTTCCGGAGAAGATTTCAGTGTGTCGTTTGGAGAAGATTACCAGCAAAATTTTCGAGTCCAACAGAATCACATTCTCTGATAGGGAGTTGCCGGTAGAAGGAACTGAACACAATAAAGCATTGTACCTCACGGTAAAGAGTGAAGAGTCAGTCGTGACTAGGGTATTGATTGACAATGGATCGAGCGCGAACATCTGCCCGCTGTCAACTCTAGGGAAGCTGAACATTAGCCCGGATAGAATCCGGAGAAACAATATCAATGTGAGAGGGTTTGACGGCGGAAGTAAGAACACGTTGGGGGATATTATTTTGGAAGTGACCATCGGTCCCGTTGATTTTACGATGGAGTTCATGGTGCTTGATATTGCCGTATCATATAACCTGCTGTTAGGTCGACCCTGGATTCATGTGGCCAAAGCGGTACCATCTTCTCTACACCGGATGGTCAAGTTTGAATGGGAGCAGCAAGAGATTGTTGTACACGGAGAGGAAAATGCTTGTAATGTGGTAGCACCTTTTGATGGTACTGATGGGGATCGGGGTCCTTGGGTCTACCAAGTGACGGATGCTGTAGAAGTGAACAAAGTTGCTGAAGGAGAAAAGTTACCAACCCCGATGTTGGCACCAACTGCTATAATGGTGGCCAGAGAAATGCTGAAAAACGGATTTGCACCGGGGAGGGGATTAGGTAAAACACTGCAGGGAGTCACTCAACCAGTTCAGCTTTCGGAGAATAAAGGTACATTCGGCTTAGGGTTCAAACCCACCTTTGCCGATATCCAAAGAGCCTCTAAAGCCAAGAGAAACTGGACCTTGCCCAAACCCATACCCAAATTATCCGACATCTTTATCAGGCCTGGTACAAAATATCAACCATCTGCTGCAACAAAGTGCATTGAGACCCAACTTGATGAAGAAATGCTTGGTTTTAAGAAAATGTTCTGGGAGGTGAATACGATTGAAGCAGGGGAAGGCACGAGCAACATGGACGTGCAATTTGTGGGGCCCCGAGTCACATTGAACAATTGGGAAGCTACTCCTTTCCTTATCCGGAAGGAGTCTTGGTAGTTAGCTCAAAATTTCATCATTGTTTCCCCGAAAGTTGTTATTTTATAATTTCCCCATTCCCCCTCATGAAAAAAAAAATCACCATGTATCCCGAACATTGTTCGTTTCTTTTATTAATGAAATGCGGTTTTTCCTTTTTCTTCACTTTTGCCTTATTTTTCTTTATTTTTCCTTTTGTACAGTTTTGCATGTGTTGATTCCAATGCCATGTCATGCGTGAAGGATTCTAGACCCAGTTCCGACAATCACGCTACTATACAAGAAATCGAGGAAGATAGTGAAATAGAATGTGAGGATGAGGAAGCCCTGGAGGAAATAAGTAAGGACATGAAACAATACGAGGAAAAACCCAAGCCGAATCTGAGTGATACGGAATCTGTAAACTTGGGGAGCGAAGATGATGTCCGAGAAACAAAGATTAGTGTGCATTTGGAGGCACCCCTCAGGGATGAATTGATAAGGTTGTTACATGAATTTAAGGACATCTTTGCCTGGTCCTATGATGACATGCCCGAGCTTAGCACAGATCTGGTGGTACACAAGTTGCCTATCTACTCGGAATGCCGGCCAGTGAAACAAAAGCTGAGGAAATTCAAAACGGACATTAGCGTGAAGATAAAGGAAGAGGTGAATAAGCAGTTTGAGGCAAAGGTCATAAGAGTTACCAAATACCCCACTTGGTTGGCAAATGTTGTGCCGGTCCCAAAGAAAGATGGCAAAACCAGAGTGTGTGTAGACTATAGAGACCTCAATAAAGCCAGTCCGAAGGATGACTTCCCATTGCCAAACATTCACATATTGATCGACAATTGCGCCAAGCATGAGATCGGTTCGTTTGTGGATTGTTATGCAGGCTATCACCAGATCCTGATGGACGAAGAAGATGCTGAGAAAACTGCCTTCATTACACCTTGGGGAACGTACTGTTACAGAGTAATGCCGTTTGGATTGAAGAATGCCGGGGCAACTTACATGAGGGCAATGACCACAATGTTTCATGATATGATGCATAGAGAAATTGAGGTATATGTGGACGATGTCATTATAAAGTCCAGAAAACAACCTGATCATGTGAAAGATTTGAGGAAGTTTTTCCAAAGACTCCGGAGGTACAATCTAAAGCTCAATCCGGCGAAGTGTGCTTTTGGAGTACCTTCAGGGAAACTACTGGGGTTTATTGTGAGTCGGCGAGGTATTGAACTGGATCCATCGAAGATCAAGGCTATTCAAAGTCTACCTCCGCCGAAGAACAAGAAAGAGGTCATGAGCTTATTAGGAAGGTTGAATTACATTAGTCGGTTCATCGCTCAATTAACATCAACATGCGAGCCGATCTTCAAGTTGTTGAAGAAAGATGCAGCATTGAAATGGACCGACGAATGTCAAGAAGCCTTTGACAAGATCAAGGAATATTTGGCCAATCCTCCGGTGTTAGTTCCTCCAGAACCAGGGCGTCCTCTGATTTTGTATTTGACGGTGCTAGATAACTCTTTCGGTTGTGTACTGGGTCAACATGATGAGACAGGCAAGAAGGAACAAGCCATCTACTACCTCAACAAAAAGTTTACATCTTACGAGGTGAAGTATACCCAACTGGAGAGAACTTGTTGTGCATTGATTTGGGTGGCTCAGAAGCTAAAGCATTATTTGTCAGCATACACTACGTACTTGATATCACGATTGGATCCTCTCAAGTATATATTTCAGAAGCCCATGCCTACGGGAAGACTGGCCAAATGGCAGATTCTGCTCACAGAATTTGACATTGTCTATGTAACTCGTACGGCAATGAAGGCACAAGCTATTGCGGACCACTTAGCCGAGAATCCGGTGGATGATGAGTATGAGCCATTGAAAACATACTTTCCGGATGAAGAGGCAATGCTTGTCGAGGAGATGGAGAAAGAGGAGAGATCAGGATGGAAAATGTACTTTGACGGAGCCGTCAACAGCAGGGGCGTTGGTATCGGAGCGGTACTTATTTCAAGTACGGGTCAACACTATCCCGTAACAGCTCAGCTTCGATTTTTCTGTACCAACAATATGGCTGAATATGAGGCATGCATCTTGGGATTAAGGATGGCGATTGACATGGGTATTCAAGAGATTTTGGTCATGGGTGACTCGGATCTCTTGGTACACCAAATTCAAGGGGAATGGGAGACACGAGATTTGAAATTGATACCATATCGGTATTGTTTGCACGAGTTGTCTCAAAGATTCCAGACTATAGAATTCAAGCATATCCCGAGAATGCACAATGAGATTGCAGATGCTTTGGCCACATTGTCCTCTATGTTGCATCATCCGGACAAGACATATATAGATCCGCTCCAGATCCAAGTCCGAGATCAGAATGCTTATTGCTTCGTTGTGGAAGAAGAGTCGGATGGAGAGCCGTGGTATCATGATATTAGAGAATATTTGAAAGTTGGCAAATACCCAGAGCAAGCCACAGGAGACCAAAAGAGAGCCATCAGGCGTCTAGCCAATGGATTTTTCTTCAAGTGGAGGAGTGGTATACAAAAGAACACCAGATCTGGGTTTATTGAGATGTGTGGATGCACAACAAGCAAATGAAATTATGATTGAAGTACATGCTGGAGTATGCGGACCCCACATGAGCGGATATGTGTTAGCAAAGAAGATCTTGAGAGCTGGGTACTATTGGCTCACGATGGAGCGTGATTGTATCAGGTATGTAAAGAAATGCCATCAATGCCAGGTACATGGGGATATGATCCACTCCCCGCCTTATGAGTTGCACACAATGTCAGCACCATGGCCCTTTGTTGCTTGGGGCATGGATGTCATCGGCCCAATAGATCCAGCCGCTTCTAATGGGCACAGGTTTATCCTGGTTGCAATTGATTATTTCACCAAGTGGGTCGAAGCTAAGACATTTAAGGCGGTGACAAAGAAAGCGGTGGTGGATTTTGTGCACGAGAATATCATATGCCGATTTGGAATCCCCAAGGTGATCATCACAGACAATGGAGCCAATTTAAACAGTCATCTCATGGCGGAAGTTTGTGAAAGGTTTAAGATCACACACCGCAATTCCACGCCTTACAGGCCAAAGGCGAATGGTGCAGTAGAGGCGGCAAATAAGAACATCAAGAAGATTCTCCGAAAAATGGTGGAGGGATCCAGGCAGTGGCATGAAAAGTTACCCTTTGCTCTCATGGGTTACCGCACGACGGTACGTACTTCTATCGGAACCACACCTTATACCCTGGTGTATGGAACAGAGGCCGTTATACCCGCAGAAATAGAAATACCGTCATTGCGAATTATAGCCGAATCCGAGATAGATGACGATGAATGGGTAAAGGCCCGGTTAGAACAGTTGAATTTGATTGATGAGAAGAGATTGGCCGCAGAGTCTGCCATGGACAGTTGTATCAGCGGAGAATGGCCAGAGCATATAATAAGAAGGTACGACCTCGAAAGTTTGAAGTTGGACAAGTGGTATTGAGGCGTATCTTACCACATTGGGCAGAGGCAAAAGGCAAGTTCGCACCGAATTGGCAGGGACCGTTCGTGGTATCACGGGTGTTGTCCAATGGAGCATTATATTTAACAGATGTTGAAGGAAAGTGCGTAGAGACTGCTATCAATTCGGATGCGGTCAAAAGATACTATGTATGATTCCTTTTCAATTGTATGTTTTGTATTTTGTTGTGATTTTGGAATTGAAATGACGAAGGCATTTTATTCTCTATCCAAACACTTTATCCATTGTTAACCCCTTTGAGCCTTAATGAATGAATTCTTTCATATCCTTCTCTCGGAATCGCTCTAGTGCAATAAAATCGAAATTGCCAGAATGAAAAATGAAATGATGGAAAAATGAAAAAAAAAATGATGAAAAAATGAAATGAAAATTGAAAAAAAAATGAAAATGAAAAATGAAAAGAAAAAGAAGAGAAAAAGACAAAAATCGGGAAAAAGTCAAAAAGAAATCCATCTAACTTTTGAAGTTGGATGAACTACGTCTGACTTGATCCCGAAAGGGTACGTAGGCAGCCTCTCTGAGGTTCAGTCACAATAAAGGAAAAATCCAAAAATTTCCCCACATATTGAAACTGGGGCAGAAGTTATGTTTTAATAATTCCGAGAGTTGTAAATATTTTTAACCCTCGTTGAAATTTTGAGCCTTTATATCTTTCCTTCTTAACCCGTCCAAAAGCCACGTTACAGTCCAAAGAAAGACCTTCTGATCGATTCTCAAATGATAACGAATACAACGAAGGAGGAGCGAAGTATCGGACAATACCCGTGGAACAGAAAACAAAATACAAAAAAGGAAAAGTGGAAAAAATAAAAAAAAATGAGAGAGTCTCATCAGTGAAAACCTTAGCCGGCACTGTGAGGCGATTGTGAGGTTGAGAGAAATAAAATGAGAGAGTCTCATCAGTGAAAACCTTAATCGGCACCGTGAGATGATTGTGAGGTTGAGAGAATAAATGAGAGAGTCTTATTGGTGAAAACCTTTCGAGGCACCGTAAGGCGATCGTGAGGACTATCAGAAAAGAGAAAAGGCAACAAAAAAGAGTTCGGTTTGGGTCAAAGGCAATTCAGAGTCAGAATAATGATTGGAACGAACTGGGTCAGAGTTTAAATACATGGCATGGTCAGCGGAATCAGCCAGCAAATACCCAGATAAGTTCCGTCATCTCTCCAAAATACCCTTACCTTTCTTTCATTTTTCTGCATTTCATTGTTTACCCTTTTGAAAGCTAACTACCAGCTCCTGATAACGGAAGTTTGAAATAACACTGGATCAGAAAGAATAGAAGATTGGGGAAAGGAATAAAGAAGCTTGGCAAACATGGCCAAAGAAAATGAAAACAAAACAAAATGGAAAAATGAGAAAATACAAAAAAAAAAAGTCTGCAAGGGACAAGAAGTCGAAAGCCATGCAACATGAAAAAGCAAAAACAAAGGAAGCAACAAGAAGTGGGGACGGCAGATGCCAGTTGCCAACAGTTTATATCTAATAAATTTTGTTTCATGCGCAGGAACAAATTGTCACTAATCACTTTAAAGTGAATGTGACCAATGTGGAAAATTTAAAATACCAAAAGAGAAAGTCCGCCGAATAAGTGGAAAAATTCACAGGCGAGAGATAAGTTGGTAAAAAGAAAATACCAAAAAGAGGAAGGTAACATCTTTTAAAATCCACTCCCCAGTCCTCAGGCTGCGGGGATACTTTTCTGCATTCGCATTGCACGTTTAATTTCTGTTAGGTGCCCACCTTCTAATACGGGAATATTTTCTGCATCGCATTGCACGTTTAATTTCAGTTAGGCGCCCACCTTCAAATACGGGAATATTTTCTGCATCGCATTGCACGTTTAATATTTCTGTTAGGCGCCCACCTTCAAATACGGGAATATTTTCTGCATTCGCATTGCACGTTTAATTTCTGTTAGGCGCCCACCTTCAAATTCGGGAATATTTTCTGCATTCGCATTGCACGTTTAAATTTCTGTTAGGCGCCCACCTTCAAATACGGGAATACTTTCTGCATTCGCATTGCACGTTTAAATTTCTGTTAGGCGCCCACCTTCAAATACGGGAATATTTTCTGCATTCGCATTGCACGTTTAAATTTCTGTTAGGCGCCCACCTTCAAATACGGGAATATTTTCTGCATTCGCATTGCACGTTTAAATTTCTGTTAGGCGCCCACCTTCAAATACGGGAATATTTTCTGCATTCGCATTGCACGTTTAATTTCTGTTAGGCGCCCACCTTCAAATACGGGAATATTTTCTGCATTCGCATTGCACGTTTAAATTTCTCTGTTAGGCGCCCACCTTCAAATACGGGAATATTTTCTGCATTCGCATTGCACGTTTAAATTTTCTGTTAGGCGCCCACCTTCAAATACGGGAATATTTTCTGCATCCGCATTGCACGTTTAAATTTCTGTTAGGCGCCCACCTTCAAATACGGGAATATTTTCTGCATCATCATGGTTTATATATTCATATAGCCCACACTGGGGCAGAAAAAGAAAAAAAAGAGGTAGTTTGTTGTTTTGTTTTGAGCAGGTTCAGCTCGGGATCAAGAAAAACAAGAAAATCAACAAAAAAGAGAGTCATCAAGAAAACAAGAAAATCAACAAAAAGGAAGATTCTGCATCACCGAAAAGGGAAGAAGAGCAAAAGCTAGATTAGGAACAATTGTAATTGTAGGATCATAGCTTAGAATAGCTTCTTCATTTTACATTTTCCCCGGTGTAATAAGGAGTAAGTCAGCAGATCTCAACAGTGTCAATGCAACAGTGAGTCTGGTAGTTTCAAAACTGCCAGACCTTCCCGAACTACACTGACCTGATTCATGTTTAGCCCAGGATATGTAGGCAACCTCTAAAGCAGGGTGCGGTCAAAAGGTTTTCAAAAATGCTTTCACGGAATATGCCGATGTGCAAAAATCTCTCATTATCGCTCACTTGTCTTTGCACTGAAACTCTTCGTGTTCCCGAGCAAAGAGGGGCAGCTGTGAGCACATGATTTTTGCACCAGGCAAATAATTCCAAAATTAAAATAAATATGTTTTTGAGTGCAATTACTTGTTTTGCTTGAAATTAGTTATATTTTTGTGTATTTGAATAAGTAAGAAATTAGAAAAATCAAAAAATAGTAGTAATTAATTTGTTAGTTTAGTTAATTAGAAAATTAGTAAAAATAGCTTAAGTAGTAGAAATTAGGAAAAAATAAACAGAAAATTACCAAAAAATACTAGGAAATTAGAGTAGGTAGTAAATTAGGATTTATAATTTTTCATAAAAGAAAAGAAAAAAAAGTATAAAAAGAAAATACATAAAAATTGATTAAAATCGAAAAATACAAAAAAATGGGTTGTGTAATAAATCTGGGCCAAATGTGAGTCCAAATGGACAGCCCAGTCCCTAGGCCCAAAGGAAACCCGGTCCAGGCTTTGAATTGACTTGATCCCAGCCGTCCAATCTCATTGATCTAACGGCTGGGATATTTAATTAAATTGGAGTCTTAATTAATTGTTGAGATTTAATCTCAGCCGTTCATGTGATTTAATCCGAGGGTCTGAGGCTTTAGTCTCATAAATAATCAAATGACGGCGTTTAAGTAACGCCTCTCTAGGACCGTCGATCTTGATCAAACGAGCGGCTAGGATTATCTGGGACGGTTGGCCTATAAAAGGGCCTTGTCTGAAGACGGCCGCTCATTTTACACGATTCAAAACCCTAAAGTCGGCCGCCTCTCTTCTCCCTGTCTTCATCGCCTTCTTCAAACCTCAGAAACCCTAGGCGGCCATGGCGGCCACCACCTTATACGGTGGTCGCCGGCCCTTCTAATCCCTTCCTATCTTCTTCTCCTTCTTCTTCACTCATAACACACCCAAGAACCTAGAAAAAACACCCGTTCTTCAAAGTCCCGGTCACCGGAGTTACACCGGTGACCACCCAAAGTATGAAGAATCACACGAAACCAATGCCATTCTCTTCCTCTCCATGAGATCTATCCGACCATATCACTGGCTACCCTCGAATAAGTCCAGAACTTCTCGAATATCCCGAAGAAGGTCGTCGGAACCCTAACTCCGGCGACCCCAAGTTCGAACCCCAATCAAGACTTGTTCTTTACCTTCACCCAAACACCCCTCTTCAAGTCAAAATCAAAAAAGGCTCCCCCTTTCGAGCCTAAAAGAAAAATCAGAGAAAAATCGAAGAAAAAAGATCTGGAAAAGAATAAGAAAAAGAAAAAGAAGGAATAAAAAAGAGCCTGAGAGTCTGAGAGAATGAAAAGGAAAAGGAAGGAGATTAGGAAGCTCGGGGGACAGGCCCCGCGAGCTAAGTCCCTGATCCCTTTGTTTGCTTTCTATGCTTCATTTCTATGTATTTTTGTTTTGATTTGCATGCTTATGAGTGCCTGTTTATTTCTGTTCATCATGTTTTTCTCCTTTATTTGCTTTGCATGCTTCTTTGATAGACATAGATTATTACATTAGCTTCTTCTTTGTTTCATGCCTTCTTTGCTTGATTTCGCATGCTTTGACCTGTTCTTTCAAGATCATGTTTAGTACTAGGGTTCTATTTCCATTTCATCCTCATATGTGTGTTCTGTTTCTGCTAAGTACACTGGCTCTTGATTGTTGGCTTGCAATATCATGACTATCTATCTTCTCTGTTTCTTTTGGCATAATTAGTTCAATTGTTCTCTTTTAGTATTCTGTGGCTGGTAGTTTTATGTTGATGTCCTAGTGTTTCTTTGTCTACTATAGTATTGAGGTCCCTCACCTTGTAGTTTTCAGTAGTTCTTCTGTCATCATGCATGTTTTTTATTCTGATATTATGTTTAATTGCTTGTCTTTCATTGTCACTCGGTTTTGTATTAGATTACATTTTGTTGGCTAGCAATATCTCAACTGCTTCTCTTTCTGTGTCTTCATATGTTTAGTCTTAGTAGAAGCTTGGTTATCTTTACTCATCTCTTAAGTCAAGAACAACCTAAGTATGATTTGGGGTATTCAGTGGCTCATTTAGCATAAAGAAGTTTAAACTAAGCTTGTTTAATGATTAATTGACACTGTGCTGTGATATGTGAGTTTGTAAGTCTATTGATTGGGATTCAACAATACTCAAACCTTTTCTTTGAATTTTGATTAATTGATAAACAACTCTGATTTCATTGGCCATGTGTGCAAATATTTGTGAAACTGGCTATGTTTGTAATAGCTTTGTGTTAATGAGAGCACTGTTAATATCTATCATGCCTAGGGGATTTGGTTATAGCTGTTAGTGTTAGGTTTCTTGGAAGTGGTTAGTTTTTTAAATAGGATAAAACACTGAAAATGATCATAATTAGGCTATAGGTTTAATAATTGGCCTAAGAATGGTCAACCTTGCAAAGGGTTGGCCAATTCTGTGAGCCCTAACACACAGTCCACCTTAAAACAGTGGCTGGTTGTGCAAAAGGTTATGTCTGCAAATGCAGACTGGCCCAGGCTCTATATTGAGCCCTGAACAGCAAAGTGGCCAAACCTGTAAAGGTTTTGGGCCTAGTTGTTCAGTATATGGCTTTAATAGCCCAAGCTAAGTCTCAACTTGAGACTGGCTAACTTTTAAATAGTCTAAACATAATAACAAAGCAGGCTATGCCTGCAATTAGCTTTAATTAAGAATAAATTGGTCTTAATTGACTGAAATTAGTTTAAAAGTGGCTGAAATTGAAATAGCTCTTAGAAATAAAACTGGCCAGCCCTTAAATACTAATGCTAGGGCTGGCTATTAGTTAAATAAGTCCAAAGAAGCTGAAAATTAACCTAGGCAGGTCTAGTAAATCAGCAGTGGCATTCAGGGCATAATTGGAAACCAAATAGGTAAAATGGTGAATAGTGTGAAACATAAGAGGGTAGGGGAGTCATTTGTACCCCTGATTTCTGCAATTTTGCAGAGATTTAAGGGTATAATGGTCTCCATAAATTGGGAAATCTGTAAAAATCTCCATCCCTTAGGGCTATACTAGTAAAAACCCCTTAAAAGGAATCTTTGGAACCTTCCAGCACATGCTGGAAGGATTTCTGGTAACAGAATTGGGGGGTTAAGTGTACATTTCACAAATTTTAGAGGGGAAAGTTGGGATTAATCCCATAACTTTCTCCCCAAGTTTTCAGCCTTTAGTTAGCTATAAATACACCCTTCAAAGAGCTGAAAAAAGGGGGATTCCACTAGTAGAACAATCTGAGCTAATATTTGGGGTTCCATAAAAGGAGTAATCTGGGAAAATACATTTGGATTCCAACATTGAACACTCTGAAATTCATACTTGGGTTAATTGTTGAGAAGAAGTACTAGGAAAACATAGCAATTTAGAAGTCATCAGTTCTGGAAATTCCGAGTGTGAGAGTTATTGGTTCTAATCTATTCTTGCTGGGTTATTCTATTATTGTTGCTGTGTTGCTGTTGCTGTGCCTTCTCACTGTTGCATTCATTGTTTGAGTCCTTGCTGCTGCTACTTACCTGCCTCCCCCTAGACTCATCGGTTTCTTTTGTTTGACCCAGGTACATTCCTCAATCCACTGAAGATGTAACTGCTGAAAATAATGAAATGAAGCTTTATTTTTAATTACTCTGTTGTGATATTGTCTTTTAGTTAGTTTCAGCATTTATAGATTGACCGATGTAATATGTAGTAGTAGAAAACAAAAACAAGAGATGTAATAGCTAATAGTAGTGGTAGTATAGTAGTAGTATGATTTAGCACCTCACTTAGTTAATTAGGTAATAACATTAAAACATGAGTTAACTAAATATGGTTTCAGAATTGGTAATCACTCACTCACAGTAGCTTCATCAATCACAATCATATATTCATCGTCCCTTAAGCATAAATAGTAAATGTTAGGTCAAGCAGTGATTCGTTCATGTTTTGGGCTAATAATCTGATAATCAAACGAGTCATAAGGGAATCAGTAGTATAATTATGCATAAGTCTTAGAGTCATTCATCTGTAGATATTTAAAGTCGAACCATGGAACAATCAGACTGTATAATCGTTGTTAATATAGTTAGTCTAAATTCGAAGATAAGGAATAAAAGCAGAAGCAGGCTATGGAAAGAGGTAACTGGATATTGAAGTTGCTTAATTAGCACCATATTTGTAGTGTTAAAATGCTTGAGCTAGTAATGTAATGATGTGTTTAGTTAACTAATTAGTCTAGATCCACAATTAATTAGGTTAGTCGTTCTTCAAGTTTTCCTATCACCTTCTTAGATTCAGTATTGATCTCAAACGCTAGTGTAATAAAAGAAGCATCCTATGAGTTCTAATCTACGGAAACCAGTAATAGATTTATGATTGACATTTGATGAATTGATGTATTGATTTCTTTGTACTGAATAAATAAAAATGCCTTTTGTTCCAATTGTATATCTCTGTTCTTCTATTTCAACCACTGCAATTGCTATTTATTTTAAAGCCCAGTGTATATTATGGGCCTGAACTTCTGTATTAAATTAACGAGGCTGGCGAGCAGGAGTAATAAAAATGGCTTGGATCCCGAATACCCGGGCAGTCCAAACGCGTGCTCATTGGAGAGAAGATCAGGCCTTTTGAATAATAGAAGTCCGATGGGCCTGGAATATTTGATAAAAGCGATTAAGGGAAGAACACAAATAGAAAAATATAGTATACACCTCTTAAGGTAGTGACTTAATAAATTAAATTGGGACGAGCCTCGCCCGAATAACACCGGGGCCCCCATTTAGTAATGATATAAACACAAATAGATCCGGGAAAGCTAATAGCCAATTCCATAGCTTCTCCCAAAAGACTTAAAAGCCGATAGACATTACTTTAGGGCACGATTTTAATATACCTTCCTATGAACGAGTGTGCACTTGGTGCGACTCAAATCCAAATCTCGGTAAAGCTGAAATGCACCAAAAGTCATAGGCGTACTGGTTGCGGTATGACTCGAGGCGTGTTTTCGCGATACCGCAAATTCCTAAAAATGATATCTAACGTAAAAGCACATTATGTTGTTAAAATCTATAACTCAGTCAAACAAAAGTCAAGAACGACAGTGGAGCGACCGTGCTAAAACCACGGAATCCGGGAGTGCCTAACACCTTCTCCCGGGTTAACAGAGTTCCTTATCCGGACCTCTGCTTCGCAGACATTTGAAGAGTCAAAATTCCTCGGATTCGGGATTAACCGGTGACTTGGGACACCATTGTCATTCCCAAGTGGCGACTCTGATTAATCTCTAATAAAATCCTGAACCGATTGTCCTTAAATTGGAAAAACTCCTTCCCTTACGTTATTTTATCCGTCTTGGGTAATTGAGCGTCGGGGTATACCCTACAAGTGTATTTATACACCTTACGCATGTTTGGGGTAGTAAAAAGGGAGGTGTGACGGTATACAAAGAGTTTTGTTTAAAAAGAAGTATTTTAGGGATATAATACTAAATATTTTGGTATAACCTAAAGTGCTTATAAGCTGAAATTTGATAAGTTATGGGAGACCAACTTATGACTTATTTTTGGCTTATAAGCACTTTTAGTTTTACTAAATGCATAGATAAACCAAAAAGTATTTATAAACCAATTTGGCGAGCTTATAAGCTTAACCAAACACTCTCAAGGTCGTTTTTTTGGGATGCTGGCTCAGAGAGGCATGCTCGTTCGTTGTGTTCGCTGTAGGTCGTGATTGATTAAATTCACTCTCATACAAGATCTTAATCATTCAAACATATTCAAATTTATTAAGTGATTGTAAAATAGAAATAACAAATACATTTAATGATTACGATTTGAACTAACTAAGATTTAGAGCAGATTTGAATGATTTATGTTATTGAGTGGGTAAACCAGTAAATTTGACCGACCTTCTCCGGTGTTTTGGCAAACTCCGCTGTCTTTTCTCCGTCCATACATACTTAAAATAATAAAAATCCTTTAAATGAACACCCACGTTTTTTCATACTCAAACTGTTACTCCTTTATCTTTTCTCCGATAAATGACATTAAACCAATATTCGACAACACACTTGATTATTACTCTATGATATTACAATTCACTTCTTTCAAATGTTGCCTTTAATAAATCCTTGTTCAATCATTACTCCTCCAAATTCTTCCATTTCCACAATTTCTCTTTTTCCTCCTCATAAACCCACCTTCATTCGTTGCTACGCCGCTGCCGACTCAGCACCACCTGGGTTTGGCAGAATTAGTCAAAACTCCGACGAAATTGCTAATAACCGAATTGGGGATAATAACATTAAAAAGAACACAAAAGTGAATGCTAAAGAAAGGCGTTGGTCCCGTAACAGAGAGAGTTATTTGGCTGATGATAGTGAAGCTCTTCCTCTTCCTATGACTTATCCTGATACTTCCCCTGTTTCGCCGGAAGAAATTGACCGCCGGCTCCGGTGTGACCCCGTAATTGAGGTTCATTTTTCAAAATTTATTTTAACTTCTATTTACGTGGAATGGCGTATTTTGTTGTACTGGGTTTCTGTAAATTTGCAAACTTGCTGGCTCTAATTGAAAGTCTTGAGTTGAGATAAGGTTGTTAGAAGCGACCTAGTGTACGGTGATAAGACTGCTAAATTATTTGAACCGTTTAATTCGCTAACTGTTATACAGTATACTCAATGGTAAGTGCCCCTCTTAATATATATGCGTACTTTTGAAATTTATTACTTCCTTTTAGTTTTGTGTATACATATATAATTATATATAGTTGAGTCCTAGACAGTGGGTTACTGTGTTGTTCCTTCTTTTTCTTGACTTCGGATTTCACTGTGCTTAATTACATGATTACTGAATAAGAATATGAGGAAGACAAACATTTTTCTTGATTGAGTTCTTTTATGTACGGAATGGACATTTGGAGCACCTAATATAGTATAATTTTGGAATATCTAGAAAAGGTGGGAGAGAGAGAGAGAGCCAGTCAAAGAAAAAGGAAACAGAAAACTTTCTTGAGTTCCTATGCAGTAATGTTCAAGACAGCGATATCTGTAAGTCGTACCAGAGCTAAGGCACTGGATGGGAGAGTGTCTAAAGGACAACCCGGTGCACTCCCGCTATGCGCAGGGTTCGGGAAGGGCCGGACCACAAGGGTCTGTTGTACGCATCCTTATCCTACATTTCTGCACGAGGTTGTTTTCATGGTTCGAACCCGTAACCTTTTGATAGAATTCTATCAGGACAGTGTCTATGTTATCGAAATTCAATGAGACTTACTGATAGAATTGCCGACTACTGTATGATTCTTATGAATAATTTTATGGTCCCTGTGTATACATTGAGGAAGACTGTTTCCAAGTTATGTTTTAACCTATGCTTGATGAGGTTTCCATTGGTCATTCTTATTTCTTCAGGATTGCAAGGAAGTCGTCTATGAGTGGACTGGAAAATGTCGGAGTTGCCAAGGGACAGGGTTGGTCAGTTACTATAACAAAAGGGGGAAAGAGACCATCTGCAAATGCATACCTTGCGCTGGAATCGGTACTGTCATAATTTTATTTCCTATCCGAATAATATCTTCAATGAACATTCATGTAACATTGGCTACGTGTAGTTTATTGCTTGAACTAGGAGTTATTGAAATTGGGACTGTAACAGCGAGAAAGAAGATTAGTTTGAAGTTCTGGAAGGTGGAAGCAGTAGGAGTATATAGAAATGGTCGTAAAGAAGCAGGAGCGCCTTCTCATTGGAATTTAAAATTCTTGGAAGAATAGATTATAAATTAGTTGGTGATTAGCTGTTATTGAGATTTCCATAGCTTTAGAGACTGTTTGTCCCTTTGGTAAGTTTAGTTAATGAAGTAAGATTCAAAAGGACTATATATATGGTTCTGATTGGCGATGAGTTTAAACCTAGGTTAGTTTATGGATTTCAGTGAGAAAGTAGCCCCCCAAAGCACAGTATTGTATCTCTCATCTTCCGAAGTTTTTTTCTGTTAACGGACTTATTAAAAAAATGATTCTCTTTATGGGCATAGATAGACTTCAGAAGAGAAATCTAAACAGAATTGAGAAAATAGATGGATCACCAAATATCATAGTTTGGTAGAGGAAATTAGAGATCCTTGGGAACTCTAAATCAGTAAGGCTACGACCATCTTGTTGAGATTGTGGAGCCATGTGTTCTTTAATTCATAGAGTTTTTTCTACTTGATATGTCTTTTGCTTTCAGCAATTTGTATTGCTTGCTGGAGCAATATGGTTTTCGTTTAGCTGCTATTTTGGGCTTGTGTTGCTGGTATAGGTGCTTTTAAATTGGAAATGTGATGCTTCGGCAACCTTCCAAAAAAAAACTTTTTATCTGGAAAAACAGGATCTTAAAGTTTACTTCTATATGCATCATTTGACATGCTTTTCCTTTTCTTGTGCATCTCTACATCTGTCTGATGTCTTAAGAGTTGGGGGAGAATATCGTGTTTGGTCTTGTTTTACTTATTGCTCCTTTGACCTATAATCTGTGTGTCATGTAGCCTATTTCATGTACTGGCCTAGATTTGTCCACCTTTTCTAAACTAAAGGAAAAAGCGTGGTTCCTCCATGTTTTCAATATTCCGCGTTTTCTGCGTGTAGTTTCGGACATCATTCAGGTTCATGCCTCTAAAGGGAGAATAAATTCCTGAGATTGTTTTTTCTCTGGCTGTCTCTGGTGAATTAACTTTATCAACCACTGTGATGGTATTCGAGTTCTTGATTCCTTTAGTGCTATCTAATGTGGTCCACCAAATATCTTTGTAAATGAGAAGGCATGCAAGAATTCTCCTCCACAGATGGCTGTATGTACATATGCATCCAGGGTTTTCTCCGCAAAAGTTTTTTTTTTCTTTCAGAAATGAGCCCCGAGAAGCTTTTAATCATACAATAGAAAAGTTAGCCACTAAAAATTACTTTGGTGCTATTTTGCAAATCAAGATTATTGTTTACTTATTATTTGATAAATATGGAACTGATATGTGCATTGTGTCTTCTGGATTTACACTTCTTTTTCGTGGTTAGGTGATAGATATGTTCGGAATCTTTATCCCAAATATAACTATTTAGCTTTACAGGTTATGTGCAGAAAATAACACTACGCAACGATATTGAAGTGATGGTGGACTTGGATGATTGAAACCACCTTGACGAAACCATACTCATACCTTTTTGTTTAAACCAGTATACATTAGGAGAGCTGTGAAGACGCACATAACATCGCGGAATTGCTGTATTCCTTGAGGGGCAAAGTGAGGGTTCAATTCTAAACCAATTTTCTTAAGTCAAATAAAGGACAGATTCTATACATCGGTAGCGGAACAAAGTACGTTCGGCGAGGATCTAGAATGTATTTATAGCTTTATATACCTTTTTCACTTCAGCTATTTCCTTCTTGGTTCTTTTTATGTTTTCATACGTTGGATTGAGAATATTGTTGCTTACAAGTAGTTGAGGAATAAATAATATTCTTCCTTATCTTCTTCGCTTTAAGCATCAGAATATCTGTTTCCTTTATTCATAACCATTCTACTATTTAAGGTCCTGTGCTACAATGTTATTCTCCAAGTTTATTCCAGGTTTAAGTCTTAGATATCTTCTGCCAAAAACAATACAACCTCTCCAATGTCGAACTTGAGCTTTCTTGATATTAAATACAACCTCTCAAAGAGGAGTTTCCTGCGTAAGCCAACTAGGATGTTTACCACACAGAGACAAAACTCAGGCTTATTGCCTATTTACCAACTTAGTGTAGATGAACTAAAGAAAGTCTTTGATAAATTTGATACAAACAAAGATGGTAAGATTTCACCAGAGGAGTACAAGGGGATCTTAAAAGCCATGGGGAAGAAAAACCTCCTTACAAGGGAAGTTCAAAAGATTTTTGACGTTGCAGATGCAAATGGTGATGGATTTATTGATTTCAAGGAGTTTGTGGAAGCACAAAAGAAGGAAGGTGGTGTCAAAACTATGGATTTGAAGAGTGCATTTCACACTTTTGACAAGGATGGTGATGGAAACATCAGTGTGCAGGAAGTATACGAGTTGCAGAAGGGGCTTGGACAGAGGTGCAGTCTTCAAGATTGCAGGAAAATGGTGAAAGCTGTGGATGCAAATGGAGATGGTGTGATTGATTTGGATGAATTCATGACTATGATGACTCGCACTATGACACTTTGTTAGAAGCTTTTTCATCCCTAATTGAAGGCCCCAACTGGGAATTCCTAGCTCATCAGTCATCACATCACTTAGATATATGTTTCCTTGTATAAATGCAAGATTTCTGCATGCTGGTAGCAATAGTTCTACTAGATTGATATTTGATAATAAGTTTATAGTTTCATTATAATTTAGGGTTTCATCCGATAGATTAGCTAAGGCTCTATCGGAAACAGCCTCTCTGCCCGTCCAGGGTAGGGGTAAGGTTGCGTACATCTCACCCTTCCCAGACCCCACATGTGGGAATACTCTGGGTCGTTGTTGTTGTTGTTGTTGTTAGTAAAATATATTTGTAAAATAATTCTGGAGAATAGAAAAAAATATATAAACAAAAATGTAAAAGAAATAGAATTTAATCCGAATATGCTGAATTCAGAGTGTTTCCTTAAGGAACTTAATTTCCTCCTAGTACCCGAGGTTGTGGATTATTTCCACCCAAGATAAAACGAATTACATATTGGTGTAGCGGTACTTCAAACCTTAGTGTTTTAGCGAACACAATAATCGGTAGCAAATCATAGTTCTTTGTTGTTAAAACAATGCAGAAAAAAGGAGGAGAATTCAGAATTTCGTATGAAAAATCTAAGAGAATGGGCTGCTATTTATAGTCACACCTATTGAGGTCAAATGAAGAGATGCAACTCTTCAGAGGCCAGTTACGTAAAATGGTCATTTTTGTAAATTAAAATGGGAATTCAAACATAGAGGAAATTACTTTCCCGTTACAAAAAAAGGGATAATTTGGATTTAATATTAATTTTTCGTTACAAAATACGGATATATAATAATATTATGTTAATATTTACTATTAACAAATAAATTTGGTTCAAAAAATTAATCAATCAATCGATCATTTGACCATATCAAAATCTAAGCCGAGCGACGACGACGATGACGCGAGCCGTGAGGCTTGCCTTCTTCTTAACTCTTTAAGAACTAGAAGAAGTGCAATTGTATATATACTCATCAAAAGTCTTTTCTTCTTCCAATACATCAATATCCCTTTTTCAAGGAGGGAAGCTTAAATATTTTATTTTTCTTCCATTTCTTGTTCCCATCTTTTAAGCTAAAATAAGCTTTAAAAAATCCAACAATCCCCCACATGAATGAGGAATAGCTATATCACAAAAATATGCATGAAAAATTGTATGATTTGTATGCAAAGATTAATCGCATCTGGATAAGTAGGTTTTCCTTTGAACTTTTCGTAGTGAAGTTATATCGAATATACCGGTCAATCAGTAGAGTTGATATCTTTGAACCGTCAAACTTTGGTGTATACCTGGACAACATAAGTCATACAATAAACCCTTAACCGTCTTTGGTTCTTATTATTGTGTTCGTTTCAGCCATGAACACCACATGATTTCATAATTGTGTAGAGAACTGGCCTTACAAAATTCTTCTTGAAGCGGCTAACACTTCACACTTACATAGGTGATTCCTAAACGTGTTATCCCGTAGATACACTATTTGATATACCATCTATCAAATTTAGAAATTATTAAAATCCTTAATACTTTATTCTTGGTACTGAATATTGTCTCATCACGAGAATGGACCAAAATATTAGTTGACAATATTGAACCGTCATTAATGACTTTATTTGATCTCTTTGAACCCAGATCTTGGAATCTCTAGTCATCTAGGTAGAGTTACCGTCACAATGACTTTTCCTTAGCCATAGTCCCATTCCCCTTGATGATTTCTCAACTATCTCTCTAGTTAGGCCTTTCGTAAGTGGATCCGAAATATTACCACTTGACTTTACGTATCCAGTGATAATTCCTCTAGAGAGTAATTGCCTAACTGTTTTATGTCTTCGTCATATATGACAAAATTTACCGTTATACGTACGCTCCCAACCCTTCTAATTGCCGCTTGACTATCACAACATATGCATATTGGTGCCAATGGTTTGGGCCAATATGGAATGTCTTCCAAAAATTTTTGGAGCCATTCAGCTTATTCACCGGTTTTATCTAAGGCTATGAACTTAGCCTCCATTGTAGAGCTGGCAATACAAGTTTGTTTGGACGACTTCCAAGATACCGCCCCTCCGCCAATAGTGAATACGTATCCACTTGTAGACTTATAATTAAGTGAACTACTTATTCAATTTGTATCACAGTATTTCTCAACACCATAGGATACTTACTGCAGTACAAAGCAAAGTCATGTGTATGTTCTAAATATCACAAAACTCGTTTCGTTGTCATTCAATGAGATTGACGTGGATTACTCGTGTATCAACTCAATTTACTTATAGCACAAGCTATATCTGATCTTGTACAATCCATGATATACATTAAACATCCCAACACACGAGCATAATTCAATTGTGATATGCTTTGGCCTTTATTCTTTGATAGTGCAAGATTCACGTCGATTGAGTCTTTGCAACTTTAAAATCTAAGTGATTAAATTTTTCAAGTATTGTCTTAATATAATGAGATTGTGACAATGCCAGACCTTGAGAAGTCTTATGGATCTTAATACCAGAATTAGATCAGCAACTCCCAAGTCCTTCATATCAAACTTGCTAGTTAGCATACGCTTAATCACATTCATGTTTGCAATGTCATTACTCATTATCAACATATCATCCATATATAAGCAAATAATGACTATATGATTTGGAATATTATTAATGTACACGCATTATCATATTCATTTATCTTAAAATCTTTTGACAATATTGTTTGGTCAAATTTCGCATGTCATTATTTGGGTGCTTGTTTTAGTCTGTAAAAGAACAAGTCTACATACCTTCTTTTCTATACGTGGAACCACAAACCCTTCAGTTTGTTCTGTGTAGATTTCTTTCTCCAAATCTCCATTTAAGAAGGCCGTCTTACGTCCATTTGATGAGTTTAAATACCATAAACTGCAACTAATGTTACTAACATTCGTATGGGCGTAATTCATGTAATTGAAAAGTATGTATCAAAATAGTCAAGACATTCTCATTGTTTAACCCTTTGTTCACAAGTCTTGCCTTATATTTATCAATAGTGCCATCATCCTTCATTTACCTCATAAAAATTCATTTAGAATCCAACAGTTTATTTCCAGGAGGAAGATCAATCAATTCCCATGTATGGTTGTTCAATATGGATTCTATTTCACTATTGAATGTCTCTTTCCAAAATAATAATTTCGAATAAGCCATAGATTATTTAAACGTTTGAGGCTCACTTTCCAATAAGAAAGTCGCAAAATTTGGTCCAAATATAGTAGACATTCTTTGATATTTAATACGTCTTGGATCCTCCTAATTAAATGAACTTTTTTTGTTTCTTCCCGAGGTCATTCAGATCCTTCACCATTCGACTCACATTCCTTTTTTATACGGATAATATATTTAAAGAACTCAGCTTATCTGCTTTTATATCATTTGACCGAAGCCGAAACCGAGCCGAGCGAGCGAGCGATGGCGCGAGACTTGCCTTCTCCTTATCTCTTTAAGAGCAAGAAGAAGAGCAATTGTATATATACCCATCAAAAGTCTTTTCCTCCTCCAATATGGGACTATGTATCTTTGTCAAGGAGGGAAACTCAAATATTTCATTTTCCATCCATTTCCATTCACCATCTTTTAAGTTAAAATAAGCTTTAGAAAACCCCAACAGTTGTTGTATCCAATAGGTTTTGCAACTATGAAAAATTAAGGCGTAATGGCCATTTAAATTTGTACCGGTTTGTAAAGCCGATACATGAACTTATATTTTTCCCATTTGAACACTTCCAACTTGACGGAATGAATATTAATAAACGCTTTATGTTGAACGTGTCGCCAATCGCGCTGGCGTGAATGCCATGTCATATGTTTGGTCTTTATTATATGACATGTGAATTTGTGGGTCCTATATTATTAAAAAAATTGGACGTTAGACCATACAAAATTAGTAACATTATCATCTCCAAACACAAAAAATTAGAATCAGAAATTTACTTCCAAGAAGCCATTAGTAGCCAAAGCTTGCAAAGCTATCTGTGCTTCACTCAACTGAAGGCCAGCCTTGCTAGCAATATCGCCAACTGTCACTTTCCTTTCGAATGGTTCAGTTGCATCCATAGCTCTCTTCCGTAAATCCCATCAGAGCTGATCACTCTCCCCTAAACATCTACATAACTTTAATAATTTCATTCTGGAGTATGAAATTAACAAATTTTCGCACAAATCTAGATAAATTGCATTCTGGAGAGAGTGATTACCGAGTCAGAGGAAGAAGAAGAATCAGTGAAGTTAGGAGCAGAGGCGTAAATTCTTTCAATGCCGCCGTGGACAACAATTGCGTTGCCTTTGCTTACAAATTTCTCACCATTGTAGACATGCACTGAAGCTTCTGTGAAACGGAGCAAACATAGTAGGATTACTCCTGAAGCTCCAGCTGACTTCAACCACCGCATTTAACCCTATCAGAAAATAAAAAAAATTACATGATGGGGATGTGAGTTTGCTTGGGAAGATGAGAGAGGTGGGAGGAGAGGGAACAGAGTAGGGGAGAGAGAAAGATCTTCTTTTTTCTATTTCTTTCTTATTTATATTTTATTCTATTTCTAATATTTTTTAATAAAAATAAACTATTCACATGCCTTAGCGACGTGCTTTCAAACAATTAAGATATATCAGTTGTGCCACTTCCACATATGCTTAGTCAATAGTCAAATGTGTTTATTAATATTCACTACGTCAAATTGAAGTGTTCAAATAAAAAAAATATAAATTTATGTATCCGTTTTACAAACCGATACAAACTTAAGTGGCCAGAAAACAATTACGCCAAAAGTTAACTAGCATTGACAAGACCATAAGTTTCATTTCATAATAAGATCCATTGCACCAAGCATAGTACATGCTGACCAGTGTAATCCATTGATGTTAATGCCACCGTGGTACATCTCGCATGATGTTTGCAAAATCATGTTTAATCAGAAATGAGAAAAGTTAATTGGTTCCCACATTAATTCACATAGCAAAAGATGGAAATGACGTCATTGTAGGTGGCACATCTACTTTCAGAGTATCAGGGAAAAATATCATCATACACACCCAATACAGGCATATAACGATAAACAAATAACCTATACATTTTCTTCATCGTTCCTTTCCTCGATGGATTTTATGGATTTTTCTCCAGTAGTTCATTTTCACCCCAGATTAAGAAGGGGAAGAACAAAAGTGGTCAAAAGACAAAAAAGAACCTATATAAAGGACTTCAATAAATATAAGGTTCATGTTAACATAAGCTAAAGTTTTTGCATTTATATTGAAGGATAAGGAACAATCATACAGAAGACCTAAAATAAATCAATTTAAACAAATAAATAACAAGAAAAACTTTGATCTACTAGTAATAAAAAACATAGTTTTTTTAAGCCACTCGATGATTGGTTCGCGGATAGTGATCAATGAATACAAAATGTTCCCAATGACAATTTTGCAGAAAAGTCTAAACAACGTAACCATTCTCCAGTCCTCTAAACAAACCAAAGAAGGGCAGGTTTCTTCATGAGTGATGAACAAAAAGAAACCTATAGCGTCTAAAGTCAAAACCAACGGGAATATCACTGACAAGGCACTATATAGTCCACAGTTAAATGTAAAACTTGCATTACTAATATCTACAGAATTTGGAATATCTAAACCGCCACTTAAAATTGGACGTTTCAGAACCTAATGATAGAATTAAGTATGTAATAAGAAAGTGTATCAGGTAGAAATAACATGTAAAATGGAAAAGACAAATTTCCAGATATTACGCCTAAGAACACCATTTTGTCATCCAACTAAATAAAAAGGTGTTCTATTGCATTGTACAAATTTAACAGAATAAATGAAATTATTTAATTTATTAATTCACGATTCCGTATGCCTCACACATGGATGCAAGCTAGTAGTCAATTTGTAAAAAATTTACATCTCTGAGTTTCATGAAACAATAATATAACTCAACTAAAGCATTTTCCTGCCAAGTGAGAACCACAAGACACCGTGAAAATATTGTGCAGATATGGAACATTAAACAGAGACTGGCACATCGCTGACTAATGTCTTAAACACAGATACAAACTACTATTAGGGTTTTTTGGTATCCACAAGAGAGCAACCAATCCATAAATTGCAAGATATGGTGATATTTGGCATTGTAATTATCAAAACATGCAAGTGGTTGGTGATTTTAGATGATCCTGAACAGTGTCATAACAAGTCTATAGGGATCTCAGCATCATACTCATTCCAGCATGCAGATTCTTGAAGATTTCTTGATGATGCTAAGAATTGAGGCAGCCAGTCTACAAACACTGCTTTAGCCACCGTAGTTCACCAATAATCACCACAAGAGCATTTGCCATCCTTGAAATGATGAAACCGTTTGTTGTCCCTGACAATTAACTCTCGCCCAACAATCCTTGACATAATCTTTATAGCATTGTGACAATCACCACATACGCGGAGATTCTTTATAATGCGCAAAGGTGTTCTAGCAGGTGTGCTAATCAGACCATATGCAATGGCTAAACGCTCACTATGGTATAGCAAAGCCTGTTCCTTAGCTTCCTGATCAATATCATGAAGAACATATCTGGTATCAGGCACATAAGCTTGTTCTTTCATTGCAGCCCTCAACTTCTCATCATCCTTGTACAGGGTTGGATTACGAGATTCAGCTACTCTATTTCTCCCCTCAAGCATATTAATTGCTAACTGCTTCTTTGGTGGCGGAGTGGGAATCTTATTAGCAACAGCCTTAGAAGGATCAAGACCAACCATCAACTCCTCAGCTCGGTCCTCAAGATCAATATTGCCGTGTATACGAGCATAATTCATTAATGCTTCCCAGACAGCTGCTGTTGGTTCAAATGGGAGCTTAGTGATATAATCCTCTGCCTCAGCAAGATGTCCACATTTTCCTAGAACACCCATAAGTCCCAAGTAGTGCTCCACCTGTGGAGCAATTCCATACTCACTCTTCATCGACCCAAAATGCATGAAAGCCTCATCAATGGCGTCCGCACTGGCACAAGCCTCGAAAACATAAAGAAACGTTTCTTCACTTGGCTTCATTCCCAACTCCCTCATCTGTTCATACAATGTCAACCCGTCATCCCCCAACCCATTCAGTGCATATCCATTTATCATCAAATGCCATGAGTCCATATCCCTATCACGCATATGATCAAAAACCCTGCGCGCATCTATCATACTTCCACACTTGGAATACATATTAATAACTTTATTGTTCAAACGAAGATCACTCCTGAACTTTGACCTCAAAAAGTAATCATGCACCTTTTTAGCATCTTCAAGTTTCTTCGAATTTGCACATAACTCAAAGAGCATCTCAAAACAATGTGCATCACCAACTACTCCCTCCTCCATATATTCAATAACCTCCTTAACTTTACCCTCTTGGCACAAGCTGATTAAATCAACAGTAGGCGGAGGACCACTTGGCACTTGATTATGCACAACCTGGGCTTGGTTCTGAGATTGATTATTTATCGGAAACCCACTTCCTGGATGGACGCTCTGTGCCTGAGGAAGCTGACCTGGACTTAACCTTGGGGTGTAATTTTGGTTTTGATTACTCGACTGATTACCATAACCAGGCTGTAGATAATTCTGATTCCTATTAGGGCGTTGAGCGTGTTCCGGATTCTGATATCCACCTTGTGGATAACTTGGAGCTGCACTAGGGTTACCTTGTTGTCTGAAGCCTTGATTTTGGTTATTCCATTGGTTAAAATTTCCAGGAGGTAGGTTATTTCGAGGCTCGCCGGGGTTTGGTCTATACTGAATGTTCTGATTCTGAACATTAGCGGTCATATTGTGCCTGTCATTAATGTCTGCACGCTGAGAAAGGTTCTGATTCGGAAAACCTTGGCTATATCCTTGACCAGGTTTGGCAAATCCTTGACCGGGATTAATATTTCCATAGTTAGGATAACCTTGATTCACCTGATTAGGATTTTGAGTTTGATACTGAGGATACAACATATTCATATGATTATTACTCGGATAATTCTGGGTTTGATTATTCCACTGTTGAGCAGGGCTTGCAAAATCTCTGTTTTGCGGAACCCTAGGTGAATCAGAGGGGTGTGGGGGAATTTGTTGAGCATCGTTTGGTGCTGCGAATGTCGATAGGGTTTTCAGAGGTACTGATAAGAGCGGGGAGTTTAAGGTTGGGGTTTTAGGGAATTTAACGTCGGAAATAGAGCGCGAAGAGGAGTATAATAAACGTACCTTGTGTGAGGAAGTGGAAATGGAGATTCGAGCTTTGCGAATCGCCATTAGAGAAGCCATTTTGCACCACTGAGGAAAAAAAATTCAAGCAAAAAAACCCTTTGTTAAACCCTAGCGTGTGAGTCTCGTTTGTAATCTAGACTTTTTGTTTGTAGTTGGGCTCGCAATCCGGGCTGTGGGTCGGATCTTCGTGTGACCCGTGACCATTAGATTTGATTATGTTTTTTTTGAAAATAAACTGTATTTCGGCTTTTGGGTTTATTCTTGATAACATTAAATTATCACGTAAACACACTGAAAACACAGCATCACATAAATTTATCGTTATTAGTGAATAGAAGTCCATATCAAATTTTGCTGAAATTTATAAATCTTACATCTCCTCGTCGCTTTCTTATCAGCAGAGATTCAACACCTACTATATTTTTGCAATTTTGTACATGTGTGAAAATGCGTGTAAGTTTATGAAGTCGACTTTTTGACACCACGAATACAAGCTAGGATGTAATATATTGTTGAATTCACTTCATAGAGGTCTAGATGAAAATTTAATCCACTGCCAAAGAAGAGCCATCTCATTATACCAACTAGATAGTCTACTGAAAAGAATATGGGCCAATCAAATATGCATATGAGAATATAGGGGTGGCAAATAGGCGGGGTTGGGTGAAGTTTGAGCGGGTTAAAATGGGTTAGGTCAATAAAAGAGTTATTGCCCAACCCAAGCCAGCGTGTACTTGGGCTAAGATGAGCTGGGTTAAGAAGGGCTAAACGATAGGTCATAGCCCAACTCGCGCTACTTGACTCATGTTTTAGAACCATGTTCATCTTGCATAAAAAAACCTTTCACCTGAAAATCTGTAAGTTCGAAAAAAAAATTGGGAAGGGGATATGGGTGGGGTGGGATGGGTGGTGGGAGGGAGGGTTTGGGCGGGTGGATGATGCAAAGAAATAGAACACAAAAATTTAAAAATTTAAAAAAAGTAAGAAATAAATTTTGAGGGGTTTGTGGGTGTGTGGGGGGAGGGGGGATGAGGGGTAGTGCAAAAAAAATAAAAAATAAAAAATACACAAAAAAAAGTAAATTTTTTGGGGAGGGTGGGGTGGGTGAGTGGTGCAGAAAAAAAAGAAAACTAAAAATACAAAAAAAAAAGTAAAAAAAAAACTTTTTAAGGGGAGGGGAGTGGATGGTATAGAAAAAAAAAACAAAAAATAAAAAAAATTGAAGGGGAAGGGGGTTTTGCGGGGGAGGCGGAGGGGGGAGGGGAGCGGGGGTGGATGGTGCAGTAAAATAAAATAACATAAAACTAAAAATACAAAAATAAAATAAAAATTGGGGCAACTAAATAAATTTTTATATAAGTTAGGTTGAGATATCTTTTGTTTTGGGTGAGTTTTATAGGTTGTACTTGGGCAGCTTAATGGGTTAGAAAAGGCTATAAAATATAGAGAATTTTTCATAAAGAGCATTCATAAAGACCTAATTAACAATAAATAGAAACCATTTCTAATATTACATGATATAGGAATGTTTTACGGTATTCTATAATGTATTTAGTGTATTAAACAAGTTGTATTTAATAATACAATAGTAAGATCCGCCGCATAAATTGGGATTGATATAAATGCCAAACTGTATTTAAGTGTATTAACATGTATTTAGCGTGAAAATAGTAACGGGTAAGCGCAAATCTGGGGAATTTGAATAAGATAAAACGGAAGGATATCCAAAAAAATTTGATTTCCACTATTTTAGTTAACTAACTTAAATAAACGAAATCCATATGAAATCTGCTCTATTTTGACCCAATTAACGAGAAAAAAACAGAGCATTACAAATCAATTCATACGTATACAATTGCAGAAAATACATATGGCTAGCTTAACAGTGTTGTTGCGACATTCAGGAAAGTGGAACGATGAGGGAGATTATGTCGACTTTTCAATTGAGGGAATACTTATTAAAGAGTTTGGTTCCTTCAAAGATCTTGTATGTTCAATTTCGAATCAACTGGGTATTGATTTGAACTCAAATACCATTAAAATTCGATACAGTGTGGATGGAAATCGCACACCAATAGAAATACACAATGATATGGGATACAAAGTGTATGTAGAATTGAAAAAAGAAAATCGACAATTTGGGATGTATCCTCTTTGCATAACAACAACAGAGAAAGAACTTAGCGAAGATGATGGTGTAAATCAAGGGGATATAGTGCAAATTGAAGAAGTACTTGAAAGTTATGATGTTGAAACAGATGATACTATGGCTATAGAGCTTATCAATTATGGAGAAACAATTGGAATTCTCGAACAAAATACGGATTTGATAATAACAAAGACTGATCAGAAGGAGGTTATTGTTGGACAAGTATACAAAGATAAGTCTACATTGAAAGAGGTGATGGAAAATTATGCTATAGCTCAAAGGTTTCAATTTCGTGTTGATAGGTCTAATGCTGTCAGGTAATGTGTTTCGTTAACTAAATTGTATTTAATTGTATCCATATGTATTTGTAATTAAAAGTTGTTAACAGATGAACCACATATAGCTGGAGCAACATGAATTTCACAATAATATATTTATGTATATAGTTGTATTTTTTTGTATTTAATCAGTTTTAAAATATTGAAATATAATAGTATACAACATTACATATACACCGATATAATAGTATACAACATTACATATACACCGATATGAATTTGTGATATATTCATAGAAAATTTATAAGTCATAATGATTAATATTGCTTATGTATTTTTGGTCCAGCTATGCATTAATTTGTAATTCAGAAAATTATGATTGGAGGTTTAAGGCATCAAGTATTAACAAATCCGAATTATTCAAGGTGAGAGAATTCAGTGACAACCATACATGTCCGTTGAAGGATAAAGTATACGAGCAGCGGCGAGCTAGTAGTAGCCTAATAAGTGGTATTATAAGGCCAAAGCTTACAAATCATTAAAGGAAATACACTCCGAAGGACATTATTGATGATGTGAAATCAGATTTAGGTGTAAATGTTAGCTACATGTTGGCGTGGAGGGCAAAAGGAAAAGCAATCAATTTTATTAGATGTGAACCGGCTGAATCATATCAAAAATTACCTGGGTACTTATACACAATGGATAAGACATATCCCGGTTCTCACATTAGAATGGAAAAATAGGCAAAGAATGAATTCAGGTACGTGTATATATCATTGCATGCATTTATAAGGGGGTTCGATCATTGTAGACCAATTGTTGTAGTGGACGGAAGTCATCTAAAATCATACTATACCGGGACATTTGTTTCTGCAAGCATGTTAGATGGTGCAGGTAAATATATCTTTAATAATATAATTTTTGTTATTTTAAAATCTGTAATAACATATTTATTTATAAAAAAATATTTACAATTGTATTTAACAGGTCATATATTGCCATTAGCATATGGTGTTATTGATTCAGAGAACGATGTTGCTTGGACGTGGTTCTTTGAACAATTCAAAATAGCATACGGTGTGAGAGAAAACATGTGCATTGTTTCTGATAGAAATGAGAGTATCATTATGTCACGCCCCAAATCGAGGGACATGACCGGCGCCTGACTAGGTAGCCTCAATCAAGCGGACCCGGGTGCCTTTCATTCCCACGTGTTACCCCTGTGTTGATTATTTCTCATTAACCAAATACCTTACCAATTATAACTGATTTCACAATATACAAACATAACCATGCGAGTGATTCATTAACAAGTTTACAGTTTTTACAACGCCCAACATAATATATACATGAGCCTCGAATCCCACAGTTTACATATCTACGGAACCTCTAGGATACAAAGGACGATACAATACTTGCCGGTAACAAGGCTCCGGCTATACCTTACACAAAATCAAAATAAAGTGTAAACAAGAATGGCATGAGCCACGTAGGGCCCCGAAAGGAAAGGGGCTCACCAAAATGGGCATAATGAAGGATGCTACTGCCGATGAGCTGAAGTACCTGCTATCGATTCACCTACAATCATAATACGAATGTAGCGTCCCCGGCAAAAGGGACGTCAGTACACTGGAATTGTACTGGTATGTATGGACAAACTTTGTCCCAAGTAAACTCAAGCCATTAAATTACATCAAAACTAATCAAGCCGGCCAACCATGTTTTCCACCTTTTACTCATTTCAGATAAGCCTCAACACAAACACGTTCAAGGTAAACAAATAGAACAACAACCAATCAACCACACAAATTGCAAGTAGTCAAACATAGGGGCAATCAGTGCCCCCCAGGTTGCAAACTCTCCTGCCTGTCTCCTTTCACAATTTCACATCATTGATTTTTGTATCAATTTTCAATAGCGATTTCGATCGCTTTCCATCCTTATTGCCCCCGACCACCCTTATTACCTCGGCCACCCTTATCACCCCAACCCACACCTTATTTCCTCACGTTGCGGCGCGCAACACGACCCCGCCTTACGGTTTAAAACACAACAATTTCAAACAGCAGATAAGGTACTACACACAATTTCAACAAGTTCAAATAAGCAACTTGCACATTGTTCCATGTTCTCAATTACTTATCAAGCCAATATCACAACCAAGTTACAATATTTCCATAATCAAAAATATTCACACAAGTATGTTCAACAATTTTCCACAATTCAAGTGCTTCGTCTCTTTCCACAATAAACCAATTCTCAAGTGTTTCGTTTCTTTTCCACAAGGTGCCATAAAGGCCATCATAACCATTATTCACAATTCTTCACCAATTCCAATTCCCTTGTTATATTTCAATTCATATTTCATACCACACCACATGTAGTTTAACATCAATTAGATACTTAACAACAAAATCAACAAATTACACACAATCTCTCAAATTAACACATGCCAAACGAATTGCACACATAAGGGCGATTTCACAAGAATCAAAGTTAGCCATACATACCTCGATTGAGCTTTCCTTAAGTTACTACAACACTCCAAAAACTCTAGCAATTCCAATCTACTATGAAACATAACAAATTTAAACACATATTAGAAAGATATTCATGAAACTAGCTCATTTGAACAATTTATCAAACACTAGTTGAGCATCTTGATTTCGAATCCCTTTTTAAGACTTCCTTCATTCCCTAACCCAATCTTTAGTTATTTAAGTTAAACAATCTTCCCATAAACCTAAGTTGTACATGCATGTATACACAATACTAATAAACCCAAGAATCATACCTCAATAACTCATCTTATACACCAAACTCGAAATTAAACCCTAGGGTATAGAATCTTACCTCTTAGATGAAGAACTTGCTATTGGGTTCTTGATTCTTGAAGATTGATGCAAGATTTGGATGATTTGGATGTTGGGTTCCTCCTTCTCTCTCTAAAATACTCTCACCTCTCTCTAAAATCAGTAAGAAATGACCCCAAAATGAACCCCAAAGCCTATATATTGAAATGGGGTCGGGTTATAAAAATTAGAAGAATAACCTTGCGATGTAAATTCTGCTATCGCAGAATGCACCGCAGAATGGACATGCGGGCCGCAAAATATACCGCAAAATCGGCAGCCAAAAATGAGCTACACTGGTTCAAGATGCGGTCAAGATGCGGACCGCAGAACGAACATGCGGACCACAGAGTAGAAATGCGGACCGCAGATTTGACCTGACACACGATCGCATTTTCCAGCCTTTGGTAATTTGATCATAACTTTGTGTAGGAATGTCCAAATGACGAACGGTTTGAAGCGTTGGAAACTAGACTCAAAGGGCTTTCATTTGATATGCTATTCACCACATAAAACCTTATAAATAATTATATATGATCGTTTAAAGTGGAGCCTTGTGTGAATCCATTTGGAAATTTGGCCTATTTCGAAAAGTTTCCTATTTGGCTTACACTTGGGCTTTCATTTGGACCTCATATCACTTACCATAAGACTCATACTCATATTTAGCAAGTCTAATTGATGTCCATAATGTTCATAGCACATAAAATATAATAATTAGCCTACGTGGCACCACAGAATCCTATATTACTTAGCGAAATTTTCTGGGGCCTTACATTCTCCCCCCCTTAGGATCATTCGTCCTCGAATGAGGAGTATAGTCTTCCACAAACACTTTAACAACACACATCTCTTTTCTAACCTACCTCCAGTCTCAAAATTTTCACTAACTCCTAAATTTTTCCGAAATTTCGGCAGAGTTTCCTTTGTAACTAGGCCTATCCACCTGCCAGAGAATCACCAAAATCTTCTTAACCACACATCCACAACTGTACATAGCACCACAATGTATATATCCACAATCCTAGTCCCGGTATTATAAGAACTACATTAACATATGGATACCAGAACATGGACTACACAGTTCTACATCAAAATACCTATATGGTACATTCCAAGTCAAAACTAACTGGTATTCAATCAAACGGAAGTACTTTCCTTCCACGACACATTTATCCTTCTACGCGACATTATCGACTTACAAGCATTATCATAACACCTTCTCAAAAATAATATCAACTCCCAAACATACATAATAAGGATGACGGATAACATCTTGCATGAGATAACTATCCATTGACTTTACCTTTTTATAACTTCCACTGTACAATTTTCACTCCACTGGATATTGCAATTCATGATAACAAAAATAACCCACAATTCCATAACTTGGCATCATACCATCAAGGATGTCAGTTCATAGTAAACAAACAATCATGTATTCATAATAGTCCTTACCGGCCATTAATGTAATCGCAAAGGTGTTCATCAACAAGAATATAATTTCATTTCAATCAACAGTCCATATGAAGCCAAGCCATCATGAGTCTTGCTAGTAGTGCATCATATAGGATATTACATGATTATATGGTTCAATCAAGTCAATTCATACCCACATTTTTTTTTAATCACTATCTTCTTAGACATAAGCATATGGAAACACAAAGTACATGAGGAACAATTATGGGGAATATCATACACCTATTGCAACCTAATGTGTAATACAATCATGTTACTTTTATTATCAACTCACATAACATTTTTAGGGGTACACTCACACTAAACCCTTGATGACCCTTAATAATTACCCTAAGATGTGCTTTCATAAACTGACCATAAAATTACCTACCCAACATATATGTGACCACACTGTGAATCTTCATCTTTGACTCATCTAAACTTACAATGCTCAATGGATCGGGATCTAATCAATGAGGAACAACAAAGTTCAAGATCAGGCTGGAGTTCTTCAAGAATCCATTAATGCACTGGGTAGAGTACTTTATGAGGTTGTATACTAAGAGACAGAAAATGTTACTACTAACAATACTAACATGGTTAATCATTATGACTACCTCAATTAATACACAAATGACGAATAAGAGTAAGTAGTACATGGGAAATAGGAACCATAAAGGAGGAATACTCAAGTACGTGAACCACTCATTTTCTAAAGTGTAGGGAAAATCCGTCGACCCCGAATAGGAATACTCTAGCACTTTGAATGTGATATGGGATTCAAAATACACGAAGTTAAATTACACTCTTAACATTACTTGACGAACAGAATCTATGCCACAAGCCTATAAGGATGAAAATAATTGAACGCTTATGAGATTACCATATTCTAGACAACTTAACACTTTTTGGTAATTGATCATATATGAGGGAACTAAAAATTACGACCATTTTTTTTTCATTCAAATCAACATGTTCATGATATGTACAAAAATCCTAAGTCATCTAATCTCGACCTTTCACGAGTGAAACTCAATAGCTAGGAAATCTTGATATTGGGGAAAAATCATGAATTGGTTAGATGGTTCTAATAGTTAACACGACGCTCCAGGGAGAAGGAAAATAACACTCATATCTAGCCAAGAAGGTGAGATACCAAGGGTAGTAAAACTCTCCACACATGACAATGACATAGTCCATAATTCTAGAAGTTGAGGGTGTGAAGAAAACCAAACACAATGAGACAGTGCACAATAATCGCTGAAGGTTTGCAAATGTTCATGATGAGATCTCCATAGGTTTTGACTTGAAAAAAGGAAGTGTCATAGTGATACATAGAAGGGAATGTTCTCTTATCGTTGTCGTACAAGTGTAGGGAACTAGCACAATGAATTCACTAAATAAGGAATACGATTAAAACATTGTGGAGACATAAAGAGAGAATAATCATTCGTTATGAGTTGGACATGCCTATGTTATACTATCTTCCAAACTGCAATACAATTCTACATCACGGGCAACCACAACACTAGAAACCAAGTGAGCTACTTACTACAGGATATCTCAAGTGGAAACCAAAATTATGGCGACACAAGATCTTCCTATGATGGGATGCGAAGATCTCAATTTTCAGAAAAACATTTATGCACAAAGTGACCATTTCAATTGACATGTACTTGTAGGATAAGTGTAGATGCATGCTTTTACGTTTCTTGATAGTAAGAAGGTTTTCATGATGTTACTTGCAAGAGAGTAGATTGGCAGCTCAAGCCATATAAGCCATATACACAACTGAGAAAAAGAGTGACTCGGGAAGGATCACAAATCTTGAATACTTTGCATGGAACTTGGCACCACATGTACAAACTTTACAATGGTGCATGTATAGGCACAAGTGAGCAGATGTTGTCAATTTAAATGAGACGTTTCTGTAAGAAATTCATCGGGAATAGTCCTTTGTTGAGAATTTAGGAAAAACAAGTAGGAAATATCAATAGTGTTATAACTCAATTCAGGAACATAATTATAGAGGTCAATTCCATAGGAGGTTGTACATACAAGAACTGTGATCGGGAGAATTTGTAAATAATACGTCTCATTAAAAGAGCACGTGCATGAACTATTTTGTAATTTGGATTCTTTTTAAGAATATATCTATGCAAGGGCAAGGAAATCATAAGGGTTTAACAAAAAGTTTAAACATTCACCACATTACCAAATAAAATGGATCACATAGTTTTCACATAAGTTCCATACCTATAGGATGCATATCATATCCCTTCTGTAGGGTTCACATATCAGATTATACACCTATGTGCTTCATACAATAATAAGGAAATCACAATTACGAATTAAACACTTTAAATGATCACTACATTATCAAATAAAAGAATCATACCATTTTCACGTATATTTGTCCATCGACTCTTAGGGCCATAATTATCACATCAGACTTGGCACTAGGCCACATTTCATAACACAATCTCTTGTTCCTCGCATTTCACATCATTTTCTCATATTTCACATCAACATCATAATCTGTTTCATATTCCCTCATGTCACAAGTATCACCGGGTACAATTTCATTTTGAGTTCTCGACACATTGTCTATACTTATTTCTCAAAAGCATTTGACTTATTTCAACATGTCTATGCACAGAGGACTTCACACAGTTTTATTTAATATATGCTGCTTCAATTTTAATTTAAGGCCTTCACATTTCAATGCATGATTCATACCCCTTGCACCAATTTTATGTTGTCAATAATAGCACATTGATCATATTGGAATGCATCTTTCACAAACATCGGGTCACAACACCAATTCATGTAAAGTATCAATCACAACAAGAATCCAAAGTTCAATCTTACCACATTTACACATTCACTTTCTTTGCTTCCAAATATCTTTGTATATTACCATCAACTAGTCACAATCAATCAAATCCTTTTGGTACACATAAGAACAATTTGGAAGAATCAACCATAACAAGTTTTCTCACAAAATTTGGCATCAAAATATCTATTTAAACTTGACTTGAAGTCTAGTCATTTTAGCACATAGTTCACATTCTATACATATCCTCATCTACTAAGAATAATATATTAAACAAATGAAGAAGTGCCTCCTGCATATATTTTCACAGCAATAATTCGCTTAACATAACAAAATGAATACTACATCAATTATATTTTGAACCTACAACATTTACGCGGACACCATGAAAGCTTAATTTCTAAGAGACGGGGTTTTAGCCGTACATACCGATGATATACTACATGATCTGGTGGTGCAGTGACATTAGTAGGAACAAGGGTACTCTCCTTAACAACAAGTTCTACCAATCACTCCATGGCTCAACACATTCTTCTAACAAGTCCTTGGATGATCCACTTGGACTTAATGGTGAGATAAATCTCACCTTACATGCTTCAAATTCACAGATTATGGTATCAAAATTACCAATATTGAGGTTAATACTTAGAGAGGAAATTAGCTCCATATCTTGAGCCATATCGCACGATCCGGAATATCAAAGAAATGGGTAAATTCCTAAATGCCCGTGCAGCCCCCAACTTATATGATGTGGTCGACAACACACCGATAAGAAGGGCACTACTAGACACGGCTCCGAGACATCCTAGGACACTTTAAAACCTTAGGCTCTGATACCGAGTTTGTCACGCCCCAAATCGAGGGACATGACCGGCGCCTGACTAGGTAGCCCCAGTCAAGCGGACCTGGGTGCCTTTCATTCCCACGTGTTACCCCTGTGTTGATATTTCTCATTAACCAAATACCTTACCAATTATAACTGATTTCACAATATACAAACATAACCATGCGAGTGATTCATTAACAAGTTTACAGTTTTTACAACGCCCAACATAATATATACATGAGCCTCGAATCCCACAGTTTACATATCTTCGGAACCTCTAGGATACAAAGGACGATACAATACTTGCCGGTAACAAGGCTCCGGCTATACCTTACACAAAATCAAAATAAAGTCTAAACAAGAGTGGCATGAGCCACGTAGGGCCCCGAAAGGAAAGGGGCTCACCAAAACGGGCAGAGGGCATAATGAAGGATGCTACTGCCGATGAGCTGAAGTACCTGCTATCGATTCACCTACAATCATAATACGAATGTAGCGTCCCCGGCAAAAGGGACGTCAGTACACTGGAATTGTACTGGTATGTATGGACAAACTTTGTCCCAAGTAAACTCAAGCCATTAAATTACATCAAAACTAATCAAGCCGGCCAACCATGTTTTCCACCTTTTACTCATTTCAGATAAGCCTCAACACAAACACGTTCAAGGTAAACAAATAGAACAACAACCAATCAACCACACAAATTGCAAGTAGTCAAACATAGGGGCAATCAGTGCCCCCAGGTTGCAAACTCTCCTGCCTGTCTCCTTTCACAATTTCACATCATTGATTTTTGTATCAATTTTCAATAGCGATTTCGATCGCTTTCCATCCTTATTGCCCCCGACCACCCTTATTACCTCGGCCACCCTTATCACCCCAACCCACACCTTATTTCCTCACGTTGCGGTGCGCAACACGACCCCGCCTTACAGTTTAAAACACAACAATTTCAAACAGCAGATAAGGTACTACACACAATTTCAACAAGTTCAAATAAGCAACTTGCACATTGTTCCATGTTCTCAATTACTTATCAAGCCAATATCACAACCAAGTTACAATATTTCCATAATCAAAAATATTCACACAAGTATGTTCAACAATTTTCCACAATTCAAGTGCTTCGTCTCTTTCCACAATAAACCAATTCTCAAGTGTTTCGTTTCTTTTCCACAAGGTGCCATAAAGGCCATCATAACCATTATTCACAATTCTTCACCAATTCCAATTCTCTTTTTATATTTCAATTCATATTTCATACCACACCACATGTAGTTTAACATCAATTAGATACCCAACAATAAAATCAACAAATTACACACAATCTCTCAAATTAACACATGCCAAACGAATTGCACACATAAGGGCGATTTCACAAGAATCAAAGTTAGCCATACATACCTCGATTGAGCTTTCCTTAAGTTACTACAACACTCCAAAAACTCTAGAAATTCCAATCTACTATGAAACATAACAAATTTAAACACATATTAGAAAGATATTCATGAAACTAGCTCATTTGAACAATTTATCAAACACTAGTTGAGCATCTTGATTTCGAATCCCCTTTTTAAGACTTCCTTCATTCCCTAACCCAATCTTTAGTTATTTAAGTTAAACAATCTTCCCATAAACCTAAGCTGTACATGCATGTATACACAGTACTAATAAACCCAAGAATCATACCTCAATAACTCATCTTATACACCAAACTCGAAATTAAACCCTAGGGTATAGAATCTTACCTCTTAGATGAAGAACTTGCTATTGGGTTCTTGATTCTTGAAGATTGATGCAAGATTTGGATGATTTGGATGTTGGGTTCCTCCTTCTCTCTCTAAAATACTCTCACCTCTCTCTAAAATCAGTAAGAAATGACCCCAAAATGAACCCCAAAGCCTATATATTGAAATGGGGTCGGGTTATAAAAATTAGAAGAATAACCTTGCGATGTCAATTCTGCTATCGCAGAATGCACCGCAGAATGGACATGCGGGCCGCAAAATACACCGCAAAATCGGCAGCCAAAAATGAGCTACACTGGTTCAAGATGCGGTCAAGATGCGGACCGCAGAACGAACATGCGGACCGCAGAGTAGAAATGCGGACCGCAGATTTGACGTGACACACGATCGCATTTTCCAGCCTTTGGTAATTTGATCATAACTTTGTGTAGGAATGTCCAAATGACGAACGGTTTGAAGCGTTGGAAACTAGACTCAAAGGGCTTTCATTTGATATGCTATTCACCACATAAAACCTTATAAATAATTATATATGATCGTTTAAAGTGGAGCCTTGTGTGAATCCATTTGGAAATTTGGCCTATTTCGAAAAGTTTCCTATTTGGCTTACACTTGGGCTTTCATTTGGACCTCATATCACTTACCATAAGACTCATACTCATATTTAGCAAGTCTAATTGATGTCCATAATGTTCATAGCACATAAAATATAATAATTAGCCTACGTGGCACCACAGAATCCTATATTACTTAGCGAAATTTCTGGGGCCTTACACATTAAGTCTATATCGAGAGTGTATCCAGATGTACCACATTTTGCTTGCATATGGCATCTGTGGAATAACGTTTACAAGAAATTCAAAAAGAGCCATTCCAAGTTGAGCGAAATATTCTTCTCGATGGCAAAAGCATACGCACAGTCTGAATTTGATTGTTTTATGGAGAAGATTGAAAAGGTAGATATTAGGGTGAAAGAATACTTAGAGATAGCTAGATACGAAAAGTGGGCGAGGTTGTATGCACCTGTTAATAGAGGATGGACAATGACTTCAAATATAGCTGAGTCAATTAATGCATCACTGGTTTTAGCAAGAGAATTGCCAATACACGACTTATTCGAAGAAGTTAGAAAGATGTTTGGATAGTGGAATTGTAGTAACCGTAAAGAAGCTACACATACGTTCAAGACGTTGGGGAAAAAGTACCAGGAGATGCTCGAGTTGAATGAGACAATGTGTACTCGTATGACTGTAAGTTAGTTGTTTAATGTTATTCCATCTAAATATATGTTAAAACGAGTGCATATATAGGTTGAAACTTTTCTGAAATGCAATTTAATACATTCGAATACATGTGTATACATATGCTGCTAACAGTTGAGTTTTACAGAACTTGGATGAAGCTGTATCTTTTTAAATTTATTGCAACAATTTAATATTGAAATATATATACTTTATTACTGTTTGATGTGTTCAAAAATTATAATTATATTTTTTAATGTAGGTGGTACCTTCAACTGAATACTTATATACTGTCAACGATGGTGGGAGGTATTACATAGTATGCATGCTCGAGAGAAAATGTGTTTGTGGGAGGTTCCAAGTTGATGAATTGCCATGCCCACATGCATGTGCAGTATTGAAGAGCAAGTTTTTAATGCCATATGATTATTGCTCCAACTATTACAAGCCAAGTACAATTGTAATGACATACGATGTGCCAATTTACCCGTTACCAGATAAAAATGATTGGACTATACCAGAACATGTTGCAAATGAGGTTGTACTACCACCCAAATGGAAAAGACCTCCTGGAAGGCCAAAGAAGAAGCGCGACAAAACTTTAAGTGAATTGCTGTTGCCGAAAAATCAACATTTATGTAGCATATGTGGTCAAGTAGGACATAACAAGAGAACTTGTAGGAATGCTCCACGTAATAAATAAGTGTATTCTCGAATGTATTGTCTACTCAAGAATTTGCCTGAATGATATGTAGTAGAAGTATTCATGATCATACATATATGAGTGAAGTGGTTATGAGATTATATTAGTAATATACATATATTAGAACATGGGTGTATATAATTGAATATAAATAAAACACTGATTTTGAATAAAACTTAATACATTTAGACATTATATGAACACTATTTATCAATATATATTAATATACAATTGAATTTACACGGCAATATACACTTAAATACAACTAAACAACACCTGCAACTTAACTGTTGAATAATACTTAATACACCTGAATACATATATTATATAACTGAAGAATATAACTGATGAGTATAACTTAAAACAACTGGACAACACTCAAATATAACTTATGAATACAACTTAATATAACTGAACATAAGTTGTGAATATAACTTAAAACAACTAGACAACAGTTGAATATAACTTATGAATACAACTTAATACAACTAAACATAAGTTATGAATATAACTGATGAGTAAAACTTAAAACAACTGGACAACAGTTGAATATAACTTATGAATACAACTTAATACACTTGAACATAACTTATGAATACAACTTAATACACCTGAAATTATAACTTATGAATACAACTTAATAACCACTGTATATTATAACAGGTTAGTTACCAATTTATCAGGCTACTGATTATTATTATCATAAAAATATACATGTAATTGCCTTTTTGTGTAAATACTTTAAACCGTCAATACATAAATTTTTATACTCAATTTGAAAATTGTTTCAGCCACAAAGGGAGTGGCATGGAGAAATCTATGGACAATATCATTGCACAAGATATTTGTAGCAATTGCAATGGGAATTGCACTTCTAAGAATTATACCAAAGAGGTCATTTCTACTTACTTGTGCTTACTCTTTTGCCTTTGCTATTTCAAGTCCTATAGGTATCGGAATAGGAATTGCAATTGATGGTATAAGTGAAGGAAAAACAGCAGATTGGACTTATGCCATTTCTATGGCAATTGCTTGTGGAGTTTTCATATATGTGGCAATAAATCACCTCATAGTAAAAGGTTTTAGGCCACACAACAAATGTTATTTTGACACTCAATTCTTCAAGTTTTTTGCTGTGTTTTCAGGAGTTGGGACTATTGCTATAGTCATGATATGGGACTAATATCATTCGTTTTCTTTAATTTCACTGGCTTTAATTTCACTGGACAATAGTTGAATATAACTTATGAATACAACTTAATACGCCTGAACATAAGTTATGAATATAACTGATGAATATAACTTAAAACAACTGGACAACAATTGAATATAACTTATGAATACAACTTAATACACCTGAACATAACTTATGAATACAACTTAATACACCTGAACTTATAACTTATGAATACAAGTTAATAACCACTGTATATTACACAACTGATGAGTATAGCTGATGAATATAACTGATGAGTACAACAGTTGAATATAACTTATGAATAAAACTTAATACACCTGAACATAACTTATGAATACAACTTAATGCACCTGAACTTATAACAGTTGAATATAACTTAATAACCACTGTATATTACAGAAGAAAACTGATATTAATGAAGGTAATATACACCTGAACCCAAAATGTGCAAAATGTACCTTAATTGCAGGTTATCATTCAAAACTAAAACAAGTTTCAGCTAATTAGTTAATACACAGTAAACCCAAAATAACTGGAACGAAACTAGTAAACTACAACGACTCGGCCAGTCGTTTTAGAAAATTACGCCCAGATCCCCAATTTAACCGTTCCCCTAAGATCATTTCTGCTATTGTGGTTTGTCGGGAGAGTCGGTTCTGAAATTTGGAGCGTTTTGGGACACTTAGTCCCTAAATGAGAGCTTTAAAGTTAGAAAATGGTCTGTAGTCGGGACAGTATTAAGACGACCTTGGAACGGAAATCTGATGATTCCATTAGCTCCGTTAGGTGATTTCGGGGTTGGGAGCGCATTCGGAATGTATTTTGGAGGTCCGTAGCTCAATTAGGCTTGAAATGCCGAAGTTGGAAATTTTGGCGAATCCGAACGATAGGTGGAATTTTGATCCGGGGGTCGGAATGGTATTCTGACAATTTCTGTAGCTTCGTTAGGTGATTTTGGATATGTCCGCAAATTTTCAGGTCATTCGGACGTTGTTTGGTCGGGTTTTTGATTGAATGTTAGTTTCGAAAGTTTTGAAGAAACTTAGGCTTGAATCCATTTAAAATGGGTGATTTTGATGTTTACGATGGTGTTTTCATGTTTCGAGCAAGTTTGAATGAGGTAATGTGATGTATTGGTGGCTTTGGTTGAGGTCCCAGGGGTCTCGGGATCATTTCGGATGCCCAACGGGCAAGTTTTGATCATAAATTGCAGCAGAAAAATTGCAGACAGTGATTGCTCTATGCGATCGCATAGGGTCATTGCGATCGCATAGAAGAGCCTGGAGGGGTGAGGAAAAAATGTGCTATGCAATCACATAGCTAGGGATGCGATCGCATGGGCTTATTACACTGCACAGTGTGATCGCATAGCAAGTGTCGCGATCGCGGAGAAGAAAAATGATGAGGCCTGGGAGTTGTACTATGCGATCGCATAGGTGTATTGCGATCGCATAGGAGGGAAAATTGACTGAAAAACTTAACTCTATGTGATTGCATAGGTCCATTGCGATCTCATAGAAGGAATGGTCTGTCAGTGAAATATTAAAACAAGAACAGTCAACCCGCGACCCCCATACACAAAAATGCCATTTTTGAGCTCCAAGAGAGGAGATTGACGGGAAAACGCTGGGATATCATCGGGAAATCATCGGGGGTAAGTCTCTTGACCTTAATTCGTTAGTTTATCATGAAATCCTTAATTATTTCACTGAAAATGGAAGATTAAAGGTGGGTTTGAGCCCTAGGCCTAAATTTTAGGAAATCTTTGATTTGAATTGGCAAACTGAGTCCGATTTTGATAAATTTTATATGCACGGACTCGTACTGAGATAAGGAACCTGAATATATAACTTTCCTAATTTTTTTATAAGCGTACCGAAAATCGGGTTTTGGCAACTTGTGGGTTTTGGTGTATTTTGAATTGTTTTGGTTGGGTAGTGCCCAATTGGCCTATTATGATGTGATTCTATTGATTTTTATCTGATACTACACCTGTGGAGGTTGACATTCATGGCAAGAGAGTTGTCTCATAGCGGTTTTGTACCGGAGTCGAGGTAAGTGGCTTGTCTAACCTCGTGTGGGGGAATTTTCACCCCTAGGATATTATGTGATAGTTTAAATGCCTTGTGTCACACCTCCTTTTTCACCGCACATGACATAAAACGTAATGTGACACTATTTAATACTACACCCCGAGAAGAGATATAATAATAATCAGTGAAGGAGTTTTTCCACTTAAAGGACAGTCGGAACGGGGTCAATTTATTTAATTATTCAGAGTCGCCACTTGGGAAAATAATGGTGTCCCAAGTCACCGATTTGAATCCCGAATCGAGGAAAGGTTTGACTCTATTTAACGGTCTGCGAATCAGAAATCCGGATAAGGAATTCTGTTAACCGGGGAGAAGGTGTTAGGCATTCCCGAGTTCCGTGGTTCTAGCACGGTCGCTCCATTATCGTACTTGGCTTCTTTATCTAATTTTATAATATGCCTTGACTTATGTGCAAATTTTAATTTTTAACTTCTTATGATATTATTATTATAAAAATTATTATTATTATTATTATTATTATTATTATTATTATTTTTACAAAGAATTGCAACGTTGTGAAAATGTATCTCGAACCACGTCGCACCAGTGCACCCGTGGTTATCAACACATTTCGACTCCGTTGAGATTTGGATTTGAGTCACATAAATGCGCACCCGTGATTAGGAAGGTATTATTATTAACTAACGCGCCTAAAGTAATTTCGCGTTTGTACTTTGCGAGGGCCACGAAATTTGCTAAATGGCACGCCTCGATTTCTAAGGACTAAAAGTATTAATTAAGCAAGGCCACAGATTATAATTTGAAATTATATTTCTATGTACTAAATAAATAAAAAAATCTATGACTGTAGTTTCTTGAACGTTCTGTCCATAGGCAGTACACATTTTCCAAATTTTTCTCATACATATTCCTTACAAGCTATTAATCATTAATGTTATTATTATCCAATCATCATTCAATGTTTTATACTTTAATAATGCAAAAATCCAAAATCAGTAACGACAATACCATCTTTGCAAATTCAATTTTTACAGGTTGTTGTAAGACAATATCCATCAAACCAACAAACGCTTATATGAAATAGAACTTGCAGAATACTAACACATTCTCAAATCAAACGATATAACATTAATCCAAATGTTTCATATAAAGGAGAATAACAAATATGATAGAAGTACACTATTAAGCTCAACGGAGTATGAGAAGTTGAAGAAACCTAACCTTACAAGTGAATCGAAATATCAAGTGGGGTATCGTCGAACTCAAAAACGTGACGAACCATGGACGAACCTCCGCACCGGACCTCGACGTGATGACCTCGAATGGAACTCACACTGGACTTCACTGGACAACGAACTACGACGGACTGGGGGTGAAGGTGACGACGAGAGGCTGGTTTCACTGATCTGAAGGTGTTTTGGGACTGTTTTGGTTGTCACTGTTCGGAGATGAAGCAGTAGCGAGCTGCTGCGTCGATAGCGTGAGGGAGAAGCAGTAGCTCTAGGTGTTCATTTGACGGGCAGCAGTGATGCAGCAGTGGTCGTTTGGACAGTGACGTGAGCTGGAGCGGATATTGTTGCTGGTCGTTTCAACGAAGAAGACGAAACAGTAGCAGCTTGGTTGAAGCTGTCGAACGAGGTTTTATGGCTGGTTTTGGACGTGGGTTTAGGCTGGAGATGGAGGGTCGTTGATGCTTGATCGCCGGAGAAGAAGCCGACGGAGTTTCACGGATTGGTTTTTCCAATGGACTGGTTGGTCCTCTCTGTTCCGTTTTTTTTCTCTTCTTCAAGAAGAAGATGCACAGTAACACTTATGTTACCCCCTCTCTCTTGCTGTCCGTTTTTCTCTTCTTAAAGAAGAAGACGAACAGTAACACGTTTCTTTTGTTACCAAAAACCTCTAAAGTCCCTTCTTCTTTTTAAGACTCTTCTGTTCCTTCTTTAAAAATCAGCCAGCCGCCCCCCCTTTAACGTTTTTTTCTTTTTTTTTTTTTTTTGAAAATCTAGTCTTGTTTTTTACCCCCGTTCTTTCTTAAAGACCATCCACTGTAGTCTCTTTATGTCATATATATTCTATTGTATTTCAAACATATCAAGACCAAAATGATGGGTCTCACGTGGGGTTGGGTACCCAATAGTGATGGGTCTTCCTCGTGTTCTGTCCGTGTCCCCCATGTGTGTCCCCCACGTGTGGTGGGCTCGGATTATTATGGGCTATGTCCGAAAATTATAAAACCGGGTAGTTTGAACCCGAATATTATTCTTCGCTCGGAACCGAGAATGAGAACACGGTGTTATTAATTAATCACTACGTAAGCAAAATAACTATAAGACTAATAATTAAAACAAAAATCATTTTTTTTGTTTATATTTTGTCAAAATTAAAGTAACCACAAAATGTTAATGAAACTATTTTTTATTATTTTCGTTTTTATAAAAAGATAAAAATATAAAGTACTATTTTTGTATTTTTAAAGTTTAAAATGACTACGAAACATTAATAAAACTATATTTTTGTTGTTTTTCATTTTAAGGTAAAAACAGAGTAAAAGAGTCAAAATTAGCTAAAATAACCATATTAGGCCTAAACTAAATATTTTACACTAAAAATATGAAAAATCTCGGGTAGGGGCAAAATCACGCATCTACAGCTGCCCCTCTTTGACTGAAAACACAAAGAGTTTTTTAGACAAAGAACGACTAGATAAGTGTTTTGACCCGACCCTTATTCAGAGAGACTAAACTAAGAGGAAAGGAATGTGACCGAGCCCTTGTATCTGAGCTGCCTACATATCCTTGGCTATAAAGGAATCAGGCCACGTGTAGTTCGAAAGTGAGTAAGAATATGGAGTAACCGAAGTGGAGAGCCAGTCGAGGTGCCGTTCCGTCGAGGTTCCGTTCCATCGAAGTTCCGGTCCGTCGTCCTGGTATTACATCGAAAATCAAAACATGAGGAAGACTAACTAAGCCTATCAGCTACTAGTTACAAGATTCCTAGCTATAAATCTTCTGAAGCTTGATCTTGAGTATTGGTTGGGTGCTTCATGCGGACTCTAAATTTGAACCTTGATACTTGCTAGTTGCAGGTGCTGCTTTTCGGATCAAGACCAGTATGCAGTGCTTGTGACCTCGGCCATGTCTTGAGCACACCACATCTTTCATCAACTTCTGCACTTGGATTAACTCCTTGCCTTTTTTCATTGTGACTAACTTCTGTTGATCATCTCGGACTGTTGACTCACATTCTGGTTGCAAGCTTCTTTTTTTGCTTACTTGCATTGCACTCCGAAGTGAATTCCCTTACTTGTGATCTTCGAGCTATTCTCCTTCGACGTCTGAATCTATCTTTTCTGATTATGAACTTGGATTCATGCTAGGGATTTCCTTTATACTTTGTCACTTTCCGATTGTTCACTATCCTTATCAAATCTTGGAAACTGAGACGCCGTTCTGCTTTTCCGGCGGGCTTCTGACTTTATCGACAAACTCTAATCATAAATCGCCATTCCATTCTTCGGGCGGGCACCTGATTTCAACAACACTTCAAAATAATAACTCGCCACTCCATTCTTCAGGCGGGCTCCCTGACTTCAACTACAACTTCCAAAATATATCGCCACTCCTCTCTTCAGGCGGGCTCCTGACTTCAACATCTTTTGAAAATAAATCGCCATTCCTGTCTTCAGGCGGCCTCCTGACTTTAATATCTTAGCAAATTAAAAAGCCATTCCTCTTTTCAGGCGGACTCCTGACTTCAACATCCTAGCAAATTAAAATGCCATTCCTCTCTTCAGGCGGGCTCCTGACTTCAACATCAACTTTTGAAAATAAATCGACATTCCTCTCTTCAGGCGGGCTCCCTGACTTCAACAACATCCTTTGAAAATAAATCGCCACTCCATTCTTCAGGCGGGCTCCCGACTTCAACAACATCTTTTGAAAATAAATCGCCACTCCATTCTTCAGGCGGGCTCCTGACTTCAACAACATCCTTTGCAAATAAATCGCCACTCCATACTTCAGGCGGGCTCCTGACTTCAACAACATCTTTTGAAGATAAATCGCCACTCCATTCTTCAGGCGGGCTCCTGACTTCAACATCAACTTTTGAAAATAAATCGCCATTCCTCTCTTCAGGCGGGCTCCTGACTTCAACAACATCCTTTGAAAATAAATCGCCATTCCTCTCTTCAGGCGGGCTCCTGACTTCAACAACATCCTTTGAAAATAAATCGCCACTCCATTCTTCAGGCGGGCTCCTGACTTCAACAACATCCTTTGAAAATAAATCGCCACTCCATTCTTCAGGTGGGCTCCTGACTTCAACAACATCCTTTGAAAATAAATCGCCACTCCATTCTTCAGGCGGGCTCCTGACTTCAACAACATCTTTTGAAAATAAATCGCCACTCCATTCTTGAGGCGGGCTCCTGACTTCAACAACATCCTTTGAAAATAAATCGCCACTCCATTCTTCAGGCGGGCTCCCGACTTCAACAACATCCTTTGAAAATAAATCGCCACTCCATTCTTCAGGCGGGCTCCCGACTTCAACAACATCTTTTGAAAATAAATCGCCACTCCATTCTTCAGGCGGGCTCCTGACTTCAACAACATCTTTTGAAAATAAATCGCCACTCCATTCTTCAGGCGGGCTCCCGACTTCAACAACATCCTTTGAAAATAAATCGCCACTCCATTCTTCAGGCGGGCTCCTGACTTCAACAACATCCTTTGAAAATAAATCGCCACTCCATTCTTCAGGCGGGCTCCCGACTTCAACAACATCTTTTTAAAAATAAATCGCCACTCCATTCTTCAGGCGGGCTCCCGACTTCAACAACATCCTTTGAAAATAAATCGCCACTCCATTCTTCAGGCGGGCTCCTGACTTCAACAACATCCTTTGAAAATAAATCGCCACTCCATTCTTCAGGCGGGCTCCCGACTTCAACAACATCTTTTGAAAATAAATCGCCACTCCATTCTTCAGGCGGGCTCCTTACTTCAACAACATCCTTTGAAAATAAATCGCCACTCCATTCTTCAGGCGGGCTCCTGACTTCAACAACATCCTTTGAAAATAAATCGCCACTCCATTCTTCAGGCGGGCTCCTGACCTCAACAACATCTCACTAACTCCATCCCATCCATGTCGCCTTCCTTTGCTTCCTGCACCACTTTCTTCTTCCTGCATCGCTTCTTGGACCATCCTTTCTTCTGAATTACCTTGTTTTGGAATTGCTTTCCTCCTGGGTCGTGTCATTTTTCTCTTGACTGCTGGGGATATCTTTGGAACTAATTACTTACCTGCTGGGGTAATGCGACTGGGGAAATCTTCTTTATTTCCTCTTTTTCTACCTCCTTCAAAAACCTTTATTCTCTTCCGGGATCGATGGGGATTGAAATGTCATTAGCTGGGGATTACACTGTTGGGGGATCCCTTTTCCTTTTTCCTCTTTCCAAACCTCATTCGGGACTCGCGCTTGGCTCCCTTAAAAAACTTGTAGGATATAATGTTGCCGGAGAAATCTCGAAATCAGCGTTTCATTTTTTCGAGAACTGTTGGGGATGATACCGACTTCTTGCCTTTCTGAACGCAAGCTTCCTCGTTTTGTCTTGTCCGCTGGGGGTATAATTTCCTCTATCACAACTTGTTGTTTTTTTTTCAAAGCTGCTGGGGATAATCGGGTTCAAAGATCATTTCCTCGCGTTATCTGGCTTCTTTCCCCAACCGGGTATTTGGTTTCGAGAAAATTTTCGCAACGGGAGAAAATTTTCTGCCCCAGTTTGAGAATCTTCTTCGTGGCATGCTTTTCTGCCAACGACCCCTCTTCTTCCTGTTTCAAATCAAAGAAAAATTGGTTAGTTTTAAAATGTGGTGGCTGGTTGTGGTGCTCCTACTGGGGATGGTTCTCCTCCTCTTTCCCTGCTCTGCGTTTCATTATCAGAACTTGCTGGGGATGTTATTATTTGATGATATTCATGCTGGGGATATTTTGTCCTTTCTTGCTTCCCCTTCCTCCCTTGATGACTCCTTATTCACAGGCCTTTCCACGTTGTTTTCCACTGGTATCCTGACCACCCGAATTCCTGTGACAGTGATCCTGTGTAAAGACCTTGCATGTTTTGCTGGTGAACCATTTTCTCTGTTCACCCTGTGACGACCCGGCTCGTCGTCACGAGAATTACCACCCCGTTATGTTGTAAATACATGTTTTATGATTTTATATCAGTATTAGAGTCTATCGGGTGAGTTAGGAGTGAATTGGATTGAAAATGAGGCATATAGCCTTTTTGAAGGAAACTTGAATAAGGAAAGTCAACTCGGAGTTGACTATTTGGTTAGAGGGCACGGAATCGAATTCTGATGATTCGGTTAGTTCCGGGAGGTGATTTTTGACTTAGGGGAGTGATCGGAATTGAATTTGGAGGCCCGGTGTAGAAATAGGCTTGAATTGGCTAAGGTTGAATTTTGGCAAAATCCGAACGGTAGGTGAGATTTTGATCCGGGAGTCGGAATGGAATTCCGACAGTTGCAGTAGCTCCGTTAGGTGATTTTGGATGTGCCTGCAAAATTTCAGGTCATTCGGACGTCGTTTAGTCGGGTTTTTGATTGAATGCGTAATTCGGATAGTTTTAAGGAATTTAGGCTTGAATCCGCGTGTAATTGGTGATTTTGATGTTTAGGATGGTGTTTTTATGATTGGAACAAGTTCGTATCGTGTTTTGGAGTATGGTGGTGGTTTTCGTTGGGGTCCGGGGGCCTCGGGATGAATTCGGGGGTCCAAACGGACCAATTTGTGCCAAAAGGCACTGCTGTTCTGCTGCAATAATTGCAGAGAACTTTTGCTCTCTGCGATCGCGAAGTTTTGAATGCGATCGCGTAAGGCGGCGTTTGGGTGTATCGCAATCGTGGTGATGTCTGCGATCGCGTAAGGTCAAGTCCGGATGCAATGCGATCGCGAGCCTGGGGCATGCGATTGCGTAGGGAAAAACTGGGAAGCTCTGCGATCGCAAGGGTGAGACTGCGATCGCGTAGAGTATTGGAGTGAGGCCGGAAAGTTTGTTCATCGCGATCGCGGGAGGTGTGATGCGATCGCGTAAGGTCGACTGGTTGTGCATCGCGATCGCGATGTGTAGTGTGCGATCGCGTAGGTCTGGGATTTAGAGCAGCGCAATCGCGGGTGGTTTCACGCGATCGCGTAGTGTTGAGGCATGAGGCAGTGCGATCGCGTAGGGAATGTCGCGATCGCGTAGAGTAATTTTGAAGCCGGGTAAATTTGTGCATCGCGATCGCGAGCTTTGGGCTGCGATCGCAGAGGGTCGCCTGGCAGTCAGTGAATTAATATAACAGAACAGTCCAGTCGCGAACCCCATACCCAAAACCTCCATTTTTGAGTTCCAAGAGAAGAAATTGACGGGAGATTGCTGGGAAATCATCGGGGTTTCGTTGGAGGTAAGTTTTGTGGCTTAATTAGATCATTTTAACATGAAATCATTGGTTAAATTTCTGTAAATGGAAGATTAAAGGTGGGTTTGAGCCCTAGGCCTAAATTGAAGAAAAACACTAATTTGAGTGGGCAAATGGAGTCTGCTTTTGGTAAATTTTATATGCCTAGACTCGTATCGAGATGAGGGTTCCGAATATGTGACTTTTGTAATTTTTCGACAAGCGTACCGAAATTCGGGTTTTGACAACTTTGGGAATTTTGATGTAAATTGAGTTGTATTGATTGGGTGTCGTCCCATTGGCCTAATTTGTTGTATTTCTACTGTATTTGATCAGATTCTACGCGTGCGGAGCTTGATTCTCGTGGCAAGGGCATTGCGGAGTAGTCATCGCGCCGTATTGAGGTGAGTAATAGATGTGGGTGATGACCGGCGGGTTCGAAACCCCGGTATACCACTTTGTGACGCTGTATAGCAGCGAGACACGCACTCTCATGTGAGTGCGGGGTCGATTGTGATAGGGGACTATGGCTTAGTCCGACTTGTTGATACTATGTTATGACATTGGCTATTCTTGAGCCGACGAACCTCCTTCTCGGATGGTTGCATATTATATATTGTGATAATGGCCACTCTTGAGCCGAGGAACCCCCTTCTTGGGCGGTTGACATGTGGGCCGTGAGCCAGTTATTGGATCCCGCGAGGATCGTTATCATTGTCTTATCATATTGACATGTTAGTTACTACCAGTCCGTAGCTATTTCTGTTATCATGCTATTTTCCAATCTCTGGAACTTGATATTACTGTTTTCAACTGAAAAATGATAAAAGATGTTTTCAAAAACTACTTTTGAGCCTACGAGGCTGTAATTGAATATTAGTTGACTGGTAGTGGATCGGGCTGCACGCCGCAGCAGTATATATGTTGGATCGGACTGCACGCCGCAGCGATATTGTGCTTGGGCTGTAGGAGCCCCTCCGGAGTCTGAACCCCCACAGTGAGCACGGGTACCCAAATTGGATCGGGCTACGCGCCGTAGCGGTCATATCATGCATTGCATTGCATTTAGCTACAACTGCTAGTTGTTATACTGTTTTGCAGGTACATGTTGGTACAGGTACAATTGATATTGATTCTGTGACGGGGTATTTGATTACAGCTTTACATAGTGCTTTATGGCGGATTTCTTATCTGCGCTGTCTTACCCTTGTTTATTACCACTGAGTCTGGCGGTACTCATTTTACTCCCTGCACCTTGTGTGCAGATCCAGGTACCTCTCAGCAGTGATCCAGTAGCTGTGCGAGGCGACATCTGTGGGATATACGAGGTAGCTGCAGAGTCCGCAGGACCCGATATTCCTTCTTATTGTCTTGATTTTGTATTGACTTTTCTTTCCGCACTTGGTATCTTGTAAACCTTTATACACTCATGTTCAGTAGAGGCTCATGACTCTTGACCCTTCGGTCTATGGGAGTTGATGTATTATGGGACTTGGTTTCCCATTTTCGCTATTTGTATCGCTATTGCTGCGTGATTTAATACGCTTAAATGGGCTAAAGAAAGCTTCTAGCTCCGTTATTGTTATTGATTGGTCAGGCTGGCTTAGCAATGTGCTGGGCACCATCACGACCGGATTTGGGGTCGTGACAAGTTGGTATCAGAGCCTAGGTTTACTAGGCCTCGTGAGTCTTGAGCCGGTTAGTAGAGTCTTGTGGATCGGTACGGGGACGCTTGTACTTATCCTCGGGAGGCTGCGAACCTTTAGGAAAACTTCACTTTTCTTGAACTCTGTCGTGCGATCTTGTTGTTCTGAGAACTGAACTTCTATATTCTATTCTCTCGCAGATGGCGAGAACGCGAGCATCAGGACGAGGTGGACGACCTCCATTGCCACCTGTTAGAGGTCGTGGGCGCGGTCGTGCTAGAGGTAGAGGTAGGACGGCCGAGGCAGTGCCAGCTGACCCGCCTGTTGTACCAGTTCAGGAGCAGCCCCCAGTGGTTGATGCTCCAGCAGCCCCAGTTCAGGGCCAGACTGTATCTATTGCTATTCCTGGTCTTCAGGAGACTCTTGCTCAGATATTATCGGTGTGTTCCGGTTTGGCTCAGGTAGTTTCAGCTACCGCTACTGTAGCGACATCTCAGTCAGGGGGTGGTCAGCAGACCCCTGCAGCTCGCACACCTGACCCGGTTGTTCAGGGACTTCAGACGCCAGAGGCGGTCCCCGCTCATGTGGTTGCACCGGTTATTCCTCCAGCTGCACCAGCTCCAGCTCCAGAGCATATGGTCCAGGTTATGCCCGACGACGAGCAGCGTCGTCTTGAAGGATTTGGTAGACTTCAGCCACCCCATTTCAGTGGCGTTGAGGGCGAGGATGCCCGGGGTTTCTTGGACAAGTGTCAGAGGATGTTGCGGACGGCTGGTATTCTTGAGTCCAGCGGAGTTTCATTTACTACCTTTCAATTCACTGGTCCCGCATTTGATTGGTGGGAGGAGTTTGAGAGGCGTAGGCCTGCAAGAGCAGCACCTCTCACATGGCAGCAGTTCTCTACTCTCTTTCTAGAGAAATATGTACCTCGGTCTCGTCGCGAGGAGCTACGTCGCCGGTTCGAGTGGTTGATTCAGGGCGACATGTCTGTGACCCAGTATGAGCTCAGATTCACACAGTTGGCTAGGCATGCCACATGGATGATCCCTAATGATAGGGAGAGGATCGGGAGGTTCATTGATGGCCTCAACTACTCTATCCGCATTCTTATGACCAGAGAGAGAGTTTTGTCATCATCGTTTGAGCAGGTTGTTGATATGGAACGCTCCATTGAGGCGGATCGTCGCCGAGAGAGAGAGGAGCGGGATGCCAAGAGGTCTCGTGGTTCTGGCAGTTTCAGTGGTGCTCCATCTAGAGGGCATTCCCAGCAAAGCAGAGGTCACTCATCTAGACCTTCTCATTCAGGCCGCCCAGAGCAGAGCGAAGGTTCTTATGGTCGTGGTCGACAGGGGTTTCAGCAGGGTCGGTCATCACTTAGTGCCCTTCCAGCCTAGAGTGCAACACCTACTTCTTCAGCCCAGGGTTCTTCTACAGAGAGGGGTTCCCTTCAGTCCCCTTCTCCAGCACCAGGTGCTTGTTATGATTGTGGTGAGTTTGGCCACATGAGGAGGCGGTGCCCTCGACTCCGTAGGGACAGGACTCGGCAGAGGGAACAGCCCTCCTCTTCAGCACCATCTCAGGCTAGTAGAGGTAGATGTCAGTCTTCTCGTGGTCGCCCCAGAGGCGAGGAGAGATCTGGTGGAGGCCAGGCATGATTCTATGCACTCCCTGATAGGCGTGATGCAGTTGCCTCCGATGCAGTGATTACAGGTATCATTTATGTCTGTCACAGAGATGCCTCTGTTCTATTTGATCCAGGGTCCACATATTCTTACGTGTCCTCTTATTTTGCACGTCATTTGGGTGCGACTCGTGGTAGTCTTGATTTACCTGTTCATGTATCCACCCCCGTGGGTGATACGATCGTTGTGGATCATGTCTATAGATCCTGTGTTATATCTATTGGGGGTCTGGAGACCCAGGCAGATTTGTTATTGTTGGGTATGGTGGACTTTGATGTCATATTGGGTATGGACTGGTTGTCTCCGTACCATGCTATATTGGATTGTCATGCTAAGACAGTTACGTTGGCCATTCCTGGTATTTCTCAAATTGAGTGGCGGGGTTCGACCGATTTCGTCCCTAGCCGTGTTATTTCGTTCCTAAAAGCTCAGAAGATGGTTGAAAAAGGGTGTTTATCATACTTAGCTTTTGTGAGAGATGTGGGAGCTGAGTCTCCTAGCATTGATTATGTACCTGTTGTGAGGGACTTTCCAGATGTATTTCCCTCCGACCTGCCGGGCATGCCGCCGGACAGGGATATTGATTTTGGCATTGACTTGGTGCCGGGCACTCAGCCCATATCCGTTCCTCCTTATCGGATGGCACCAGCTGAGTTGAAAGAACTGAAAGAGCAGCTTCAAGAGCTTCTGGATAAGGGTTTCATCCGCCCTAGTGTATCGTTGTGGATCATGTCTATAGATCCTGTGTTATATCTATTGGGGGTCTGGAGACCCAGGCAGATTTGTTATTGTTGGGTATGGTGGACTTTGATGTCATATTGGGTATGGATTGGTTGTCTCCGTACCATGCTATATTGGACTGTCATGCTAAGACAGTTACGTTGGCCATTCCTGGTATTTCTCAAATTGAGTGGCGGGGTTCGACCGATTTCGTCCCTAGCCGTGTTATTTCGTTCCTAAAAGCTCAGAAGATGGTTGAAAAAGGGTGTTTATCATACTTAGCTTTTGTGAGAGATGTGGGAGGCTGAGTCTCCTAGCATTGATTCTGTACCTGTTGTGAGGGACTTTCCAGATGTATTTCCCTCCGACCTGCCGGGCATGCCGCCGGACAGGGATATTGATTTTGGCATTGACTTGGTGCCGGGCACTCAGCCCATATCCGTTCCTCCTTATCGGATGGCACCAGCTGAGTTGAAAGAACTGAAAGAGCAGCTTCAAGAGCTTCTGGATAAGGGTTTCATCCGCCCTAGTGTATCCCCGTGGGGTGCGCCGGTATTATTTGTTAAAAAGAAAGATGGTTCCATGCGAATGTGTATTGATTATAGGCATTTGAACAAAGTGACAGTGAAGAACAAGTACCCTCTACCGCGCATAGATGATTTGTTTGATCAGTTACAGGGTGCGAGGGTGTTTTCTAAGATCGATCTTCGTTCGGGCTATCATCAGCTGAAGATCGGGGACTCGGATATTATGAAGACTGCATTCAGGACCCGATATGGTCATTATGAGTTTCTTGTGATGTCGTTTGGGTTGACCAACGCCCCAGCAGCATTTATGCATCTGATGAACAGTGTGTTCAGGCCTTATTTGGATTCATTTGTGATTGTGTTCATTGATGACATTCTAGTCTACTCCCGTAGTCAGGAGGAGCATGCTCAGCATTTGAGTATTGTGTTGCAGAGATTGAGAGAGGAGAAGCTATATGCTAAATTCTCCAAGTACGAGTTTTGGCTTGAGTCCGTAGCATTTCTGGGACATGTGGTGTCTCGTGATGGTATTCAGGTTGATCAGAAAAAGATAGAGGCGGTGCAGAGTTGGCCTAGACCGACCTCAGCTACAGAGATCAGGAGTTTTCTCGGCTTGGCGGGGTATTATCGCCGGTTTGTTCAGGGATTTTCATCCATTGCTTCTTCATTGACTAAATTGACCCAGAAGGGTGCACCATTCGTGTGGTCGGATGAGTGCGAGGAAAGCTTTCAGAAGCTCAAGACAGCTTTGACCACAGCTCCAGTGTTAGTATTGCCATCAGCTTGAGGTTCATATACCGTTTATTGTGATGCCTCGAGAGTGGGGATAGGTTGTGTGTTGATGCAGGAAGGTAAGGTAATTGCTTATGCTTCTCGGCGCAGTTGAAGCCACATGAGAAGAACTATCCTGTTCATGATTTGGAGCTAGCCGCCATTGTTCATGCCTTGAAGATTTGGAGGCACTATTTGTACGGTGTGTCTTGCGAGGTGTATACCGACCATCGTAGTCTCCAGCACTTGTTCAAACAGAAAGACCTTAATTTGAGACAAGCGGAGATGGCTGGAGTTGCTGAAGGATTATGACATTACTATATTATATCATCCGGGGAAGGCCAATGTGGTGGCCGATGCTTTGAGCCGGAAGGCGGTCAGTATGGGGAGCTTGGCATATATTCCAGCTGAGGAGAGGCCATTTGCTTATGATGTTCAGGTGCTAGCCAATCGGCTAGTGAGGTTAGATATTTCGGAGCCTAGCAGGGTATTGGCTTGTGTTGTATCTCGGTCATCTCTATATGATCGTATTCGTGAGCACCAGTATGATGATCCACATTTGGCTGTCCTGAGGGACAGAGTTCGGCATGATGATGCTAGAGATGTCACCATTGATAGTGACGGCGTATTGAGGATGCAGGGCCGGATATGCGTGCCCAATGTTGATGGCCTTCGTGAGTTGATTCTGGAGGAGGCCCATAGCTCGCGGTATTCTATCCATCCAGGAGCCGCGAAGATGTATCAAGATTTGAAACAGCACTATTGGTGGAGAAAGATGAAAATGGACATTGTCGGACATGTAGCACGGTGCCTCAACTGTCAGCAGGTTAAGTACGAGCATCAGAGGCCCGGTGGCGTATTTCAGCGCATTGATATTCCTGAGTGGAAATGGGAGAGGATCACTATGGACTTTGTTATTGGACTCCCTCGGACAGTGAGGAAGTTTGATTCAGTTTGGGTGATTGTGGATAGGCTGACCAAGTCAGCTCACTTCATTCCAGTTAGTACTACCTACTCATCGGAGCGGTTGGCAGCGATCTTTATTCGAGAGATTGTTCGGTTGCATGGAGTTCCGGTGTCTATCATATCCGACAGGGGTACTCAGTTCACTTCTCAGTTTTGGAGAGCATTTCAGCGAGAGATGGGTACACGGGTTGAGTTGAGTACAGCATTTCACCCCAGACAGGTGGGCAATCTGAGCGTACTATTCAGATTTTGGAGGATATGTTGCGAGCATGTGTGATTGACTTTAGTGGTTCGTGGGATGAGTTCCTACCACTTGCTGAGTTTGCCTACAACAACAGTTATCAGTCGAGTATTCAGATGGCCCCGTATGAGGCATTGTATGGCAGGCGGTGTAGATCCCCGTGGGATGGTTTGAGCCTGGTGAGGTTAGATTGATAGGGACTGAGTTAGTCCAGGATGCTCTGGATAGAGCAAAGTTGATCCAGGAGAGGCTTCGTACAGCACAGTCTCGTCAGAAGAGTTATGCGGACCGTAGAGTTCGAGAGTTGTCTTTCATGGTTGGTGACGGAGTATTGTTGAAGGTTTCACCTATGAAGGGTGTCATGAGGTTTGGGAAGAAAAGAAAGTTGAGTCCTAGGTACATTGGTCCTTTTGAGATACTTAAGAGAGTTGGAGAGGTGGCATATGAGTTGGCTTTGCCACCCAGCTTATCCAGCGTCCATCCAGTATTCCATGTGTCTATGCTCCGGAAGTACATTGGAGATCCGTCTCATGTTTTAGACTTCAGTACCATTCAGCTTGATGGTGATCTATCCTATGATGTGGAGCCTATTGCTATTTTGGGTCGTCAGGTGAGAAAATTGAGGTCTAAGGAGATTGCATCGGTTAAGGTTCAGTGGAGAGGTCGACCCGTGGAGGAGGCCACTTGGGAGATCGAGCGGGAGATGCGGAGCAGATATCCTCACTTGTTTGAGACTTCAGGTATGTTTCTTGACCCGCTCGAGGACGAGCGTTTGCTTAAGAGGGGAGAATGTGACGACCCGGCCCGTCGTCACGAGAATTACCACCCCGTTATGTTGTAAATACATGTTTTATGATTTTATATCAGTGTTAGAGTCTATCGGGTGAGTCAGGAGTGAATTGGATTGAAAATGAGGCATATAGCCTTTTTGAAGGAAACTTGAATAAGGAAAGTCAACCCGGAGTTGATTATTTGGTTAGAGGGCTCGGAATCAAATTCTGATGATTCGGTTAGTTCCGGGAGGTGATTTGTGACTTAGGGGAGCGATCGAAATTGAATTTGGAGGCCCGGTGTAGAAATAGGCTTGAATTGGCTAAGGTTGAATTTTGGCGAAATCCGAACGGTAGGTGAGATTTTGATCCGGGGGTCGAAATGGAATTACGACAGTTGCAGTAGCTCCGTTAGGTGATTTTGGATGTGCCTGCAAAATTTCGGGTCATTCGGACGTCGTTTAGTCGGGTTTTTGATTGAATGCGTAATTCGGAAAGTTTTAAGGAATTTAGGCTTGAATCCGTGTGTAATTGGTGATTTTGATGTTTAGGATGGTGTTTTTATGATTGGAACAAGTTCGTATAGTGTTTTGGAGTATGTTGGTGGTTTTCGTTGGGGTCCCGGGGGCCTCGGGATGAATTCGGGGGTCCAAACGGACCAATTTGTGCCAAAAGGCACTGCTGTTCTTGTAACGACCCGGCCCGTCGTTACGGGAATTTCCACCCCGTTACCTTGCATTTACATATATTATGCTTTTAAATCAGTATTAGAATATATTGGGTGAGTTAGGAGTGATTTGGATTAAAAATGAAACAAATAGCATGTTTGAAGGAAGCTTGAATATGGAAAGTCAACCAAGAGTTGACTATTGAGTTAGAGTGCTCGGAACCGGATTCAGATGATTCGACTAGTTCCGGGGGATCATTTCTGACTTAGGAGAACAATCGGAATTGAATTCGGAGGTCCGGTGTAGTTTTAGGCTTGAATTGGCGAAGGTTGAATTTTGGCGAAACCGGATGGTAGGTGATATTTTGATCCGGGGGTCGGAATGGAATTCCGACAATTTTTGTAGCTTCGTTATGTGATTTTGGATGTGTCTGCAAATTTTCAGGTCATTCGGACATCGTTTGATCGGGTTTTGGATTGAATGTTAGTTTTGAAAGTTTTGAAGAAACTTAGGCTTGAATTCGTGAGTAAATGGAGATTTTGATGTTTAGTATGGTGTTTTTATGATTTGAACAAGTCCGTATCATGTTTTGGAGTGCGTTGGTGGTTTTCGTTGGGGTCCCGGGGGCCTCGAGATGATTTCGGACCATCAACCGGGCTTGTGGGACTTGGCAAAAATCTGCAGAAAACTACAGGTTTCTGCCCAGTCATTTTGACCTTCGCGTTTGCGTGGCATGAGCCGCATTCACGAAGGCCAGGAAGATCAATGCATCGCATTCGCGGTCGGGGTGACGCGTTCGCGTAGGCCAGGGGTGTTGAGCATCGCGAACGCGTTGCTTGGGTCGCGTTCGCGTAGGGTCGTGGGTGTTGTGCTTCGCGTTCGCGGTAGGTGTATCGCGAACGCGTAGAAGGAATCTGGGCGGCTGGGAGTTTGAGCATCGCGAACGCGTGGTTGGCGTCGCGTTCGCGAAGGGTAACTGGAATTGAGCATCGCGAATGCGTGGTAAGCGTCGCGTTCGCGAAGAGTAAGGCGGAGCTGTTCATCGCGAACGCGTGGGACCTCACGCGAACGCGAAGAACAAAAGTTTCTGGCAGTGAATAAAATCCAGAAGCAGAGGGGTTACGGGTTTACACCCCCAAAACTCAATTTTGAGCCCTAGAGAGAAGAAAACTCGAGAAAATCACTGAGAAATCATCGGGTATTCGTCGGAGGTAAGATTCTTGACTCAAAAACATCATTTTATGGTAGAATTAACATCAATCTTCATGAAATTGGGTTGAAATCTTGAAGAAATGTGGCCTAAGTATTGAAAACGAGATTTTTGGATTTGGAAGGCCATTTGAACTCCGATTTCGATAAATTTTATATGCACGGACTCGTGGCGAGATGAGGGTCGCGTTGGTACTAATTTCGAAATTTTCCGAGCAGTGGGGCCCGGGGTCGGGTTTTACCAACTTGGTGTATTTATGCGAATTTCATGTAAATTGAAATGGGTTATGATTATTTGACCCGTATTTGATATAATTATTGTTATTTGACTAGATTCTACACACGAGGCAGCGAAGTTCAAAGGAAAAGGCATCGCGGACGAGTCTACGACCGGCTAGAGGTGAGTAGTTTGTGTATATGGTAGCCTGAGGGTTCGAAACCCCGGCTTAGCACATTGTGACGCTAGTAGGGCGTGGCTCGCACACCGTGGCAGGTGCGGGATTGATTGTGATTGGGGATTGAGACTTGGTCCACCCCGGAAATGAATAATATGTTGTTAGTGTTGGAAATACACTGTATTTGATATATTTGTGGGCTGTAAGCCTTGTTTGGGGCCTTGTGCCGATCTGTAGCGTCCTTAGAGGACAATATTTATGTGATAGCTATAATTGCTTAAATCACTGATCTCAGTCCTGGAAATTGAAATCACACTTTTGAAATGCTAAGTCACCGGCTTTTACAAATTTAATAAAGTTACAGTATTTTTCATAAATTATGAATTGAGCACTGGAATTAAGAAAACTCAACTGTTTTGTGACTTAATTGCTTATTGTGGACCGAGCATGGGATCGGGCTGCACGCCGCAGTGGTTGATATGAGGATCGGGCTGCACGCCGCAGCAGTATTGCGCTTGGGCTGTAGGAGCCCCTCCGGAGTCTGTACACACCCCCAGTGAGCGCCGTCGACGTTAAATTGGATCGGGCTATACGCCGTAGCGGTTATGTGCATTGTATTGCATGTGTATTTGTTGAATTACTCTGTGGTAGCTGTATTGTATTGTTGTTGCTAGTTCGTAGGAGATTCGGACTGTAGTGTAGCTTCATATTGTGGTATTTTGTGGATTTCTTACTGTCAGCTACTTATATATATTTGTTACTCACTGAGTACTTAGTACTCACCCCTACTCCCTGCACCTTTTGTGTGCGGACTCAGGTACTCAGGAGCAGTAGACAGGCATCTCCAGCGTTTGCAGTGTCACATCGAGTTGCTGAGGTAGCTGCCTACGTTCGTAGAACCTAGCTTCTCCTCTCATTTCCAGTGGTTATTTTGTATTTTGTATTCGGACTTGAGTACTTCTATATCGTACTCTCTATTTCCTGTTTGGTTTTGTTAGAGGCTCTAGACTTGTGACTCCGGATATTTGGGAGTGTGAGTACTTTTGTTCAAGTATTATTATTATTGGAGTTCTTAAACTCATATATTCTTCTTGGGTTGTCCATTTGGGGACTGGTATTTTGTGATAATTAAATTGTTGGTCCGGCTGGCCTAGCTTGATTGTTAGGCGCCATCACGACCGGATTTGGGTCGTGACAGTAGGTATCAAAGCTCTAGGTTATTAGGACTCGCGAGTCATGAGCCGGTTTAGTAGGCTTTCGCAGATCGGTACGTAGACGTCCGTATCTATCTTCGAAGGGCTACAAAAACTTTAGGAAAAACCTCATTTTCTTGGATTCATATCGTGCGATTTGTGTTATCATGAAATTAAATCTTTCCATATTCTATTGTCTCGCAGATGGCGAGAACACGAGCTAACGGACGTGGCGGACGACCACCATTGGCACCCAGAGGCCGTGGTCGTGGCAGAGGTAGGGCAGCAGTGCCAGCACCTACTGACCCACCGGCTGATCAGACTCAGGGTCAGATTCCTGCACCAGTGGCCCAGACTCAGGACCAGATTCCAGCGGCAGACATTCCGGCAACTCAGGTTCAGGCACCGGCAGTGCCCATTGTGATACCGGGTCTTCAAGAGACCTTGGCCCAGATCTTATCAGTATGCACAGGATTGGCTCAGGTCGTTGTAGCCTCTACTGCAGCGTTTTCTTCATAGGCAGGGGGAGGAATCAGACCCCGTGGCTCGCACACCCGAGCCGGTGATACAGGGTATTCAGGCGCCTGGGGCAGCTTATATGGTTCCAGTTATGCCCGACGATGAGCGGCGTCGTTTGGAGAGATTTGAAAAGTTACAGCCTCCGACATTCAGTGGTGCTGAGGGCGAGGACGCCCAGGGTTTTCTTGACAGATGTCAGCGCATGCTTCGCACCGCGGGTATTCTAGAGTCCGGCGGTGTTTCATTCACCACTTTTCAGTTCACAGGTGCAGCATTTCAGTGGTGGGAGGATTTCGAGAGGCGTAGGCCCGCTGGGGCGGTGCCCCTCACTTGGCAGCAGTTCTCCACGGTATTTTTGGAGAAGTACGTACCTCAGTCTCAGAGAGAGGAGCTGCGACGTCGGTTCGAGTGGTTGAAGCAGGGAGAGATGACGGTTAATCAGTACGAGATGAGATTCACACAGTTGGCACGTCATGCCATGTGGATGGTTCCTACAGACAGAGAGAGAGGATTCGGAGATTTATTGATGGCCTTATTTATCCCATCCGCATATTGATGACCGAGGGAGAGAGTTTCGATAGTTACCTTTGAGGAGGTGGTTGATGCCGCCCGTCACATTGAGACAGATCGTCGTAGAGAGCGGGAGGAGAGAGAGGCTAAGAGGCCTCGTGGTGCTGGGCAGTTACGGTGGTGCTCCGTCTAGGGGCCAATTTCAGCATAGCCAGAGGTCGTTCTTTCGGGTCTCATCAGTCTGGACGTGCGGAGTCCAGTGGGGTTTCATCGGATCGTGGTCGTCGGGGCCATCGGGGTTATCGGGGTCAGCGGAGCCGTCGGCGAGTCGGCCTGCACGCGAGTGCTCTTCCGGCTCGGAGCTGCTGCTCCTGTTTCCTCGGCACGGGGTTCATCGGTAGCGAGGGGTCCTCGGCAGCCCCTTCTTCCATCTTTAGGCCGTTGTTTTGAGTGCGGTGATTTGGGCCATATCCAGGAGAGAGTGTCCTCGGTGGCTTCGTAAGCGGTCTCAGTAGAGGGATCAGCCTTCATCTTCTACTCCTGTTTCTTCGGCGCCAGCACAGTCGGCTAGGACTGGTGGCCAGGTATCCGGAGGTCGCCCTAGGGGTGAGGATCGTACTGGTGGAGGCGGCCAGGCTCGTTTCTATGCTCTTCCGGATAGGAAGGATGCTAGTACTTCAGATGCGGTTATTTCAGGTATTATCTCAGTCTGCCACAGGGATGCTTCCGTCTTATTTGATCCCGGATCCACCTATTCTTATGTCTCTACTTATTTTCCACATCATTTGGGTATGACCCGTGGTATTCTTGATTTGCCCGTATATGTGTCTACCCCAGTGGGGGATACCGTTGTTGTGGATCAGGTATATCGATCCTGTATTATTACTATTGGGGGTCTGGAGACCCGAGTTGATCTATTACTACTGGGCATGGTAGATTTCGATGTTATTCTAGGCATGGATTGGCTATCTCCTTACCATGCGATTCTGGACTGTTATGCCAAGACAGTCACACTAGCTATTCCAGGTAATCCAAGGATCGAGTGGCGTGGCTTGACTGATTATGTGTCCGATAGGGTGATTTCTTATATAAAGGCCCATCGAATGATTGGCAAGGGTTGTTTATCTTATTTGGCCTTCATTAGAAATGTTGAGGCCGAGACACCCGGTCTTGATTCGGTCCCCATTGTGAGGGAGTTTCCGGATGTATTTCCAGCAGACCTGCCGGGCATGCCGCCTGACAGAGATATTGATTTTGGTATTGATTTGGTGCCGGGCACTCAGCCCATTTCTACTCCTCCCTATCGCATGGCACCAGCAGAGTTAAAAGAATTGAAAGAACAGCTTCAGGAACTTTTAGATAAGGGTTTCATTCGTCCGAGTGTGTCACCTTGAGGTGCACCGGTGTTGTTCGTGAAGAAGAAAGATGGCACAATGAGAATGTGCATTGATTATAGGCAGCTGAACAAGGTAACCGTGAAGAATAAGTACCCATTGCCTCGTATTGAGGACCTATTTGATCAGCTCCAGGGAGCTAGTGTATTTTCTAAGATTGATCTTCGATCGGGCTATCATCAGTTGAAGATCAGGGACTCAGATATTATGAAGACAGCGTTCAGGACGCGGTATGGGCACTACGAGTTCCTGGTGATGTCTTTCGGGCTGACTAACGCCCCAGCTGCATTCATGCACTTGATGAATAGTGTATTTCGGCCGTATCTTGATTCTTTTGTGATTGTGTTTATTGATGATAGTCTGGTATATTCACGCAGTCAGGAAGAGCATGCACAGCATTTGAGAGTGGCATTGCAGAGGTTGAGAGAAGAGAAGCTTTATGCAAAATTCACTAAGTGTGAGTTTTGGCTTGATACCGTGGGTTTTTTGGGACATGTAGTGTCCAGTGATGGTATTCGGGTTGATCCACAGAAGGTTGAGGCAGTACAAAATTGGCCCAGACCTTCCTCAGCTACAGAGATTCGGAGTTTTCTTGGCTTGGCAGGCTATTATCGCCGGTTTGTTCAGGATTTCTCATCTATTGCTTCACCGTTGACTAAGCTGACACAGAAGAATGCTCCATTTTTGTGGTCTGATGAATGTGAAGAGAGCTTTCAGAAGCTCAAGGAGGCTTTGACCACAGCTCCAATACTTGTGTTACCATCAGCCTCAGGGTCATATACGGTGTATTGTGATGCTTCCAGAGTTGGACTCGGTTGTGTGTTGATGTAGGAGGGTAGAGTTATTGTATATGCTTCTCGTCAGCTAAAGCCCCACGAGAAGAACTACCCTTTTCATGATTTGGAGTTAGCTTCTATTGTACATGCCTTGAAGATTTGGAGGCATTACCTATATGGTGTATCTTGTGATATATATACAGATCACCGCAGCCTTCAGCATTTGTTTAAGCAGAAAGATCTAAATTTGAGGCGGCGGAGATGGCTTGAATTGCTTAAAGACTATGATATTACTATCTTGTATCATCCCGGGAAAGCCAATGTAGTGGCTGGTGCATTGAGCCGGAAGGCTATTAGTATGGGCAGTTTGGCGTATATTCCAGTTGGGGAGAGACCCCTAGCAGTTGATGTTCAGGCGTTAGCTAATCAGATGGTGAGGCTGGATATTTCTGAGCCCAGTCGGGTGATGGCTTGTGTAGTAGCTCGTTCTTCTTTATATGATCGTATTCGAGAGCGCCGGTATGATGATCCACACTTACTTGTCCTTAAGGACAGAGTTCGGCATGATGATGCCAGAGATGTCACTATGGATAGTGATGGTGTATTGCGGATGCAGGGCCGGATATGCGTGCCCAATGTTGATCGCTTTCGTGAGTTGATATTGGAAGAGGCCCATAGCTCGCGGTATACTATTCATCCAGGAGCCGCGAAGATGTACCAGGATTTGAAGCAAGCATTACTGGTGGAGAAAGATGAAGAAAGATATTGTGAGCCATGTGGCTCGGTGTCTAAACTGTCAGCAGGTCAAGTATGAGCATCGGAGACCTGGTGGTGTATTCCAGCGTATTGATATTCCGGAGTGGAAGTGGGAAAGAATAACTATGGACTTTGTTAGTGGACTCCCTCGGACAGCGAGGAAGTTTGATTCAATTTGGGTGGTGGTGGATAGGTTGACCAAGTCAGCTCACTTCATCCCAATGTGTACTACCTATACCTCAGAGCGGTTGGCAGAGATATTCATCCGTGAGATATTGAGATTGCATGGAGTTCCTATTTCCATTATATCAGATAGAGGTACCCAGTTCACTTCTCAGTTCTGGAGGACATTTCAGCGAGAATTGGGTTCACAGGTAGAGTTGAGCACAGCATTTCATCCACAGACGGATGGGCAGTCTGAGCGTACTATTCAGATATTAGAGGATATGTTGCGTGCTTGTGTCATTGATTTTGGTGGTTCATGGTCTGATTATTTGCCTTTGGCGGAGTTTGCTTACAATAATAGCTATCAGTCCAGCATTCAGATGGCACCGTATGAAGCTTTATATGGGAGGCGGTGTAGGTCTCCAGTTGGTTGGTTCGAGCCCGGCGAGGCTAGGTTGTTGGGGACAGAGTTAGTCCAAGATGCCTTAGACAAGGTAAAGGTGATTCAGGAGAGACTTCGCACAGCTCAGTCGCGTCAGAAGAGTTATGCGGACCGGAAGGTCCGAGATGTGTCTTATTTAGTAGGTGAGAAGGTGTTGCTGAAGGTTTCGCCTATGAAGGGTGTTATGAGGTTAGGAAAGTTGGGGAGGTGGCTTATATGCTTGCTTTGCCACCCGGTTTGTCGGGAGTTCACCCGGTGTTCCATGTATCTATGCTCCGGAAGTATGTCGGAGACCCGTCTCATGTGTTGGACTTCAGCACGATACGGCTAGATGAGGATTTGACTTATGATGTGGAACCAGTAGCCATTTTGGGTCGACAGGTTCGTAAGCTGAGATCTAAGGACATAGCTTCAGTAAAAGTGCAGTGGAGAGGTGGTCCCGTAGAGGAAGCAACTTGGGAGACCGAGCAGGAAATGCGGAGCAGATACCCACACTTGTTTGATACTCCAGGTATGTTTCTTAACCCGCTCGCGGACGAGCGTTTGTTTAAGTTGGGGAGAATGTAACGACCCGGCCCATCGTTACGGGAATTTCCACCCCGTTACCTTGCATTTACATATATTATGCTTTTAAATCAGTATTATAATATATTGGGTGAGTTAGGAGTGATTTGGATTAAAAATGAAACAAATAGCATGTTTGAAGGAAGCTTGAATATGAAAAGTCAACCAAGAGTTGACTATTGAGTTAGAGTGCTCGGAACCGGATTTTGATGATTCGACTAGTTCCGGGGATCATTTATGACTTAGGAGAACAATCGGAATTGAATTCGGAGGTCCGGTGTAGTTTTAGGCTTGAATTGGCGAAGGTTGAATTTTGGCGAAAACCGGATGGTAGGTGATATTTTGATCCGGGGGTCGGAATGGAATTCCGACAATTTCTGTAGCTTCGTTATTGATTTTGGATGTGTCTGCAAATTTTCAGGTCATTCGGAAATCGTTTGATCGGGTTTTGGATTGAATGTTAGTTTTGAAAGTTTTGAAGAAACTTAGGCTTGAATTCGTGAGTAAATGGAGATTTTGATGTTTAGTATGGTGTTTTTATGATTTGAACAAGTCCGTATCATGTTTTGGAGTGCGTTGGTGGTTTTTGTTGGGGTCCCGGGGGCCTCGAGATGATCCATCAACCGGGCTTGTGGGACTTGGCAAAAATCTGCAGAAAACTACAGGTTTCTGCCCAGTCATTTTGACCTTCGCGTTCGCGTGGCATGGGCCACATTCGCGAAGGCCAGAAAGATCAATGCATCGCGTTCGCGGTCGGGGTGACGCGTTCGCGTAGGCCAGGGGTGTTGAGCATCGCGAACGCGTTGCTTGGGTCGCGTTCGCGTAGGGTCGTGGGTGTTGTGCTTCGCGTTCGCGGTAGGTGTATCGCGAACGCGTAGAAGGAATCTGGGCGGCTGGGAGTTTGAGCATCGCGAACGCGTGGTTGGCGTCGCGTTCGCGAAGGGTAACTAGAATTGAGCATCGCGAACGCGTGGTAAGCGTCGCGTTCGCGAAGAGTACGGCGGAGCTGTTCATCGCGAACGCGTGGGAGCTCACGCGAACGCGAAGAACAAAAGTTTCTGGCAGTGAATAAAATCCAGAAGCAGAGGGGTTACGGGTTTACACCCCCAAAACTCAATTTTGAGCCCTAGAGAGAAGAAAACTCGAGAAAATCACTGAGAAGTCATCGGGTATTCGTCGGAGGTAAGATTCTTGACTCAAAAACATCATTTTATGGTAGAATTAACATCAATCTTCATGAAATTGGGTTGAAATCTTGAAGAAATGTGGCCTAAGTATTGAAAACGGGATTTTTGGATTTGGAAGGCCATTTGAACTCCGATTTCGATAAATTTTATATGCACGGACTCGTGGCGAGATGAGGGTTGCGTTGGTACTAATTTTGAATTTTTCCGAGCAGTGGGGCCCGGGGTCGGGTTTTACCAACTTGGTGTATTTATGCGAATTTCATGTAAATTGAAATGGGTTATGATTATTTGACCCGTATTTGATATAATTATTGTTATTTGACTAGATTCTACACACGAGGCAGCGAAGTTCAAAGGAAAAGGCATTGCGGACGAGTCTACGACCCGGCTAGAGGTGAGTAGTTTGTGTATATGGTAGCCTGAGGGTTCGAAACCCCGGCTTAGCACATTGTGACGCTAGTAGGCGTGGCTCGCACACCGTGGCAGGTGCGGGATTGATTGTGATTGGGGATTGAGACTTGGTCCATCCCGGAAATGAATAATATGTTGTTAGTGTTGGAAATACACTGTATTTGCTATATTTGTGGTCTGTAAGCCTTGTTTGGGGCCTTGTGCCGATCTGTAGCGTCCTTAGAGGACAATATTTATGTGATAGCTATAATTGCTTAAATCACTGATCTCTCAGTCCTGGAAATTGAAATCACACTTTTGAAATGCTAAGTCACCGGCTTTTACAAATTTAATAAAGTTAAAGTATTTTTCATAAATTATGAATTGAGCACTGGAATTAAGGAAAATGAATTGTTTTGTGACTTAATTGCATGTTATGGACTGAGGATGGATCGGGCTGCACGCCACAGTGGTTGATATGAGGATCGGGCTGCACGCCGCAGCGATATTGCGCTTGGGCTGTAGGAGCCCCTCCGGAGTCTGTACACACCCCCAGTGAGCGCCGTCGACGTTAAATTGGATCGGGCTACACGCCATAGCGGTTATGTGCATTGCATTGCATCCGTATTTGTTGAATTACTCTGTAGTAGCTGTATTGTATTGTTGCTGCTAGTTCGTAGAAGATTCGGACTGTAGTGTAGCTTCATATTGTGGTATTTTGTGGATTTCTTACTGTCAGCTACTTATATATATTTGTTACTCACTGAGTACTTAGTACTCACCCCTACTCCCTGCACCTTTTGTGTGCAGACTCAGGTACTTAGGAGCAGTAGACAGGCATCTCCAGCGTTTGTAGTGTCACATCGAGCTGCTGAGGTAGCTGCCTACGTTTGCAGAACCTAGCTTCTCCTCTCATTTCCAGTGGTTATTTTGTATTTTGTATTCAGACTTGAGTACTTCTATATCGTACTCTCTATTTCCTGTTGGTTTTGTTAGAGGCTCTAGACTTGTGACTCCGGATCTTTGGGAGTGTCAATACTTTTGTTCAGTATTATTATTATTGGAGTTCTTAAACTCATATATTCTTCTTGGGTTGTCCATTTGGGGACTGGTATTTTGTGATAATTAAATTGTTGGTCCTGGCTGGCCTAGCTTGATTGTTGGGCGCCATCACGACCGGATTTGGGTCGTGACAGTTCTGCTGCAATAATTGCAGAGAATTTTTGCTCTCTGCAATCGCGAAGTTTTGAATGCAATCGCGTAAGGCAGCGTTTGGGTGTATCGCTATCGCGTGGTGATGTCTGCGATCGCGTAAGGTCAAGTCCGGATGCAATGCGATCGCGAGCCTGGGGCATGCGATCGCGTAGGGAAAAACTGGGAACCTCTGCGATCGCAAGGGTGAGACTGTGATCGCGTAGAGTATTGGAGTGAGGCCGGAAAGTTTGTTCATCGCGATCGCGGGAGGTGTGATGCGATCGCGTAAGGTCGACTGGTTGTGCATCGCGATCGCGATGTGTAGTGTGCGATCGCGTAGGTCTGGGATTTAGAGCAGCGCGATCGCGGGTGGTTTCACGCGATTGCGTAGTGTTGAGGCATGAGGCAGTGCGATCGCGTAGGGAGTGTCGCGATCGCATAGAGTAATTTTGAAGCCGGGTAAATTTGTGCATCGCGATCGCGAGCTTTGGGCTGCGATCGCAGAGGGTCGCCTGGCAGTCAGTAAATTAATATAACAGAACAGTCCAGTCGCGAACCCCATACCCAGAACCTCCATTTTTGAGTTCCAAGAGAAGAAATTGACGGGAGATTGCTGGGAAATCATCGGGGTTTCGTTGGAGGTAAGTTTTGTGGCTTAATTACATCATTTTAACATGAAATCATTGGTTAAATTTCTGTAAATGGAAGATTAAAGGTGGGTTTGAGCCCTAGGCCTAAATTGAAGAAAAACACCGATTTAAGTGGGCAAATGGAATCCGATTTTGGTAAATTTTATATGCCTAGACTCGTATCGAGATGAGGGTTCCGAATATATGACTTTTGTAATTTTTCGACAAGCGTACCGAAAGTCGGGTTTTGACAACTTTGGGAATTTTGATGTAAATTGAGTTGTATTGATTGGGTGTCGTCCCATTGGCCTAATTTGTTGTATTTCTACTGTATTTGATCGGATTCTACGCGTGCGGAGCTTGATTCTCGTGGCAAGAGCATTTTGGAGTAGTCGTCGCGCCGTATTGAGGTGAGTAATAGATGTAGGTGATGACCAGCGGGTTCGAAACCCCGGTATACCACTTTGTGACGCTGTATAGCAGCGAGACACGTACTCTCATGTGAGTGCGGGGTCGATTGTGATTGGGAACTATGGCTTAGTCCGACTTGTTGATACTGTGTTATGACATTGGCTATTCTTGAGCCGACGAACCTCCTTCTCGGATGTTTGCATATTATATATTATGATAATGGCCACTCTTGAGCCGAGGAACCCCCTTCTTGGGCGGTTGACATGTGGGCCGTGAGCCAGTTATTGGATCCCGCGAGGATCGTTATCATTGTCTTATCATATTGACATGTTAGTTACTACCAGTCCGTAGCTATTTCTGTTATCATGCTATTTTCCAATCTCTGGAACTTGATATTACTGTTTTCAACTGAAAAATGATAAAAGATGTTTTCAAAAACTACTTTTGAGCCTACGAGGCTGTAATTGCATATTAGTTGACTGGTAGTGGATCGGGCTGCACGCCGCAGCAGTATATATGTTGGATCGGACTGCACGCCGCAGTGATATTGTGCTTGGGCTGTAGGAGCCCTCCGGAGTCTGAACCCCCACAGTGAGCACGGGTACCCAAATTGGATCGGGCTACACGCCGTAGCGGTCATATCATGCATTGCATTGCATTTAGCTACATCCGGTAGCTGTTATACTGTGTTGATGGTACTTGTTGGTATAGGTACAGTCGATATTGATTCTGTGACAGGGTAGCTGATTATAGTTTTACATAGTGCTTTATTACGGATTTCTTATCTGCGCTGCCTTACCCTTGTTTATTACCACTGAGTCCGGCAGTACTCATTTTACTCCCTGCACCTTATGTGCAGATCCAGGTACCTCTCAGCAGACTTGATTCAGTAGCTACTTGGAGGCACGTTTGTGGATAATCGAGGTAGCTGCAGAGTCCGCAGGACCCGATATTCCTTCTTATTGTCTTGATTTTGTATTGACTTTTCTTTCCGCACTTGGTATCTTGTAAACCTTTATACACTCATGTTCGGTAGAGGCTCATGACTCTTGACCCTTCGGTCTATGGGAGTTGATGTATTATGGGACTTGGTTTCCCGTTTTCGTTATTTGTATCGCTATTCCTGCATGATTTAATACGCTTAAATGGGTTAAAGAGAGCTTCTAGCTCCGTTATTGTTATTGATTGGTCAGGCTGGCTTAGCAATGTGCTGGGCGCCATCACGACCGGATTTGGGGTTGTGACACCCTTGTTACTGGAAATACCTCTTCTGCTGGGGATATCCTCCCTTCTTCTGTGGCGTTCTCCGACCTTTGAGTCTCACTGGCCTTGGCCTTGAGGTCATTAACCTTTACTTTTTATGGAGGTATCTTTTATGATGCTGGTCTACCCCTTTGTCAAATTCCTCTTGTTGGGGAACATCCTTCCGGACATTGGCATTGCGCTTGTTCCCTCCTGACTTATACCACTTGGGTGTACCAACTAGAATCCCGTCTTGCATAATTGGAAAGCTGATGGAAAATTTTGCAGTCATTTCTTGCAAACAGACTCTATTGGGGAATTTTCGACAAAAGGGAGAAAGATAAAAGAAAACAGAATAAAAGACAAAAAGGAAGATGACTCTCTAAAAAGAAAAATTATAAAGTAAACCTATCATACGTGGATACCAACTCTAATGGACATGACATGCACATATAGCCTATCCTCCGTCGTTAAACCGCCTTTTGTAATCTTCGCTTGGGGCTTTCCCATCTGATTTCCAAACTTCGTTCGACTTGTAGTGCCCAAGGGGTTTTCACTACCAAGCCTCTCTCATTTCGGTTTTTCTCTCAGCTTTCATCGCCTTATGGTGCCTGTGAAGGTTTTCACCGCTAAGACTCTCTCATTTATGTTACTGTTCCGCTGGGGATTGGTGGTGTTACTGCTAAGACTCTCCTATTTTCTGCTAGAGATCGGAGTCTTTCTGCCGGGAATCATAGTGTTATGTCCCGATGAAACTTCTCTCATTTGCCTAACTCAACCTCTTTTGAAGATTGGTCAAAAGGTCTTTCTTTGGACCGTAATGTGGGTTTGGACAGGGCTAGAAAGAAAGGGTATAAAGGCTCAAAATAAAACAAATTGGGTTCAAAATTACAACCTTCGGAATCCTATATTTTCCTTATATAAACACAAATTTTTTTTTACTGCTCCCGTTTCTTGCTTGGGGATTTTTTGGTTTTTATTTACACTATGACCGAGCTGTGAAGTGCCTACGTATCTTCTTTGAGGAATCGGGTCAAACGTAGTTCCCAATTCCTTTTTTCAAGTTTCTTTTTTTTCATACATTTTTCTTTTTCTTTTCTTTATCTCTTTTTGTTGTTTTCTTTTTCTTTACTTTTTCTTTATCCCTTTCTTATTTTGCCTTTCAAACTTGTGTTTCTAGTCTTTGCAACTAATTCCAAAGGAGGGGTATGAAAGAATTTTAAAATAAGGCTCAAAGGGTTGACGATGGATAAAGTGTATAGATAGCAGAACAAAATGCCTTCGTCATTCCAATCTTAAAAACATGCCAAGTGTAAACAACACAATTAACATTCGTCATATCTTTAAAGCACAGTTGGACAACACTCTCATTTTCATTATTGTGAATGACCCCACGTCGATTTGGCCAGCTTGCCTTTAACTGTTTCCTTTTTAGTTGCCCCGGTTTCACATGACTCGGGATCCAAATAATCTCAAATTGTTTTCATTTCCTTTAAATGACCCGATCATCTTCCAATTGCTTCATGATTAACTTTTAGAATTAAGCCACAATTATGTGTGCGCATGTCGTGTCACTAGATTCGGCGTTTGAACACAAGACAAATCTAAAGGGTAAAAAGAACTAAACAAATAAAATGACCGGAAGTAACAAAAGACCGAAAGCTTCATTAAACTAATGACGAAATGGTTCAATGACAAAACAAGCAAAACAAACTAGAGTACAGCCCTGAAACAAAACTGGGCAAGACCAAAGCAAACTGCTAGGACAAAAGAGTTTGACCACAAGACAACCCTGAAAATAACTCGGACAACAGAAATGACAACAAAACGAACCACCAAAGCTCCATCTAGCTGACCAAAAGATGGAGTGTCTTCCCAATTACCAAGCACGACGCTTTAGCCACTAAGTTCTGCATCAATATTGTCGAGGCTGCCATCTGCTTCAACATTTTTAGCTTCAGTCAATACACCCCCCAGAGGATTCGTGTGCTCTCTGTCATCGTCATTGATCACAATCAACCACCCTTTTTGAATCATTCTTTCTATTTCCTTTTTCAAGGTACGACAACTCTCAATATCGCGCCCTCTGACATTGGAATGGTATGCACATCGTGCAGTAGGATCGAAGCTTCTTGCACATGGGTCGGGAGTATATCCGGGGAGCGGTGTAATCAGGCCGACATGCTTTAACCTTTCAAACAGACTTGCATAGGATTCTCCGATAGGGGTAAGAGCCTTTTCTCGCTTCAGCAACCTCTCCTCCCTAAATGCCTTATTTGGCCTGAAACCTGACCCAGGGGGTTTCCGGTATGTTCGTGGGGGTTGGTAGGCTTTTTGTGGAGCTGGGTACCTGGAAGGTGGAGTACGATTTTGGTTGTCCCGGGGAGAGTAGTGGTATTGGGGACGGGAGTAGCATTGTGAAAACATAGCTGGGGGACGAGTAGTTGAGCTAATTGAGCGGCTGGAAAAATTGTGATAGGCGAGTATATATGGAGGGTGGGGGATCATCTGCCATCGGGTTCATTGTACGGGTAAGGACAGAGTTTAGGAAGCTAGGTGGTGGCAGGGGTGGTGCTTTTCCATCCATCCATGCCCGATACATGTCGGCCACATGTTGTCTCAATATTTTGACTTCTTCCACTAACCCGTGGTTCCGTTCAACCAGCTGTTGTCGGGTATCGGTATCAACCCATTCAGTCTTGAGATCCTCTGCCATTGTCCTCTGACTTTGTGTTACAGGGAAGAGTTATTTTAGAACCACAACCAACCACCTTTCTGGAAATGGACACAACAAAGCGAAGTCATCATGTTAGCGTTAGGCCATTTGACAGGTAGGTAAACGCACATTAGGGATGCAATGAACCTAGGCGGTTAAACCTTTCTATCATGCATTTGCTTCGGTTTCATGCGTCATTCCAGCTTCTCATATATGTGCTTTCCCAACTTTCCTTTATTTTCTAAATTGTTTTTGTTATTTTTCTATTTTTCTCTTTTTCTCTTCTCTTTTTTTTTTTTGGTTATGGATATGGTCGAATCCTATGTGGATTGCCTACGTATCATGACCCCACATGAATCAGACCGAGCGTAGTTCTTGCAAATTAATGCAAGAAATAAAGAGATGTTTATTTGATTTTTTTTCTTTTCTTTGAAGGAAAATTATAGAAGCCGACTCCAACTATAAACTTGTGTAGGAGATTTCTACAAGAGTAAGAATATTTTTAATGTCAATTATGACTATTTCTGCAAAATTGGCCACATGATGGCTTATTTGACAAAATGACTATTTTTTGCAAAATTTATTTAAAAATTTGCAAATTCAAAAAATTTTATCCTGGGGCCTATGGGGCATCGTTCAGCACCGACACAGGCCAACACAAGACTGAGGAAGTTAAAATGCAAAAATGTGGCTAGTTCAGCAAAACTCGGCCATGTAATGGCTTATTTGATAAAGTGGTTATTTTTGTAAAGTTGAGTGATGACTCAAAACTTGATTTTGCGGATAAGGCTTTTTGACATTTCCGCGAGGGAATATTTCAAGGCTATGCCCGCAAATTATTTAAAATGACTCAAAGTGGCTATTCTTGCAAAAATGGCCTTCCGGCGTCCTTTTGAGGGACATTCGGCTCATTTTAAGCAAGAATAGCATCACCCGACTTATTTATAACAAAATCAAAAATTTGACATTTTTTGGTTATTTTTGCAAACGGGGTGTGAACTCGAACTTGATTTTTGCGGCTATGGCCTTGCAACATTTCCACAAGGAATATTTCAAGGCTGTGCCAGCAAATTATTAAAAGTGACTCAAAGTGGCTATTTTTGCAAAAACAGCCTTCCGGCATCCTTTCGAAACATTCAGCTATTTTCAAAAACAGCATCACTTTGATTTTATTGAAAACTAAAACTTCGACATTTTTTTTTGATTTTTTTAAAAGGGGTGGTAACCCAAACTTGATTTTGCGGCTACGACCTTTCAACATTTTCGCGAGGAAATATTTTAAGGTTGTGCCCAAAAATTATTTAAAAAGATTCAAAGTGGCTATTTTTGCAAAAACAGCCTTCCGGTGTCCTTTCGGAACATTCAGCAATTTGCAAAAATGGCATCACTTTGATTTTATTGACAAAACTAAACACACATTTTTTGATTTTTTAAAGGGGTGCTAACCCAAATTTGATTTTGCGGCTACAACCTTTCAACATTTCCGCGAGGAAATATTTCAAGGTTGTGCCCAAAAATTATTTACAATGATTCAAAGTGGCTATTTTTGCAAAAACAGCCTTCCGGCGTCCTTTCGGAACATTCGGCTATTTTTCAAAATGGCATCACTTTGATTTTATTGATAAAATTAAACACACATTTTTTTTGATTTTTGAAAGGTGTGGTTGGACCCGATGAGGGTTGCCTACGTATCCCACCTAATGGCGAGAATCAAACCTGCGTAGTTCGGTCAGATTATTTTATGACCAATTATTTCAACAAAATTATTCTACCTATTTTTCAAACTTTTCTTTTCAAATTTTCGACTGCGTTTTGTCAATATTTTAATACTTTTCTGTTCCAAATTTCTTTCTTTTTGTTTTCAGGAATTTAACCAATCGGCATAATAATACAAGACAAATAAATGTAACATATAATATGCTCGGTCTTTGATTACCGGGTCACCTGTCCTAGACGGACCCAACTCGTGTGTTGAGTCCCCTAAGTCAAATGCAACATGATGCAAATAAGCGTTCCTACTAGGGATCCGACATGAAGTCACGTTATTCTAAGTTCAAAACCTGGGTATGTGTTCTAGACTGTGTACCCAAGCGGACAACTCGGGCCGAGGAAGGAGGTCCTTTCCGGGAACCAAAAGGCCAGCCGGCTTAGAAACTTTCCGAGCCTCTTTATTATTTCGGGGTATGACACTAACAGAATAAGGAGTCTCAACCAGTGAGCACATCCCCGGGGGTGAGAGAAAGAAAGGATTCGGCGCAGTTTGTATATACAGTTCAGATAGTATCAAAGCGGTAAACATATAGCAGTTTGTATATATAGTTCAGATAGTATCAAAGCGGTAAACATATAGCAGTTTGTATATACAGTGCAACTAGTATCAAAGCGGTAGACATGTAGCACATTAATTAAACATATAATAAAATCGGATATAGACAAAAACAACAATTTAACTGAGCTCGAATTCTTAAACCCTGAACCGAAGTTCTGGGTTAATTTCAATCCCCAGCAGAGTCGCCAGAGCTGTCACACCTCCTTTTTCACTGCACATGACATAAAACGTAATGTGACACTGTTTAATACTACACCCCGAGAAGAGATATAATAATAATCAGTGAAGGAGTTTTTCCACTTAAAGGACAGTCGGAACGGGATCAATTTATTTAATTATTCAGAGTCGCCACTTGGAAAAATAATGGTGTCCCAAGTCACCGATTTGAATCCCGAATCGAGGAAAGGTTTGACTCTATTTAACGGTCTGCGAATCAGAAATCCGGATAAGGAATTCTGTTAACCCGGGAGAAGGTGTTAGGCATTCCCGAGTTCCGTGGTTCTAGCACGGTCGCTCCATTATCGTACTTGGCTTCTTTATCTGATTTTATAATATGCCTTGACTTATGTGCAAATTTTAATTTTTAACTTCTTATGATATTATTATTATAAAAATTGTTATTATTATTATTATTATTATTATTATTATTATTATTATTATTATTATTATTATTATTATTATTATTATTACAAAGAATTGCAACGTTGTGAAAATGTATGTCGAACCACGTCGCACCAGTGCACCCGTGGTTGTCAACATATTTCGACTCCGTTGAGATTTGGATTTGAGTCACATAAATGCGCACCAGTGATTAGGAAGGTATTATTATTAACTAACGCGCCTAAAGTAATTTAGCGTTTGTACTTTGCGAGGGCCACGAAATTTGCTAAATGGCACGCCTCGATTTCTAAGGACTAAAAGTATTAATTAAGCAAGGCCACAGATTATAATTTGAAATTATATTTCTATGTACTAAATAAATAAAAAAATCTATGACTGTAGTTTCTTGAACGTTCTGTCCATAGGCAGTACACATTTTCCAAATTTTTCTCATACATATTCCTTACAAGCTATTAATCATTAATGTTATTATTATCCAATCATCATTCAATGTTTTATACTTTCATAATGCAAAAATCCAAAATCAGTAACGACAATACCATCTTTGCAAATTCAATTTTTACAGGTTGTTGTAAGACAATATCCATCAAACCAACAAACGCTTATATAAAATAGAACTTGCAGAATACTAACACATCCTCAAATCAAACGATATAACATTAATCCAAATGTTTCATATAAAGGAGAATAACAAATATGATAGAAGTACACTATTAAGCTCAACGGAGTATGAGAAGTTGAAGAAACCTAACCTTACAAGTGAATCGAAATATCAAGTGGGGTATCGTCGAACTCAAAAACGTGACGAACCATGGACGAACCTCCGCACCGGACCTCGACGTGACGACCTCGAATGTAACTCACACTGGACTTCACTGGACAACGAACTACGACGGACTGGGGGTGAAGGTGACGACGAGAGGCTGGTTTCACTGATCTGAAGGTGTTTTGGGACTGTTTTGGTTGTCACTGTTCGGAGATGAAGCAGTAGCGAGCTGCTGCGTCGATAGCGTGATGGAGAAGCAGTAGCTCTAGGTGGTCATTTGACGGGCAGCAGTGATGCAGCAGTGGTCGTTTGGACAGTGACGTGAGCTGGAGCGGATATTGTTGCTGGTCGTTTCAACGAAGAAGACGAAACAGTAGCAGCTTGGTTGAAGCTGTCGAACGAGGTTTTATGGCTGGTTTTGGACGTGGGTTTAGGCTGGAGATGGAGGGTCGTTGATGCTTGATCGCCGGAGAAGAAGCCGACGGAGTTTCACGGATTGGTTTTTCCAATGGACTGGTTGGTCCTCTCTGTTCCGTTTTTTTTCTCTTCTTCAAGAAGAAGATGCACAGTAACACTTATGTTACCCCCTCTCTCTTGCTGTCCGTTTTTCTCTTCTTAAAGAAGAAGACGAACAGTAACACGTTTCTTTTGTTACCAAAAACCTCTAAAGTCCCTTCTTCTTTTTAAGACTCTCCTGTTCCTTCTTTAAAAATCAGCCATCCGCCCCCCTTTTAACGTTTTTTTCTTTCTTTTTTTTTTGAAAATATAGTCTTGTTTTTTACCCCCGTTCTTTCTTAAAGACCATCCACTGTAGTCTCTTTATGTCATATATATTCTATTGTATTTCAAACATATCAAGACCAAAATGATAGGTCTCACGTGGGGTTGGGTACCCAATAGTGATGGGTCTTCCTCGTGTTCTGTCCGTGTCCCCCATGTGTGTCCCCCACGTGTGGTGGGCTCGGATTATTATGGGCTATGTCCGAAAATTATAAAACCGGGTAGTTTGAACCCGAATATTATTCTTCGCCCGGAACCGAGATTGAGAACACGGTGTTATTAATTAATCACTACGTAAGCAAAATAACTATAAGACTAACAATTAAAACAAAAATCATTTTTTTTTATATTTTTTCAAAATTAAAGTAACCACAAAATGTTAATGAAACTATTTTTTATTATTTTCGTTTTTATAAAAAGATAAAAATATAAAGTACTATTTTTATATTTTTCAAGTTTAAAATGACTACGAAACATTAATAAAACAATATTTTTGTTGTTTTTCATTTTAAGGTAAAAAATAGAGTAAAAGAGTCAAAATTAGCTAAAATAACCATATTAGGCCTAAACTAAATATTTTACACTAAAAATATAAAAAATCTCGGGTAGGGGAAAAATCACGCATCTACACCTTGTACGCGAGGTGACGGGCGTGTACATGCGCTGGTTGTTGTAGCACATATTTTACTTGAATTGTCCGATTAGTGATATTCCTGCTCTTAGCTGATTAAATCGATACTCTTACCCGATATTAGTTAGAAAAGCATGATTAGATAGGATTTAACTGTCTGGTTGCCTAATTGTCTTACTTGAACTTCTTGATAATTGTTGGCACTATTTTCGGTGAAGTTGTAGTTAATCATATTATATTCTCTCTGTGTATTCCTTTATTTGTTGTGTTTGTGGATTGCGGGTTCGATTCCCGGAGGTCCCAAGACTGTGGGTTCGATTCCCAGAGACCTGGAGTGATATTATTTGTGGACTGCGGGTTCGATTCCCGGAGATCCTGAGTTATTGAGATATGGACTGCGGGTTCGATTCCCGGAGATCCTGAGTTATTGAGATATGGACTGCGGGTTCAATTCCCGGAGATCCTGAGCTATTGATATCATATTGAGAGTTCGATTCCCGGAGATCCTGAGTTATTGATATATTATTGAGATTGGACTGTGGGTTCGATTCCCGAAGATCCTGAGATTTACTGAGCCATGGGCTGCAGGTTCGATTCCCGGAGACTCATGGGGTACTGTTAATGGGATTGTGGGATCAATTCCCACAGGTCCTGGACTTGTTAATTAAGTTTTGTTACTTGTTGTTAGCTTAATTGTAGATGGTTATAGCAGTCTCTTTATTGTTGTTATTTCAGAATTATTATCCTTTAAAATTGCTTATTATTGTTACTATCATTTTGTTATTGTTTTCTCTCAGTAGGGCCCTGACCTTCCTCGTCACTACTCCATCGAGGTTAGGCTTGGCACTTACTGAGTACCGCCGTGGTGTACTCATGCTACTCCTCTGCACACTTTTGTTGTGCAGATCCAGGTACATCAGGACAGGCTCATACTAGGTAATTCAGCAGCTCTTTGGGAGACCTCGAGGTATGATCTGCTACGTCCGCGGATCCGGAGGCTTACTTTCTATTCTGATAGTATCAGCAGACATTTTTCCGTCATTTCATTGTTAGATACTCTTTACACATAGAGCCACAGTTGTATATTCTCTTTTAGTCTGTGTTACCCGTGGGATTTCGGGTCTTGGTGGTGTTATATACAGTGTGTTTTTGACGGTGTATGTGCCAAGGGGCATGGATTACATTCCCATTTATATTATTTTTCCGCTATTTATTATTTAATGTTCATAACTTGTATATTCCGCAATGTATTAGGCTTACCTAGTCGTGGGGACTGGGTGCCATCACAACATGTTCGCGATTGGTGAACTAGGGTCGTGATATAAACTAACATAAAACTATTCTAAAACTATCTGCTTGTTTGCATCCAATTCAGATATTTGCCTTCCAATCTTTGAAGGTGCTTCACTTTCGCTTACTGCACCAGCCTCTATCTTGCGTAAAGCATAATCCCATAACAAAGTACCATATCTTGTGACGAAGAAGAGTTGCATCAAATGGAGTTTTTTGTGTAATATCTCCAACAGTGCAAAGAAACTCCGCATAAGCTGCAACATGCACTCCACAATCCCTACAACAATATGTGATTCAAAAAAGAATATTAATTGAATAATAAGAGTAAATATGTATATATAAAAAATGATGATTGAATACTTACATGCTAGCCACTTTTTGTTTTGGTAGATCTGGAACATACACAACTTCAAATGGTTCATTATGGTCTGTATTAGTGTATGCCGGATATGAAGACCAGTCTATGCCTTGACTGTCTATGTAAAAGCCACTAATAGACAAATACATAGGCAGTAACTTGGCCAGCTTTGCAATCTCAAATATAACATAGGCATCATGACTGGCAGATGTGTAGGAGTCATACACTCTGATACATCTTTCTTTGAAATTAACAACAACCAAAACCCAGTGAAGCTTGTCCTTCAAATTAACAGGTATCAACACATTATCCACTGTATTCCAAGGTACATTAGCATGCATTCTGTATCCCTTAATGTACTCACAAACAACATCTTCTTGTTTGGCTATATTAGCATCGCTATCTATATCTTCATACCTATCATATATCTCATCTATTCTCGTCTTGAAGATGCAGTCAACTGTGGTATATGTGAAGTCCTTGTGCTGGTTGTACTTGCCCATTTTTCTCAAATAATAGAATATGACGTTCATGTGCTAAAACCAAAAGAAAATGAAAGCTTATAGTTGAACACAAAATTTGATACATTTTAATACATGTTTATTCAATATATGTTTATTCAATTCTATAGAACACCTTAAACTAGAAAACAGATCTGAAATAAAATAAAAAAAATAGATAAAACATAGTATAATACAATTTAATACATGTTGATACAGACTGTCTGCTATATAGTCCCTCAATACAGAACGTTTGACACCTCTTTCATTTTATTCAGATATAAAAAATGAACCCCAAAAAAATAAAACTCAAGAACCTTTCAAATACAGCCAATTATAGCACATATTCATCAAATTCACTATATGGTTTATCAAGAACTGTTTAGCAGCTAATCACTACAAGCTTAGCTAATGCATTAACATATGAAGAAGCAGTTCAGCATTTAACTACTAGCACTTAAATACAGATTAATACAAGTTTATTCAATATAGTTTTGTTCAATTATATATTACTCTTTTAAGTAAAAAATAGATCTGAATGAACACAGAATATATCAATAATGAAAAACTTACGCTGTCATCCCATAACTTCCCATCGATTGACAGAAGGTAAAACTAGTTTTTTGAAATAACTTGGTCAACACCAAAATCCATTGGAATGTGAAGTGTAGACTTGTTTTTTTTGTAATGGTCTTCAAGATTTAACATTAGTTATTTCTAGACCTTAAACTAATGGAAAACATAACACAATAAATTATGTTAAACTTACTTCTGATCATGTCTTGCTAGTAGACCATCACGAACCCACTTAACATATTCTTGGATGAGCAACATAGGTTTAGGCCTCGGTATTGAATATTCCTCAAACGGGTGTCTTTGCTCAAATATTGGTGTCAACTTAACAGAGAAACATGCTGTACAAGTTGTTTTTGGTTATGAACTAATATAAATATTTCAATAACATTGAAAGATGAATATTACGTTTGAAAGATTACTAACCTCCTGAGTCGAAGTTAGATTGGTAAGGCGAAGAGTTCCATCTACTTGGTCGCCTGTTCCTTTGGACTTGCACAGGTGTAACTTCATCCTTTATGGCACTGCTATGAACCACTATTCTAGTTTCGGGTATTTGACTGGGTAGAAACTTGTCGTCCAGTTCAAATTGTGAAACGTAGAAGTCAGTAGTGGTAGATGGTATGTTGGATGGTTCCTCTGGCTTAGAAGTCTGCTTTTGTTATATATTTAAAAAAGTATACATGTTAATACAGTTAAATACATTAGCATTATATGTTGAATCATCCTGATATAAGTTCACCTTTACATCTAAATACATTACTATTATATATTTAAATACAGTACTTTGAATACATCTACGTATATATATATATATATTTTGATTTAAAGGTTTAAATACATATATAGACTTACTAAAATAACAGTTGAGCAATGGAATTAAATTGATATTAAACCTCATGATTATCTCTGGCCTCACTGTGAATGCCACCATCATCGCTCCATATGGGCTCGCTTGGCTGATTTTGTTGAAGATGGTGTGAAATCATCTTGAAGTTATCCGTTATCAATGGTCTAAGAGAACTGAACTCACCAACAACCTTATCAGTATAAAACAATTATAAGATTACTTAAAAATATAGCATTAAACTCTAAAAAACAAATCTAAGAGAAAATACTTACATATTCTTTGAATTCATTAAAGTCTTTCCTCAAAGAAGATAATTCATCTTTTTAACATCTAGGAGCTGATCGTCATTCCCACTTTTGTGTTGCATATCTGACACACCAACAGGAGAAACATTTTGCTGATATACCCTTTCTCTGGTAGAAATCTTGGCCTTTTCCTTGAACTTCTTATTTGGTGATGATGATGAAGGACCAACACTCTCAGAAAGTTTTCTCTTAGAACGCAGATTGGGTGTAGAAGAGAAGTCATCACTATCATCTTCTGTTTTGTGTGAATGAGTAGCATTTTGTATTTTCTCATCATTTGTACACCCATGGGGAATCTGTAGTGCAGCAAGCTCTATTCCTTGAGGCTTAATGTTTTTGAAAACAATCTGGAGAAAAGTAAAAGTATGAATTAAAATACAGTTCTATATCCATGTATTTAACTGTATCAATATATATGGAACTATATGTATTAATATGTATATAACAGCTATGTATATGAATATATAGCAACAGAATATTGATAAAAATATAATAACAATTGTATATTACCTTGTTTCCAGTGTCACTGAACATTCCATTCATCAGATATGAAAAAGTTGGCAGATTTCCAGTTGTTCTCCAGTTGAGAATTCTTGGGATAACATCGCCAACATGAACAACAATCTTGGAATCGACCAAAGAAGAACACTCGTAAAACCATACTTGCATAGCTAGGGGCATCCCAGCTATCCCGTAATATTTCTTGACATTGTCCATCTTCTTGCTAATATAATTTATCAACATATCAAATGCGCTAACACCCAAATGATATTCAGAATAACGCCCAGACTCTACTAAATCAAAATGCAACTTGGGAATAGACGCAATGCTCTTCTCAGATGAATATATGAAGGTATGAATGAAATACAACAATGCGATCTTCAGTGCATCCTCGTCATTATAAATACCCCATGCCTTGTTGTTGAAGCATTCAATCAGATCTTTCTTCTTGACTATATTATCACCACCAAAATATTTCACAACAAGCCTGTTAGGCATACTTTCACCGAACTCAAAATCTACATCTTCACCTACACATTTTAGTCCAGTCACGATCGCAAACTCCCTTAATGTGAAGTCCAACTCAGTACCATTTACATATAAACCAAATACATTGCTTGGGGTTCCGTTTAACTGAAGAGATATGAAGCATCTAAACAGTTGATGTTGAACATCACATCGCTTCATCTAAAGGAATGGCCCAAAGAGTGTATGACTGTACTGTTGGTACTGTTCGGAAGTAAGTTTGTCTTTTAGGTGGGATACTATCTCAGTATTAGTATAACTACTAATATGGGGTGCTAATTTTGGCTGGTTCTTAACAAACAAATCTATTC
>JASVEL010011103.1:0-43674 GCA_032618575.1 Nicotiana noctiflora
TATTGAAATGGAAAGGAAATTGTGTGATACCAAAGGGTAGGTTTATTTCCTACCTTGAGGCTTCAAAGATGATTAAGAAGGGGTGTATCTATCATTTGGTCCGGGTGACGGACACCACCTTAGGTGTGTCTACCCTCGAGTCCGTGCCAGTTTGAATGAATTTCCTGAAGTGTTTCCGGATGAGCTTTCAGGGATCCCGCCAGATAGGGAGATTGATTTTGGGATTGATGTATTGCCAGATACTCAGGCAATATCCATTCCACCATACAGAAATGGCGCTAGCAGAGATAAGGGAATTAAAAGAGCAACTGAGGGATCTATTAGAGGAGGGGTTCATACGACCGAGTGTGTCGCTGTGGGGTGCTCCGGTTCTTTTTGTCAGAAAGAAGGATGGGTCACTTCGAATGTGCATTGATTATCGGCAGCTTAACAAAGTCACCATCTAGAATAAATATCCCTTGCCATGAGTTGATGATTTGTTTGACCAATTGCAAGGAGTAAAGTTTTTCTCCAAAATTGATCTACAGTCTGGGTACCACCAACTGAAGATCAGAGAATATGATATTCCTAAGACCGCCTTCAGAACTCGCTATGGTCACTTTGAACTCTTGGTCATGTTTTTTGGGCTAACCAATGCCCCGACAGCTTTCGTGGACCTTATGAATCGGGTTTTCAAGCCATCCCTGGATTCCTTTGTGATTGTATTCATTGACGACATCCTCATTTACTCGCGGAGCAGGGAGGATCATGCCATTCACCTCAGAGCAGCATTGCAGACCCTTCATCAGCACCAATTGTACGCTAAGTTTTCAAAATGTGAATTTTCATTGGAATCCATAGCTCTCTAGGTCATATTGTTTCTAGTAAAGGGATTCAGGTGGATCCCCAGAAGATTGCAGCAGTGAAGGATTGGCCTAGACCCACGACCCCGACAGAGATTCGTAGCTTCTTAGGTTTGGCAGGGTACTATCGGAGGTTTGTGGAGGGATTCTCAACCCTCGCCTCTCCATTGACTAAATTGACGCAGAAGTCTAGTGGTCTGACGCTTGTGAGAAAAGTTTTCAAGAATTAAAGTTAAGGTTGAACTCGGCACCAGTATTGGCCTTGCTAGAAAGCACATATGAGTTTGTTATTTATTGTGATGCCTCCAGGGTTGGTTTAGGGTGTGTATTGATGCAGCACGAAAAGGTCATAGCTTATGCTTCCAGGAAACTCAAGAATCACGAAAAGAATTACCCGATGCATCATTTGGAGCTTGCAACAGTTGTTTTTGCTTTGAAAATATGGTGGCATTATCTTTATGGGGTTCATGTATATGTGTTTTCATACCACAAGAGTCTCCAGTATTTGTTCAAATAGAAGGAAATGAATCTGAGGCAGCGGCGGTGGTTAGAATTGCTCAAGGATTATGATATGAACTTTTTGTACCATCCAGGGAAGGCAAACATGGTGGTTTACGCTCTTAGCCGAAAATCTGTCAGTTGTTTGGCTCATTTGGGGATAGAGCAGAGACCCCTAGCTCGGGAGGTTTACCAATTAGGTAGCTTAGGGGTTCGCATTTCAACATAAAATGATGGAAATGTTGTGGTGCATAATGGGGCAGAATCGTCAATGGTGACAAAAATGAAGGAAAAGCAGTTTAAGGATCCATCATTGGCTCAAATAAAGGAAGCAGTTGTGAATAGCAAGACTTCGGCATTTTCACTCAGCGGCGAGGATAGTGTATTGCGCTGTCGAGGTAGGCTTTGTGTCCCAGACGTGGATGTGCTTCGGGAGAAAGTGATGGCAGAGGCTCATGTTTCCAGGTATTCCGTGCACCCAAGTTCTACAAAAATGTATCATGACCTTAAGGAGATTTATTAGTGGAGCGGTACGAAAAGGGATGTGGTGAACTTTCTATCTAATTGCTCGAACTGTCAGCAAGTGAATGCCGAGCATCAGCGGCCTGGTGGATTAACTCCGCTTATAGAAATACCAATGTGGAAATGGGAGATTGTTAATATGGACTTTGTGGTAGGGTTACCTCACACTCAGCGTAAGTTTGACTCAATATGGGTGATAGTGGATCGACTCACCAAATCAGCTCACTTCCTGCCAGTCAAGTCCACCGATACTATGGAGCAATATAAAAAGTTGTATATCAAGGAGATAGTAAGGCTTCATGGCACTCCACTTTCTATTATCTCGTATCGAGGGGCCCAGTTCATAGCTAATTTTTGGAAGAAATTTCAGCAAGGTTTGGGAACTAAGGTGAATCTTAGCACAACTTTCCATCCACAGACCGACGGTCAGGCCGAGCGTACTATTCAGACGCTTGAAGATATGCTGCGGGCTTTTGTATTAGATTTCAAAGGTAGTTTGGATGGACACTTACCACTTATAGAATTTGCTTATAATAACAGCTTTAATGCTAGCATTCAGATGGCCCCGTTTGAGGCATTGTACGGGAGAAGGTGTAGGTCGCCAATTGGGTGGTTTGAGGTGGGTGAAGCGGAATTGCTAGGGCTGGATCTTGTGTACCAAGCTATGGAAAAAGTTATGGTCATTCAGGAGAGGATGAAAACTGCACAGAGTCTCCAAAAATCCTATGCGGACGTTCACCGAAGAGATTTGGAATTTCAAGTCAATGATTGGGTGTTCTTAAGGGTATCTCCTATGAAGGGAGTCATGCGATTCAGGAAGAAAGGGAAGTTGAGTCCTAGCTATGTCGGGCCATATCGGATCGTTCAAAGGATTGGGCAAGTTACTTATAGGCTGGAGTTGCCTCCTGAAATTTCATTAGTGCACCCAGTGTTCCATGTGTCCACGTTAAAGAAAGTGATTGGAGATCCATCCACCATCATGCCAGTCGAGGCTATCGAGGTTAATGAAGACTTGTTATATGAAGAAGTTCCAGTTGCCATCCTTGATAGGCAAGTTCGTAAGTTGAGAAATAAGGAAGTTGCCTCTGTTAAAATGTTGTGGCAAAGTCAACAAGTTGAGGAAGCCACGTGGGAAGTAGAAAAAGAAATGAAGGAAAAATATCCCCATTTGTTTGATCAAGATTAGAAGAAATTAGGAGACCCTTCTATCTTTGAAACACTATCATTATGTCCAAATTGCTCCTTTCTTAATGTTATTAAAGTTTCTTTAATTTTGCAAGAATTGTATGTGTTGTTGTTACTTTAGGTCACTTGAACCTTCCTTGATAAATGAAAGCCTTATTAAGACTCATGTGTTAAATAAACAACTAATGGTAAGTGTAGATTGATAAATGTTTGTTTATGTGTATATAGTGTGTTGAGATGGTTAAATAAGGTAGGGACTCATTAAAGTGGCTGGTTTATGTGCAAATGTAACAATGTAATAGAATATGTGCAATTGCTGAGGTAATTGTGTACAAGCTGTAAAAAATGTTGTAAATGAGTATTATTGCTTAGGAATGTGTTTCGGAGGCTATCTGACAGGTGGATATGTCTATAATACAAAGGAAACTCTGGCAAATATTTCTAAAATATGGGAGTTAGAGAAAATTTTGACAGTTTGCATAACATGACTTTCAAAACCAATTGATTTTTTTCAAAATCCTCATTCGAGGACGAATGATTTTGAGAGGGAGGATGTAAGGCCCGGTAAAATTTTGTGCTTAAAAACCTAGTAGCTCATGGTGTCATGGTCCGAATAATGTGTTAGTAATGTGTAGAATTCTTCAGCTCACCACGGTTCGGACCCTTGGTAATGATCTAAGCTTTAGAAATCGAAAGAATAAATTTTTTCAAAAAATGTCATTTGTGCGGTCAAGAATACGGTCGCAGATCTGCTATGTGGACCGCATTCCTACCACACAGTGTAACAAAATATTTTCCCAAATTGGTGTTGAAAATGTAGTCCAATATATGATCGCATAATGAATATACAGACCGCAAAACCATCGCAGAATTCTTTAAGGATTTTTGAGGGTCAATTATGTAGGGCATTATGCAACCGCAGAACACGAATGCAGACCACATTCTTGTTGCATATCGTAACAGAACATGTGATTTTTTGGGAGTAATTTTGCGGTACATTATGCAGACCTCATGTTGATTCTGCGATCGCAGATGTGACCGCAGATTTGACTCGGCCCAGTTTTTTTAAAATTTTAACCCGATCTCTTCTTTAATAAAACACCCCAAAACTTTATTTCTTCACATTTTTTGTGCAAAATAAGAGAGAGGGAGGAGAGATTCTTGAGAGAGAAACCTACCATCTTCAAGGATTGTTTTCTAAATTGCTAGGACCAAAAATCCTAGCGCAAGTGTCTTCTTCCCCAAATTCTAAAGGTAAAAACCCTAGTCATTTTTCTTGATTTTCAGTTTTTAAGGGGAAAGGAAGATTTTCATGCATTAGCTTTTGAAAATGAAAATTAATCACTCATGCATGTTCTCTAAACTTGAAATTTAGTAAAAAAAAAAGGAAGTGGATAGAAGTTAGAATTGCGAAAGCAGAGTTGGAAACATAAGACAATTGGCTGAATTGATAATAAAAGATAAAAGAAAGTAAATTCGACTCCAGGTATGTATGGATAACTTTGATCCTTGTGAAATCGCCCTTATGTGTACAAATTATTTGGCATGTGATAGTTATGAGAATTGTTGTGTAATTCTTTTGATTTAGTTGTTGGGTTTTCGATTGGTTTAACTATGTGTTGGGTGGCATAAGATGTGAACCGAATGATGAAAAAGGAAATCATAATTGGTAAAAATTAAGGACAATAGTAGTGATGTCATACTTGGCTTCTTGTGGGCAACTAATGAAACAACTCGAATTATTGATAAATTGTTGAACATAATGGGATTGGTACTCTCGGATAGGGAAACATTGTAACATTATTGTGGTACCGACTTGAAAAGTATTTGGAAAACATGAACAAATTTGTAAGTTGCTTATTGCCCTTGTTTGTGATCTTTGTGCAGTGTTATTGTTTGTTGTGATTTGAAACTGTACGGTGGGATCGGGTTACGTGCCGCAACACGAAGTAATAAGGTGTGGGTTGGGGTGATAATGGTGGCCGAGGTAATCAGGGTGGAAAGCGATCGAAATCTCCATTGAAATTGATTTGAATACAATTGTGAAATCATTGATGTAAAATTGTAAAAGGAGACAGCAGGAGAGTTTGCAACCTGTGGGGCACTGATGACGTCTAAATCCACCGCTAAAAAGCAATAGATACGGTCACAACAATAAAATTTACCCAACTATGAGTCGGGGTCGAATCCCACAGGGAACAATGTGTAGGTGATTAGGAATGTAAAAAAATTATCGCTAGTTGCACAGTGCCAAACACTAAGAATGTTGGTTGAAAATAGTTTTATATCTAGATGCGGAAATGTAAACTAACCTATAAAGAAAGTAAAAATGATCAATGGCTACAAGTATGGTTGCGTCGGGAATGACATTCAAGTAACGATCCAATGTATTTCATGATTTTACAAATATGAGCGAGTTTATGTTGATTAGACACGAATAATAATTTTTCATTAGCTTCTTTCGAAGACTAACAAGACTTTCTAATTGAATTATCCATAATCACAATTAGAATATTAAGCACACCCGATAGACAACAAGTAGTTCAATCCTATCCCTAGGTCGAATCTATAAAATAAAGGGTTAACGCCTCAAGTTCTTGTTAATTAATCTTTCCAAACTCCGAATTAGTCCAAAATTTATTCGAAGTAAATGGGCGAGTCCTAGAGTTATCTATCTCTTTGGAAACATTAAAGAACATGAATAATTAAAGTAACAATAACTCAATTCATAAATATAGAAAAATCATTCAATGCATAAGCACAATAAGGTATTTAATCCACATTTTAAATATGAATATTCCCATAAACATGATTCAAGTGTTGGAAATAAATACTCCACACTTAAATATTCAATACAAAGAAAGAAAATGAAGAAATAAACATAAATGGGTAAGAAAATCTTAACCACAAGCTTCAAATCTTCAAGACCAAAGTGTGTGTGCAAGAACCCTAGCTTCCAAAAATGTTCTCTCTAGTACTAAGAACTGAAAATAAGCCAAAGATCCCTAAACAAATCTGCTGGGACGAGTATAAAACTGATTTGGGGTGAAAAATATGTGAAATGTCAAAATTGCCCAGAACTGGCCCAGATACAATGCATCGCGATCGCGTGTCGTGGCCTGCGATCGCGTAGAGTAGCAGTATAACCCTATGCGATTGCGTGAACCACTACTCCGATCGCGTGATTGTGTCTGCGATCGCGTAGTTTTAAGTGTTTATCTTCTGCGATCGCGTAGTGTTACTGCCTGGTCTTCCGCGATCGCGTGACAGTGTCCGCGATTGCATTGTGTTATTTTCCTAGCAGTCATTTTTCACTTAAATTCCAGTCAAAACACTTAAATTCCATTTAACACATCTCATAGCATCATGTACCTGAAAATCTCACAATAACCACTATAAACAATCTCATTTTATACATAAGACGACATAAAACTAAGGAAAAGAGGCTAGAATGAGTGGTAAAATCACCACTCATCAACACCCCCAACTTAAAGGTTTTGCTTGTCCTCAAGCAAATCAAAACCAAAACTTCAATGAGGATTCATCATTTAAAATACAAGTGGCATTGCTATTATGTACATATCACATTCTCCAATTTAAACACCATACTTATGGATTTGGTTGATACTAACAATTAGGCTCAAGTATGTATATCTTTTCCGAATAACTCCCTCCTAAAGAAAAACAACTTCAAGAATGTGCAAGGGAGTTCTAAAACAATCAAGTGACAAAATAAGCCTCAATGAGTGACTCAAAAGAAGTAGTTCACTATAATTGCTCACTTTACTCAATTTCACCGATCTTTTCTAATTCATGTGCCCTCACAAGAAATAAAGTGCCAAAAATAATATATTTACGATACAACACAAGGGACAAAATTTTAAAAACACTCACTTTCACAAAGAAACTTCAAATGTTACAACATCTCATACCATAAGCTTGCCCTTATTTTAATTCATCGCTTAGTCAAGAATGTTTAGTTGGAGGTCCCACAAGGACTTTTTAAGCTTGTAATGTAGTTTAGGGAAAGTCGGATAAGCATTTGGGTACAAGTGACTTCACCCTCCTTGAACACTACTCACAAGTTTCATTCTTTCGCACTTTGATTTTCTTCAACCCACATAGCCTCATTGGCATCTAGTTCCCAATATAGAACTACCTTACATACCTCTCCTAATTTTATTTAAGGCTCCATAATGTATATATATACACATATATATTTTTTTCTTTTTGGAGCTACAACACTTTAATATAAATACTTTGAGGCATGTGGTCTTAGACTCAATGCACAACCTTACCAATCTCCATTTTGACACCACCCCCAACTTAGGCTGTTAGCCTCATTCTCAATGTTCAAGGAGGGACGGGTTCAAGAGAGGGAATTATTTTACAAAAAAAAGAAATGTTTGTAATGAGTTGGCCAAAGAAAGGTTTAAAGGCTCAAAAAGGGGTACTAGTGATATTATTTATGCAACGGTAGGCTTGAAAGGCTAAAGAGGTTTTAAAATTAAAACAAAGAATGCCTAAGATCATTCCTCCAACCAAATACACTATCATTAGCATTGAAAAACCAACCGGGCAAGTTCTAGATGATAGAAGTAAACACAAGATTTATTTCAACAAAAGCTAACACACATGGCACATGAATTAATCAAGACAGAGCAATTCTACAAAACTAGTGAGCTAAGAGTCATTAAAAGAGCCAAAAAATTATCACAAAAATTATTTTACACCATGCAACTTACTTGTTTTTAGTTCAAATTGTTTTGTTTGGAGGGGTATTTTTAATTCATAATTTACATACAAGAGGCTAATTTTATTAGTACCAAATAATCCAAAATCCTCATCCTAACAAAACAGGACTAATTCCCTTAAGAAGGTTGTCACACTATCTCTCATAGGGAAAAGTCACCCGGTTCACTAAAGTGTTCCTTGGGAAAGAACCGTAGCATGAAGAAAACCCAAGGAAATTTTATTTAAGAAAATAAAAATAACAACTATTACAAAGGCAACTAAAATTAAAGAAGCTACTAAGAAAAGGATAATCAACAAGAAAGATAGTAACTAACAAGGATTTACTACTAACATAAATATATATCTACACAAGTTCAAGTCTACACAACTAATTCATGTTTCAATGTCTAAGAAAATATTGCAATGTCTAAGGACCACCCCCAACTTAAAATATTGCAATGTCCCCAATGCAATTCTGCAATTCAAGCTAAAATAAAGGAGGTGCTCCCTGAATGGTGTCACTCTCCACTGGAGGAACTGGGAGGCTCAAGCTCAAAGTCGTCATCCTCGGTCTCATCAGGTCCACAGAACTTTCGCAACTTGCTCATGATCTTGTTGAGGAACTTGCTTTTCTTCCTCTCATACTCTCTATGCTTCCGTTGCCTTCTTTCAATTTTTCCCAGCTATGCTTTGATGCTCTTTTGCTCCTTCGCGAGGTCGGACAATGTGGGGAGATTTCTTGAGCTAGATGGACCTGCAGAGGTGCTCTCTCCGGATGGTCCAGACGGAAGACCAGCTACAAGCTGTCGTACCTGAGTGTCAATACCATAAACCTATCAAGAGGTGTACCTGAGAGTAAGAGGTCCCTCCTCAAGTGGAGTGATGGATGTGGAAGACTGGAGGCATCTGCAGGAGCTTCATGAATCCCCGTTTCTGTGAACCGGCCAAAGTTGGGAGATGCTTCATTAATTCGTCTCTTCTTCAGTGGGGCTCCTGCTCTTGACCTTAGTAAGCGATGGATGAGCTTTTCTGGTTGCTTTTCCTTTTCTGTAGGTTTAGGTTCTACCCCAGCCTCATAGCATAGATGGGTGATCAATGATGGAAAGAACAAGCTCTTGGTTCGCTCTGCCACCACCTCTGTTATCTCATCAACAATGAGTTTCCCTACATTTACCTGCATACCCTCCAGAAGTGCACAAATCACCCTTGCCTTCTCAGGTGTTACCTCAGTTTCATTTTTTGAAGGCATGACGCGAGCACAGATTATGGAGAGCCAAGTCTTGGCTTCCGCAGTGAATTCTGAAGACTTGATCCTGGTGTGATTTTTGATCCATTTTGGCACCTATCCGTCGTGCAAGTGAGTGACGAACCATTGGCTATCCAACTCTTTAGCTTTCTCCTGGTACACCTGATTATAGACATTGGCAAGATTGTAGTGGGCATTGATCCGCTCTGGACTGAAACGGACTTCGCAGCCTCTGACTGTGGCCACCAACTCATTGTTGAAGTCTGTCACAACAACATTTGCATAAAATTCTCGGACAACCTCATAGTTGGCTGGCCTGGGCTCTTCGGCGAAGCATATCCAGCCACTAGTAAGCAATCTTCCATTGAATTTAGGCCATCGATCATCCAGGTCGACCAACTATATGCCTCTTTCCCTTATCATGCTTTTGGAGAGCTGTTTGTCATAGCGTTCATAGCACCTGCGTGAGGAGAATGTGGTAGCATCATAATACTCCTCTGCGGCCACTTGTTCGGCATGTTGTTGCACATTCTCATTTGTTGCCGAATCCATTTTCTAGCTCAAAATACCTACACACAATGTTTTCATGTCAAACAAACATATGGTGACTTTCAGCATTGTATTATAGGTAATTAGGCCAAAGAAACAGGTCAGAAAGCTTTCGGGGCAGAATGCGCGAAGCTACTGGTTTATGCACTGGGCAGTTATGAATCAAGATCGCAGACATTGTCATGCAATCGCGGAGAAGAAAATCATTGCAACTCACGCGATCACAGACAATGTCACGCGATCGCGGAGAGTAAAGTAGTGGGAACCTACGCGATCTCAAAGGCATTCACGTGATTGCGATGAATAATTTAATGGAAACCTATGCGATCACAAAGGCATTCACGCGATCGCGATGAATAAATTTTTGAACAGTCAGATTTAGACCTACGCGATCGCGGAAATGGTCATCGCGATCGTGATAGTCTTCTTCCTCGCCCAGAACCAGTGTCTTTGGGGCATTTCTTTGAACAACTGGGGTGCTTAATTATTAACAGTCATTTTACACCACCAAAACATACATTTTTTTCCCAAACTTTTGCATAAGAAAAACCTCCCTTTCTCTCAACCAATCACTCACAGCAAGCAAGCATCACAAGAGATTCAACAATGGCTTCTCACACCATAAACAATTTTAAACCCTAACTTTTGAAAAATAGGTCAGCCCACACCATAACTTACCATTAAATATGCAATTAAACCAAGCTTTAGGTATGGGAGAGTGACATACCTGAGAGATAATGCAAGATTTTTGTGATTGAATTCAAACCAATTTGATTTCTTAGTGTGTTTTTCGGAGGAAAATGGGAGCCGGGGTTTGTTCTTTTGTTTTAATGAGACTGGGCACCTTTTTGCAATTCTAGTGCATTTCAAGTCTGAGACTGCAGCAGCGCTACGCGATCACGTGGCTATCACTACGATCGCAGTTCACTAAATTTCCCAGTCATGCGACCGCGTTCCTATTTTTGTGATCGCGTAGAGTTGGCCAAAAGCTTACTCAATGCGATCGTGTGAGATTAATCGCGATCGCGATTCACTGCTTTTTCTGGTAGATTTCTTCAGCTACTGGATTGTGTCTGCCCGTATATCCCGACCAGCTCAAATCAACTCCAAAAATTCTCAAACTTGGCAGATTTATCAAAAATAATATTCTAAGCAATTATAAAAAAAAGAAAATTTGAAAAACGATGAACTTTTTTGAAAAATGATGGGTTGCCTCCCACAAGTGCCGCATTTAATGTCGTGGCACGACGCAAACAACATTACCAATTTTCTCGCCACTTGGATGATATGAACTGGGCCCCTAGCTTGGAATCAAGCTTATGACCACGAGCGATGGGGGTGGTAATTTTATATTCAAGCCAATGCTTAAAATCTTCATTTTGCACTTCTTGGCTTTTAAGCGAGGAATGTCTTTTTGATTTCTTGTCTCCTCAAATTGTAAAATGTATGGCCAGAGTTTTTCCTCCTCGCACTCCTTCATTGATTCATGTGGTTCAACTTCCGTGACACCACACAATTCCAATGTTGAAAAATGCTTGGAATGTGACTTTAAGCCTTCACTTTGCAATTCCTCTATCTTGACATCCTCTATTAGAGTCAACATCAACCATATTTACATTTACACTAGTTGACTCCAATTCCATATTTTTGTCGGCATCAACAACACTCATTGAGTTGGTTGCGATTGTTCAATTCTTGACTCCACAAGGTATAGCTCACTTTCTTCCTCGGAGTTGGACTCTTCTTGGATTTTATCCGCACACGAAATTTGTTGGGCATAGTGAGCCTCAACCAAAATTTGCATTTGATCTTCCAAAGTACGGATGTGTTCATCATTGTGATTCACGCCTTGTTTCAAGTCTTCGAGTGCAAAGTTGTGCTCCTCCTCATTTTCAAGAATGGTCTCCAACATTAGCATTATTCTCTCATTTTGAGCATTTGAAAGCTCTTCTTGGTTTTGATCAAATGCCAAGGAAGGATTTTCATTTTCAATGTCCAAGGAGGATTCTTGGTTTTCATTCACTTCCGAGGCTTTTTGAGCCCTTGATGCTTTGATCATTTCATCCATTTGTGAGTGCAACCTTTCAAGTGCTAAATCATTTTGGAGACTAGTCTCCAAAAGATGTTCCAAGGCATTTTATTCCTTGTTTCCTTCTTCAAGTAAACACTCCAACATGAGTTTGAACTTTCCATTTTGGCCATGCTCAACTTCTTCCATCTCCATAGCCCTATAATTCTTATCAAAACAAGTAGAACCATCATAGTAGAGGCTTGGGGAAGGGAAGGACAAATATGCACAATAATCCCAATGACCATTTTGGCCACCACACTTATCACAAATACTCCACTCATGGGTTTGGAATTGTGCGCACAATCCACCCCCGAGAGAATTTAAACAATTTTGCCACGAGTGTGGTCCTCAACAATAAGGACAAAGATCATCAAAGTATGAACAACTACCATCCGACCAATTTTCATTGTATGATGCCATTTTTCAAAATTAAGAAAATAAACAAGAACTAAAGAAGAAAAATAGACCCAAGGTAAGAAAAATAATTACACAAATATTCACAAGTTTGGATCAATGAACTTTTGCTTATTTCTCAAACAACCTAAATTACGCCAAATTGTTCCCCGACAATGGCGCCAAATTTAATGACGTCCAAATTCACCGTTAAAAAGCAATAGATAAGGCCACAGCAATATAATTTACCCAACTATGAGTCGGGGTCGAATCCCACAGAGAACAATGTGTAGGTGATTAGGAATGTAAGAAAATTATCGCTAGTTGCGCAGTGCCAAACACTAAGAATGTTGGTTGAAAATAGTTTTATATCTAGATGAGGAAATGAAATCTAACCTAGAAAGCAAGTAAAAATGATCAATGGCTACAAGTATGGTTGCGTTGGGAATTACATTCAAGTAACGATCCAATGTATTTCATGATTTCACAAATATGAGCGAGTTTATGTTAATTAGCCACGGATAATAATTTTTAATTAGCTTCTTCCGAAGACTAACAAGACTTCCTAATTGAATTATCCCTAATCACAATTAGAAGATTAAGCACACCCGATAGGCAACAAGTAGTTCAATCCTATCCCTAGGTCGAATCTATAAAATGAGGGTTAACGCCTCAAGTTCTTGTTAATTAATCTTTCCCAACTCCGAATTATCTTTTCCAAAATTTATTCGAAGTAAATGGGTGACTCCTAGAGTTAGCTATTCTCTTTGGAAACATTAAATAACAAGAATAATTAAAGTAACAATAACTCAATTCATAAATATAGAAAAATCATTCAATGCATAAGCACAACAAGGTATTTAATCCACACTTTAAATATGAATATTCCCATAAACATGATTCAAGTGTTGGAAATAAATACTCCACTCTTAAATATTCAATACAAAGCAAGGAAATGAAGAAATAAACATAAACGAGAAAGAAAATCATAACCACAAGCTTCAAATCTTCAAGACCAAAGTGTGTGTGCAAGAACCATAGCTTCCAATAATGTTCTCTCTAGTTCTGTGAACTGAAAATAAGCCAAAGATCCCTAAAACAATCTGCTGGGATGAGTATAAAACTAATTTGGGGTGAAAAATATGAGCAATGTCGAAATTGCCCAGAACTGGCCCAGATACAATGCATCGCGATCGCGTGTCTTGGCCTTCGATCACGTAGAGTAGCAGTCTAATCCTATGCGATCATGTGAACCACTCCTGCGATCGCGTAGTTTTAAGTGTTTGTCTTCTGTGATCGCGTAGCTTTAAGTGTTTGTCTTCTGCGATCGCGTGATAGCGTCTGCGATCGCATAGTGTTACTGCCTGGTCTTCCGCGATCGCGTAGAGTTATTTTCCCAACAGTCATTTTTCACTTAAATTCCAGTCAAAACACTTAAATTCCATTCAACACACCTTATAGCATCATGTACCTGAAAATCTCATAATAACCACTATAAACATTCTCATTGTATACATAAGACGACATAAAAGCTAAGGAAAAGAGGCTAGGAGGAGTGGTAAAATCACCACTCATCAGGCACTGATTGCCCCTTTGTTTGACTTGATTGTGTTTTTCCGTGTGTGTTTGGTTGTTGCTTTCTTTGTTGATCTCTATTTGTATATGCATTGAGGAGTACTTGAAATAAAGTAAGTGCGGGAACATGTTTGGCCTGCTTCATTATTTCTTGGTGTACCTGCTGGTTGTTTTATTATCATGACTTATTTGTTTATGGCTTGAGTTTACTTGGGATGAAGCTCGTCCATACATACCAGTACAATTCCAATGTACTGATGGGTGCTACATTCGTGTCATGATTGTAGGTGGATCTGCAGCAGGTACTTGAGTTCATCGGCAGTAGCACTCTCCATCTTCCACTGGCCGTTTTGGTGATCCCCTTTCCTCTCGAGGCCCTGCGTGGCTCATGCCACTTCTATTTTGGGATACTTATTTTGGTTTTGTGTAAGGTATAGCCGGAGCCTTATTACCGAAAATTATTGTATCATCCTATTGTACCTTAGAGGCTCCGTAGACAGTAAAATATCTGATCATGGTCTTATGTAAATATATTTCAGGCGTTGTAAATTGTAAACTTGTTAAGAAATTAAGTGTGTTATTGTGTTTGTAAATGTGTGATATTAATTATAATAGGGTAATTCTTTGGTTTATAAGTAATGAACAATATAGGGGTAACACGTGGGTTAGGAAAGGCACCCAGGTCCGCTCGACTAGGGCTACCCGGTCAGGCATGTCCCCCGATTTGGGGCGTGACATAAACTCATCATGGTGTTTTTGAATGGCAACAGTAAATATAGCCATTTCAGCGTCCGAAGGAGGAGGTGTATAATTAGTTATAGGAGTGTTCAGTAATTCTTGCACAGAGACAGAAGAGGCGGTCGGGTATTGCATGTGAGAGTGTCCCTCGTGGCTGAATGCATGGTTACTAAGAGGGCTAGGTAGTGTAGGAGAAGTAGGGTTTGAATGGGTTTGTGGTTGGACCATAGGCTTAGACACTGGAGTATTCTTTGAAACTTGTACTTGTTTATTAAAATTATGGGAGTCTAAATTTAAACTAATATTATTGTCATTATTATCCTTTCCTAAGGTATTAAACTTATTATTAATAGTAACAGGATTAGTAGAGGTATGTAATTTAGAGCTATGAAGTGTAGACATAGAATCTTGTGATAAGGTTAGGGTAGTAAATGATATGTGATTAGGATTAAGTTTACCATATTTACCTGACTGATTAGCTGGGTCCACTGCATGAACCACTTGATCATGGTATGAAGATCTTTTCACAGAAGATTTCTTCGAAAATTGCACAAGCTTCCATTCTCCAATTTCTTGCTGAGATGGGGAAGGGTTCAAATTGATCACCTCCATATGGTGATCCTTTGAGGATCCTGTTTGGGTAGGTTCAACATTGACAAAGTGAGGTCAAATCTTCTTCTTATGACCCATACGACCACACTTTATACAAAGAAAGTTTAATCCCTCATAGAGTATAATGTGTCCGTGATTACCAGTATATAAATGAGTCATTGAGGGTTTATCAAGTAGTACTTCAACACGTAGACGGGCATATTGGCCCCTTAGTGGAGGCAGTGCAATTATCCATAGATAAGAGTTTGCCAATTTTTTGCCTTAACTTATGGAGGATGCCATCATCATAATACTCCGTAAGTAATTCAGGCAATCATAACCAAACAGCAGAAGTTGTAAACTTTGCCTCAAATGCACGAAATTTGGGTTCCCATTGGCGTACGGAGAGAAAATAATTAAGAACAAACCAAGGACCCCCCTGTAATGCATGGACTTTATTTTCCACCTTTTGGAATCTTAACAGAAAAAATCAAATCCTAAGACAATGAAAGGGAGATTCTCAGTGGGCTTCCATAACGCACATATTTTTTGGCGAAGGATTTTATGCTCGACCTTGAGTCCAAATACTTTGATAATAACTGCATGTTGCCATGGCTGATACAGTCGAGCTTTATCATCCACTGACAAAGGTATAAATATATCAGGGTTAGTAGGAGCATCCAGTTCATCCAAAGTCTCCAATAAAGATGATGAGGAAAACATAATTGATGCTCCTTCCACAGTATTGGATTGTAGGGATAGTAGGTAAGAGTTTGGTAGTGAAGATAAGTGTAAAGATGGTTCATGCATATCTATATGCATACCTATTTTTCCTTCATGGCTAAGAAGGGGGCCTTTACGTGTCGTTGACATAGGTATTGGTGGTAGTCGATCGGGTGGTTTAGGTGGAATTTGTGGAATAGCGGTGGAGGAATTAAACATAGTAGAGAGCATTTTTAAATGTCAACATATTCCTTGGCACATATATATATATATATATATATATATATATATATATATATATATATATATACTATATGCAAACTACTTTTAAAATAGTGCACATATATACTATTTTAAAATTAGTTTGCATATTAAAATATGCTGGAAAAAATTGGATATCTACACTGCCCCTCTTTACTCGGGAAGGATGAAATAGTTGTCGGGTAAAGATAGGATAGCCAATTTTGACCAAGCGAAACGATTTGAGAAATTAGACCGCACCCTAGTTTTTGAGTTGCCTACATATACCCAGACCTACAGGAATCAGGCCATATGTAGTTCGAGATCTGACGGTGGAGTATGCCGATAGAGATTGTCAAGAACGAACGCAATACTCAAGATGGGGAAATGGTTAAGGTTTGGCACATATGAGGTAATTGGGTGGGATCAATCATACCGAGATGGCTATTCTCGCTGGTTTACATGCCAATAAGCAATACAAACATATATTGTGCATAAGTTTAAATATGATGCAATTTCCCATTGGACTTGAGGATTGTGTTTGGACGGTTAGAATGACGTCCTTAAACCATGATGTCCTGGGCCATGAAGCGTATAATAAAGGATTCATATGCCATGAAATGATTCTCTAAGGTTATGGGGATGATGCCTCCGAACCATAATGATTTTGAATATTGATATACAAAAGATTAAAAGGGGTCCTCAGGCCATGACATGGCGTTCTTGGGCTATAAAAATGGTTCCCCCGAACAATGATACCTTTCGATGATTTGGCGAACTTTCTGCCCTTGAGATGTAGTATTTGGCAATCTGTTAGCCCATGTAATATAGTAGGTGGTGATCTTTCAGCCATGCAAATATGGATATGGTGGCGATCCTTAAACCATGCAAAATAAGGTGGCGATCTTTCAGCCATGCAAATGTAGTTAAGGTGGCAATCTTTCAGCTATGCAAAATAAGGTGGCAATCTTTGGGTGGTAAAATTGTAACCAGCCATGCAAATGTAGATAAGGTGGAGATCTTTCAGCTATGCAAAATAAGGTGGCGATCTTTGGGTGGTAAAATTGTAACCTCAAACAGTGTCAATGATGGTGCTGCCTCAAACTTGAGCGGGATAGACACGTCTACCCGAGTGGCCTTGGATGGTTGAATCTGGAACATGATGGGGTTAAGAGTAACTACTGGCTTCTTTGGATCATTGCATTCAACGATCATGATGCCTCGGGATCCCAATCATCCCTTATTTCAATCGTGTGAACACCCCCGCCCTTGTGACATAGTAAGGGGTTGTTGCAAACATTTGGATTCCTTTGCTATAATGACCTTGTTATCAATTAAGGACTGTATCTTGTAGTTTAGGGAGCGACATTCATTGATGGTGTGTTTCCTCATGTCGGAATGGTATGCACAAGATTTGTTTGGGTTAACCCAGTGAGAAGGGTTCTCAGGGGTTGAAGCAGCGGTGTCATAACCTATGGTTTTGAGTCTCTCGTATAGCTGATTAATGGGTTAGGCAATGGTTGTGTATTATTTTTGGGGGCCTCCAATCAAAGTGCATTTGGGGCCTAGGAAAGTTTTGGCTTGTGGGGGGTGATTGGTAATGAGTTGGTTGGGCATTGTAGGCTTGGTATACATGTGCGGGTTGGGAATATATAGGTGAGGTAGGCTGATATGTGGGAGGTGGAGGTGACTGATAAGTTGGTGTTGGGGGTTGGTAGGAAGGTGCTTGATAGTTTGGAGCTATTGTTGTCACACCTCCTTTTTACGCACCCTACCCCGGAGGGTAAATTCAAGGGAGTTTTTCCATTTAAAATGACAATATTCGAAATGGGATTATTTATTTATTTCAGAGTCGCCACTTGGAATAAATTATGGTGTCCCAAGTCACCGATTTACTTAAATCCCAAATCGAGGAAATTTGAATTTTTCAAATGAAGTCTGCGAACTAGAAATTCCAAATATGGCATTTAGTTGACCCAAGGGAAGGTGTTAGGCACCCTCGGATCCCGTGGTTCTAACACGGTCGCTTAAACTATTGTAGATGGCTAAAATATCCAATTTTTATACATGTTATAAATTACGTGCTTTCAATCAATTCTAAACCGCTCTTATTAAAATAAAACTATACATTTAATATTTGAACAAAACGGGCCTAATCTCGACCTGGACCCAGGCTTCTAACGAGTATGTAGGTCAAACATGTGCCCGTGTCATTAATTTTAGTCTATTCCGAGTAAAACAAATTATCTACTTTTAACAACACTTTCGTTCATGTAAAAATATCCATTGAAGTTGTTTCCAATTAATTTATACAAAGTGATAATGTACGAAATGATTCCGATTTAACTAACTTGCTACTAAATAATCAGAAAAGCATCTGATTCAAACGAACCTTTTAATAAGGCATGAGCGTTTATCTTCTGATGTCAATGCATCTCAACATCTCTTATCAACTAGATTAAAGAGGGAAACATTTATCCGGGTGTGTCTCGTTAAACAAGATAGATTAAAAATACAGTAATAAGTAGACTAATTACTACATCACAAAATCCAGTTCGGGTGAATCATTATCGGATATGAAATTGTCTACTTTTATCTAACGCAAAGTTCGAATTGTGAAACAACTTAAAGCTAGCATTAATGTTTACAGGACTTACATACTAATAAGGAAATGCCGACTTAGTCTTACAAACCATGATCTCAAACAAACTTCAAAGTTCAACATTATACAGACATATACCTTACTATTAACAAGTAGGCTCGACAAATTATCTAACTAAAAGGGTGATACAGGCGTATGATTCCAGTGAGTATTTTATTTCTTTGAATTCTAGTTCAAGTTTGACCAAAACAAAATTCAAAGTTGTGTACCTAAATCTAAAAGTACAAAAGAGGAGAAAGGAATGATCAAGAAACGGCATCGACAAATTGCAATAACGAACAACAAACAATGATGAACAGGTAAACCAGGGGGGATTTGTAGTTTCTAGAAAATTTCCACAAAAACATAGTTCCGATAATTTGTGAAGCCATATAGTATTAATGGGACAAACCCAGAGTAACAAACAAGAATTAAATTTTGAGTTTAGAGGTTGAAATGTGGGCAATCAGCTTTTTTCTTTTCAATGTAACAGTAACCTTTTAACTCTCACAAATGTTTCCCCGAAATGATTAAAGGGAACTCTAAAATTGATTTCAAATTCTAAACAAGACTCCTTCCAACAATTGATTTCAAAATCAATAAAAAAGGGAACAGAAGAGAAATGATTGTTTTTTTTTTTCGAATGTAAATTTTGAAGACTAACTCAAAATCCCACCAAAGTCTCTATAGAAATGTTCTTTCAAAATCGAATCAAAAAAACTCTCTGGTTTATAAGCTTTCCAATATATCATTTGCTAACTTTCCCACTCTGTTTTTTCTTCTCCACTTGCACTACTATCTGACTCCTTTCTAAAATCCCAAAATACAAACCCCTCTCCGGCCTGTTTTATCACTCAAAACTTATTAAAAGAAAAGCATTTCATTGCATTTCATAGTTATTCCTTGAAAAGCCACAACTATCTGTTTCTTTTTGTTATTAAATAACAGGTGTAGGTAGCCTGAATATTAAACTCAGGCGTGCCTGACAATATATGGCTTCCCACTCAAATCACATGACTTTAGTTCAGTGAGTTAATTCAATTTTGTTAATAAAAATGATTCCAAAACTAGCTAGTGATTGTGGTGCAATTCTTATAACACGGTACCAAACAAGAAATCTTAAGCAAACAGAACAAATCTACTTGACGTCATGACTGATTAAGCAACTAAAACATGGTGACAGTCTCAATTTGTTATAGAAGTAGAGACGGAGCAAGAGGGGAAAAAGATGGAGATTAAACGAAAGGAAATGATGAAATAACAATAAAGGGAACTAACGAATACCTAAAACACTGAATGAAATCATCATAAATTTGAACTCGCTTTTTTATTTCAACCGAAATGAGCCTCGACCATATGTTCTCCAATGAAAACACATAGTCGAGGCCCGATTCAGCTTCAATCATTGACTCGTTGTTGGATTTTAGCGCTTTGTCAAACTCGAGCCTCACATCTAATTTGAAATTTAACCAATTTTGATGGGCTTTGAAGGAAACGAGTATGGTATTTGGGGTGAGAAGGCTATGGGGGTTATGGGGCGTTAATTTGGGATGGTTTGGGGTTGGCGCCGCCACCAAGGATTTTTGTGGCGGCGCTAGGGTTTATTTGGTTAAATCTATGTTCGAGGGGTTTTGGATTGATTCGAGGGGGTCTAATGGTGTTCTAGCAGTGGGAGAGTTCTAGGGTTCATAGGGTATGAATTTGGTGGTCATTTGAGGCGGCTAGGTTTTCGCTTGATTCTACGATTGAAGATTCGAGCCAATTGGCTGGGATTTAAGTTTAGCCGATATGGGGGTTAGGACGGTGAGGTTACAAAGATCTTCGGGTGTAAAGATGGTGGCATTTGGCCTACCAGAATTGCCGTAAGGTCGCGTTACGGGTGTAAAGATGGTGGCATATGGTTTATGGTGGCGTTACAAGAAGATGTGTGAGGTTAGAGAGATGAGTAACAGAAGGGGGACTGATTTGGTTTGGGGGGGGGGGGTAGATTATTGAAGTTGATATATTAAAAATGGCTTGATTAATCAGGACCGTTGGATGATAGGAACTAGCGGTCCAAATCGAATCATTTAAACCAAACAGGGGCATTTTGGTTGAAAGGTGGAACGGGTTATGGGGTGAATGGGTCAGGTCTGGTGAGGCGGGTAGGGAGACGGGACGAGGGCTGTTGGATTCACATGGATTGAACGGCTGAGATGGGTTGTTCTTGAAATGACGTAGTTCTGCTATCAAACTACGTCGTTTTGACGGCCTGGGAGATAGGTCTCTTAGACCGGCCGGTTGGGCCTGGGATTGGTGTGATTTGGGCTTGGTTTGGCTTGGATCTTGGACAACCCAGTCCATTTCCCCTTTTTTATTCCCATTTCTTCATTTTTCCCCTTTTAAAACCTAACTTATTAGAAACCAAAATTCTAAACTTTATTAAGAAAAATCAAATTAACTAATATAAAAAATACTAATTGAATTCTACGCACAATTAAATATTTAATCAAAAATAAGTCAACAGCTAGACCTCTAAGTGCTAAAGAATGTAAAGCGTATTATTTTTGTAATTTTGAAAAAAACTTAACTTCTCCTAATAAAAGTCTATAAAAAATTTAAACGCAACATATGTATATATATATATATATATATATATATATATATATATATATATATATATATATATTGTATTTTATATTAGTTCAACAAATAACACGCACAAGGAAATGCAAGTAAATACGAGAAATAACACAAAAATCACACACAACATGAATAAAATATTTTATCTTGATTTTTGGGAGTAATCTTCCTGTAAGAAAAAAATTACGTGCTCACAGTTGCCCATCTTTGCGCGTACATATGAAGAGCTTTCATGCAAAGGTGAGTGGATACGAGCAATTTTTTGCCCGTTTGAGTACTCCAAGCGAAGCATTTTTGAAAGAGTTTTGACCGAGCCTTTGCTTCGGGAGGCCTCTTACATATCCCTGGCTAAAAGGGAATCATATCAATGTAGTTCATGAAGTTTTGGTAGCTGGGACTACCATGGAGCTTTGATCTTGTTGTTTCTATTGCTGCAGTTACTGCTACCGCTTACTGACCTCCTTATTACACCAAAAGAAAAATTGAAACTAAGCTAGATATGCCTATAAACTATGAGTTACAAGATTCCTATCTATCATTCTTTTGGAACTTGATCTTGAGTCTTAGCTGATTTTGCTGTAGTCTTCAATTAGAATCTCGATGCTCGCGAGTTGTAAGTACATGTTTCTTTCCATAGCATTTGTGCAAAATAGGATTGGTAGGGCTTGGAACTTCTATCAGCTTTCGAGCAGTTTGTCCATTCGTTCTCCCCAATATTCAAGCTCATTTATTTTCTTCTTTTCTACATTATAGAGGGAGACTTATTCCATCGGTCATCTTGCGCCTTGTGTTTTTTAGATCAACCTACTTTAAGATATCCAAAACAAACAAACGAACGAAATTTTCTGCCCCAGTTTGCACTACGAAAATTTCGTGAGTTAGTTATGACATGTTTTTAAATAGTAAAATTAAGGCTGTGTATACTTGTGAATGGATCAAGGTTGTGTTGGGAAATAGTCGGGTTATGCCGAAAAAGGTCCATGGGTTATGCCGGAAGTCATTAGGTTATGTCGAAAATGGTTCACGGGTTATGTCGTTAAGGTTCCACGGGTTATGCTAGGAGTTATCAGGTTATGCTGAAAAGGGTTCACGAGTTATGCCATTTGAAGGTCTACGGGTTATGCGGGGAAGTCATCGGGTTATGCCGAAAGAGGGTTCATGGGTTATTCCGTTTAAGGGTCCAACGTGTTATGCCGGGAAGTTATTGGGTTATGCCGAAAATGGTTTACAGGTTATGCCGTTTAAAGGTCCTCGGGTTATGCCGTGAAATCATCGGTTTATGCCAAAAAAAGTTTCACGGGTTATGCCATTTAAGAGTCCGCGGGTTATGCCGGGAAATCATCGGGTTATGCTGAAAAATGATTCACGGGTTATTCCGTTTAATGATCCACGAGTTTTGCTGGGAAGTCATTGGCATATGCCAAAAATGCGTTCATGGGTTATGCCATTTAAAGGTCCATTGGTTATGCCGATAAGTCATCGGGTTATGCCGAAAAACGGTTCACGGGTTATGCCGTTAAGGGTCCACGGGTTATGTCGCGATTTGGAAAGAAAAGGCTCCTGGGGTTATGCCAAGGAGATCCACGGGTTATGCCGGGATTTCTTGGGAATGGGACCCTATGCTACCATGAATTTTCTTTTAGGATTTTTATTTTTAGTTCATTTCTTCTTTTTTTCGATGTTTTCGAATTTTATTCTTATCTTCTTCATTTAGCACAATGCATGAGAGAATCAGAGGAGAAACTTCCCTTTTGGTTGATTTTCTGCTACGAAGCAGTTCCAGTGCTTGTGTATTGTTTTTCTCTTCCGTGTTGCTCCATTTCTTGTATGGTTGCTGGAATTACACATGTTTTAAACTTTAACAAAGAATAGTTTGTTAGTTTAAAATGGTGGCTGGTTTTGTGGCCTTGATAATCTCAATTGCTTGATTCCATCGAGAACTTTGCTGCTGGCGGATCTTGAAACGGGAATTCTCTTGAACTTGACAAAATTCAAACTTTTAGGTCGCCATGATGATTTGCCCGTGTGGGCAATGGACTTTTGCTTCATTCTATTCTTAGAACTTTTGCCTTTGGCCTTCTTTCTTTCTACGAGGTTTTTCCTTAGGGAACATCAACAAACAATGATCAGTCAAGATTGGACTAACGCACTAGCCGAGGTTGGGCATTTTCTTTGGCTTTTGTCAGGCGGAGCACTGTGAAACCAATTATGCCACCTTTTCCTTTGTAACAAGTTTCACATTTGGGGTTAAACCGAAAGGGATCCAAGGAAAAAACAAATACGGAGTGAAAGAGATGAATTAAAAGTAGAAATGTCCCTTTCAGGGGAAAAGAAAAACTTATCTGGGGTGCATGCTGGCTTCGAATGGACATGAAATGATTCTTGGACTGGATGCCCAACTTGTACCAACTTCCGGCTTCTTATAAATCCATTTATCCGCATTTTTGGACTAGGAAACCTTGCCAATACTTCTAGTGATGAGATACCTCCTTCTTGGCCGTTAACACCCTTTGCGAGTTTTCGCTAATTGACATTTTTCATTTCTTTTCTCAACGTCGCCTGATAGTGCTCTTTGCGAGTTTTCATTAAACGGACTCTGTCATTTTTGTTTCTCTGCTCTCGTCGCCTCATGGTGCCCGAAGGTGTTCACCGATAAGACTCTCTCATTTATCTATCTCAGCTCTGAATGCTTGCTTTCCATCTATGATGTCTCTTAGTGTTCATGCCTTTGGAAATTTATCCGAAGGACTTGCGCTTGGTTTTGGGTGAAAAGAATTGTGGATAGGATTACAACTTTGGAATCATTTGGTAAGCTCAATGGTCGAACCATTATAACATCTGCCCCAGTTTCAATTTTTAGGGAAAATTGGATTTTTGGTTTGGTGTGACTGAACCTCAGATAGAGGTTGCCTACGTATTCTTTTGGAATCAAGTCAGAACGTAGTTCAGGTGTTCACTTGGTAATTTTTTATTTTTTTGATTGGTGCTCTTGAATTCCAAAAAGGGTAGCCAAAGAAATGTCACCGGCTCAAAAGGGTTTGCAAAAAGGCTTGATAGTGTTTGGGCAGCAGGAACAAAAAGCCTTCATCATTTCAAATGCGGCAAAACATCATTGAAGTATAACTTAGACATAGTACCTTTTGACTGCGTCTACGTTTACCGCCATTTCAGGATCATTTCCTTCAATATCACCTAGATATAATGCTCCTCTCGGTAACATTTTCCTGATGATGTACGGGCCTTTCCAATTGGGAGGAAATTTTCCTTTCGCTTCCTGGTGATGGGGAAGAATGCGCCCTAACACCAATTGTCCGATTTCAAAATTCTTGGGTCTTACTTTCTTAAGCACGGTCCATTCGTTGTTGGTACAACTGCCCGTGACAGACTGCGGCCATTCGCTTTTCATCGATTAAGGTTAACTGCTCCAAACAGGTCTTCACCCATTTGATGTCTTCAATCTCTGCTTCAATAATGGTCCTGAGTGAAAGAATTTCTACCTCGTCCGGTATCACAGCTTCGGTTCCATAAACCAACAAGTATGGGGTGGATCCTACCGATGTGCACACTGTAGTGTGATATCCCAGTAAGGCGAAAGTCAACTGTTCATGCCACTACCTGGAACTTTGGATGGTTTTTCTCAAAATCTTCTTGATGTTTTTGTTCGCTGCTTTGACGACGCCGTTGGCTTTGGGCCGATAAGGGGTGGAGTTCCTATGCATTATTTTGAATTGTTCGCATACATCACCCATCAAATGACTATTCAGGTTCGCTGCATTATCTGTAATGATAGTTGTAGGAATATCGAAATGACAGATAATATTTGAGTATACAAAGTCTACCACGGCTCTTTTGGTGACCGACTTGAGAGTTATAGCCTCGAGCCATTTTGTGAAATAGTCGATGGAAACCAATATGAATTTGTACCCATTAGATGCCTTTGGCTCAATCGGACCATTGATGTCCATGCCAGAAGAGACAAAAGGCCAAAGTGCCGATATATGATGTAGTTCTATTGGAGGTGCAGAATCAGATCTCCATGCACCTGGAACTGATGGCATTTCCAGACGAAACTGAAACAATCATTTTCCATAGTTGTCCAATAATAACCTGCTCGTAGGATTTTCTTGGACAAAACATACCCATTTATATAAGGCCCACACACTTTTGCATGTAATTCTTGCATGATTCTCCCGACTTCCTCGGTGTCAATGCATCTTAACAGGTTGAGATCTGGGGTTCTCTTATACAATACTTAGCCACTAAAAAAGAAACCACTTGCATGTCGCATGATAGTTCTCTTTTGATCTCCAGTAGCATGTTTGGGGCACTCTTGTGTTTTTAGAAACCTCCTGACATCGTGGTACCATGGCTGGATATTTGGTCCTACCTCGATTACATTGTAGTAACCGTGTCTTTGCCTAATTTGGATTTCCAAATGATCGACGTGGGCGTTTCCCAGATAAGGTAGCATCAAAGCTAACGTGGCAAGTGAATCAGTCTCTATTGACGTAAATCGCCTGCTGAGATCCTCCACGTGCTGTTGGTAAGGAATGACCTTGACGTCTCGGGTTTCCCATTCACCTTGGGCTTGTTTGATAATTAAATCAGAATCTCCCATGATCAGTAAGTCTTCAACATCTTGATCAATTGCCATATTCATGCCCATTATGTAGGCTTCATACTCAGCTGTATTGTTTGTGCAAAAGAAACCGAGCCTAGCCGTAGCTGGATAGTGCTGACCGGTGGGAGAGATCAAAATTGCCACAATCTTTACACCTTTGGCGTTCCCTTCCCCATAGAAGAACATTTTCCAAGCATGGGCGTCTTCAAGGATTGTTTCTATTGTGTTTACCTCCTCGTCTGGAAAGTAGGTATTCAATGGTTGGTACTCCACATCAATCAGGTTTTCAGCCAAGTGATCTGCCTATACCTGGGCTTTCATTGTTGTGTAAGTGACATAGACTATGTCGAATTTAGTAAGCAGAATTTGCCATTTTGCCAATCGTCCGGTGGGCATCAGTTTCTGGAATATGCACTTCAAAGGATCCAATTTGGTAATGAGGTGAGTGGTGTGAGTCTGGAGATAGTATCTCAACTTCTAAGCGGCCCATGTCAAAGCACAACACATTATTTCCAACAAGGTGTACTTGACTTCATAACTAGTGAACTTCTTGCTCAAGTAGTAGATTGCCTGCTCTTTCTTCCCCATTACATCATGCTGCCCGAGGACACAGCCAAAAGAGTTTTCTAAGACTGTCAGATACAAAAACAGAGGTCTCCCTTGTTCTGGCGGGAGAAAAATCGGAGGATTCAACAGATATTCTTTGATTTTGTCAAAAGCCTCCTGACACTCAACTGTCCATTTGATCGCAGCATCTTTCCTTAGCAACTTGAATATGGGCTCACATGTGGAAGTCAATTGAGCGATGAACCGACTGATGTAGTTTAATCTGCCCAAAAGGCTCATTATGTCTTTCTTTGTCCTTGGCGGAGGTAGGTCTTGGATAGCTTTTATCTTTGTAGGATCCAGTTCGATACCTCTCCTGCTGACTACAAAACCCAGAAGTTTGCCTGATGGGACTCCTAAAGCACAGTTAGTCGGATTCAACTTTAAATTGTACTTTCACAACCTCTCGAAAATTTTTCTCAAGTATAGAATTTGATCGTCTTGAGTCCTGGACTTGACGATCACGTCGTCCACATACACGTCTCTCTCTTGATGCCTCATATCATGAAAGATAGCAGTCATGGCCCTCATGTATGTCACTTCAGCGTTCTTCAAACCAAATGGCACAACTTGATAACAGTAAGTACCCCAAGGTGTAGTGAAAGCGGTTTTTCGGCATCTTCCTCACCCATCAACACCTGGTGATATCCCGCATAACAATCCACAAAGGACTGTATCTCATGTTTGGAACAGTTATTAACAAGGATATGGATGTTGGGCAAGGGGAAGTTATCTTTGTGACTTGCCCTATTCAAATCTCGGTAATCCACGCACACCCGATTTTTCCCATCTTTCTTCAACACTAGAACAACATTAGCTAAACATGTGGTATACTAGACCACCTGAATTACCCCCGTTCTTAGCTGCTTTGTGATCTCTTCTTTGATCTTATCACTGATATTGTTCTTGTACTTCCTCTGCTTCTATTGAACTGGCAGACAATCAGGGTAGATTGGCAATTTATGCACCACTAGATCAATGCCTAGTCTTGGAATGTCATCGTATGACCAAGGAAACACATATTTAAACTCAAATATAAGTGGAATTATTGCATCTTGAGTTTTCTCATCTATGTGAATGCTTATTTTGGTTTTTCGGATCTCTTTAGGAGTGCCCAAGTTGATTGGCTCAGTGTCATTCAAATTTGGCTTTGGTTTATTATTAAAGTGTTCCAGTTCTCGATTTATTTCCCTAAAAGCCTCTTATTCATCATATTCCAATTCTTAGTTCATTATTTCACAATTAGATGACGTGTTTGGATCTGGGCGTGAAGTCCGCAAGCATGTCATGTTATTTAATACCGCATAATTGTAACCGGACACCCGCCTGACTGGGAATGGTGTAACCTTACAATTTTGAAGCTTAGCATTTTCCCCCATGTATAGCACCTCGGCAGTGTTTGTGCCTTCTTCTAGCTGAACCATTTGTGTCTCATAAAGCATTTTCCTCATGGCCCCATATATATCTTTTATTTCCTCAGCCGAGAACACCCCATCATCTTCTTCAACATATTTATGCTGGGCAAAGGTCTTGTACAAATGTGTCACTGGCTATGGAAGAACCCACTCTTCTTTCTTCCTTTCCTTAGCCCTTGTATCATTTTCTGGGGTAGGATGAATCCTATCCCAAAGAGCTTCTTAGTGGAGGGCAAAGTGATAGGTTCTGTTATCCCCTGTAATGATTTCCCAAGTCCCTTTCCTGGTTTGAAACCTCGTCGGATCATTTCTTTGGCCACCATGATCGAAGCATTAGAAAGGAAATGTTGGGGACAAGGGTCTCCTTCTTCATACTGGTCGGCCACCACAACTTCGAAGGCCTGATAAACTATGTGTTTGCTTCTTTCTATTACTTTAAGGTATGGTACTGAAGGGTCTCGATAGATTGATTGCTCGTCTTACCTGTAGACCACGATCTCTTGGCCCTCATGCACAAACTTCACCATTTGTTGCAAGGTAGAAGGTACAGCTGCGGCTGCGTGAATCCATAGCCTTCCTAGAAGAAAGTTGTAGGACGTGTCCATGTCCAGAACTTGGAAAGTTGTTTCAAAATCTACTGGGCCAATGGTCGGAATCAAGTCTATTTCTTTGATTGTGTCCATTCTTATGCCGTCAAAAGCCCGTACACACACATTGTTGGGTCGAATTCTCTCGGTCCCAATTTCTATGCGATGTAAAGTGGAAAGCGGGCATATGTTTACCCCGGAACCTCCGTCCACCATAACTTTTTTCATGTAGTACCCTTCGCATTTGACTGTTAGGTGTAGGGCTTTGTTATGTGCGACTCCTTCACTCTTGCTGAAAGAAATTTGGTTGACTGCAAAGAAACGTTCTGCCATTCTTTCCAGCTCCTCCACAGAAGTCTCAATCGGCACATGCGCTTCATTCAAAGTCTTCAGCACGGCCTTTTGATGCTCGGATGAACTCATAAGTAAGGATAACATGGACACTTGATCAGGGTGCTTGCGCAACTAATCCACCTCCTCAAAGTCGGGCATTTTCATCTTTTGGAAGAAGACCTCTGTTTCTTCAGCGCTCACAGGCTTCTTAGGTGGGAAGCATTTCCGTGTAGCGTTGTTCACTTCTTGTATGTCCGAATACTTCTCAGCAGAAGTATTTCCCGACAGCTCCCATGTGACCTCCTTCCCTTTGTAGGTAATCAACGTTAATTGATAATTCCAAGGCACCGTGGACGGTTCCGTTATTGGTTTTTGTGGCATGCATCCGATAACCACTGGTTCATTCAGATGAGGTGGTTTAACCATTCCCCGAACCACATAGGCCCCTTTCGGTACATACATTGTTACTCCTACTTTCAGTTCGAGCCTTTGCGGCTTCTCTGGTCGACCTCGTGGGACATAGAGAACCTCATTTTTTTGAAGCACCCTCGTCTCCGTTTTGGTTTCAAACTTCCTTCCAAGCTCAGCCTTGGTAGTCTAAATCTTCATTTGCCATTTCTCTTTCCTCGAGGTTGCCGTAGGTTTTCTCTCTGTGTCAATGATGGAATTATGGTGTTCAGGGCTAGATCAAACTCCTTATCCTCGCTGATCATCCCGATCAGTGGCCCATTATTGTAAGTGGGCAAAGGGTTATTAGTCACGTTTTGGACCTCCTCGTCCCTTACCATTATCTTCCTCTGTTCTATCAAATCCTCAACTACCTTTTCAAAGTCCAGCAATTGTTTGTATCGTGCCCTTCTGCCCCTGAATGATAGGCGCATCTGATGCCTCGTTGATATGATGGCTATTCCGGGTTCTGCCCGTTTAGGGGTATGGGTTGTATGAGACCCATTTGGACAAGCTTAGGGAGCAACTCGAAATATGGTTCACCGATGGGGGTGAAGGTTTGTCTTCTTGGAGGTTCCCGGGGATGGAAGTTATTATAGGGTGGTTAGGGATTATAGTGGTTCCAGTAAGGAGGCTTGTTTTTGGGAGGTGGAGCTTGGTTCCGATTGATTTGTTGTTGTGGCCGGCCATAGGGTTGAGCGTTCATAACCATGTATGGCTGAGGAGTGTAGGCCGCATCTTGATGAGGGTAGTAGTGTTGCGATGCTCTTTCTGGAAAATGAGGCATGTGGTTATAATATTCTCTCACCCCTGATACCGCCATGTATGTTTCTTCTTTTTACTTCCCTCTTGCTATTCTTCCAGATCCCCCTTGAATGGCTTCAGAGGTTGCTCTTATGGCTGCCTGACTCAAAATCCTTCCTGTTTTCAGACCATTCTCTACCATTTCCCCAATTTTGATCGCCTCTGTGAAACGCTTTCCCATGGATGACATCATGTTCTGGAAGTAGTCAGGCTACTAGGCTTGCAAGAAGACGGTGACCATTTCTATTTCATCCATGGGAGGTTTTATCCTCAAAGATTTCTCGCGCCATTTAATAATGTATTCCCTGAAATTCTCCGAGGACTTCTTCTTGTGATCTACTAGAGAATTCCTATCCGGCGTGATGTCAATGTTGTACTAGAACTACCGAATAAAATCCCGGGCAAGATCATCCCATATGTGCCAGTGGGAGATGTCTTTATCCTTGAACCATTCTAAAGCGATACTGATCAAGCTCTTTCCGAAGTATGCCATCAATAACTCTTCCTTGCCACCGACTCCTCGCAACTGGTTGCAGTACCTCTTTAATTGAGCGATGGGGTCGCCGTACCCATCATACTTCTCTAACATAGGTGTTTTGAAACCTGAAGGCAGATGGACCTGCGAGAACATACATAGATTGGCGTATGAGATGCTCTTTTGTCCGTTCAAACATGCATGTTCTTCAAACTTTGCTTGAGGTTTCTTATTCTTTTGGCCTTCTTATCCTTTTCAGACATGCTGGGATTTTGGTTGTGCCCAGGTGCAAACTCGTATTGAGGATGCTGAGGGTATGCATTGGCAGTAAACCGGGTAGGTTCCAATTAAAAAGATGGTGCTTGGAAAGTGAACGAGGCTGAGTCATAGTTAGGCCTGTGCAAAGTTGGTTATGCCACAGCTGGGCAAGGTGGTGCTGTGAATGTGTTTAAGGTTGTACTGGTTGCCGACACATGGGGGTGAGACTCAGAAGGTGATCCGACAGCGTGGTGGGATACCCGAATGGAGTAGTTGGGCAACTGATGGGGACGTTGGAGGTTCCACCTGCTTTACGGAACAATTTGGGGAAATCGGGGATTATGCTTGGCAATATGCGAAGATGCAGGATTCTGTTCTCCTTAGTTGTCGCTAATTCGGAAGTTGGGATGGTCGTGATTGAACTCTCTTCTGAGAGAATGATTGTTGGTGGAGTGATTTCCGAGGACATTTCTATACTTCCATTAAACCTCGTGAAGTAAGTTTGAACGCTTCTTTTTGAATTTGCGACATACGGTAGGACACTTCCCTTCGACTTCGCAAACTATGAATGCAAGGACAGACTACCACAATACCAAACACCTTTCTATAAAACCTGGCACGCAAGACATTTCTATACTTCCATTAAACCTCGTGAAGTAAGTTTGAACGCTTCTTTTTGAATTTGCGACATACGGTAGGACACTTCCCTTCGACTTCGCAAAGTATGAATGCAAGGACAAACTACCACAATACCAAACACCTTTCTATAAAACCTGGCACGCAGCAAGCAAACACTTTGTTTGAAACAAATAATAGATAAGTAATCTCATGTTGGGGTGTGATGCGCTTATACAGTTAAGTGGATTTCTACATGTATTGAATTGGTTAAAATGTATCATTCCGGCTTCTCTTTGTACTCTTCGAACTTTCATTTGCCTCCCTTTTTATTTTTCCTCGTTTTTTTCCTCTTTTTTTATTTTATTTTTTTATTTATTTTAGTGGTGGTCGAATCTTATGTTGATTGCCTACTTATCATGTCCCCGCATGAATAAGACCGATCGTAGTTTGGTTATCGCAAATGTAAAAATGAAAGATATCTCAATTTTTAATTTTTATTGTCAAAATATTCTGCTTACAAATTTAAGACATTTGTAAAAGATGAAAACTAGAGACTTTGATGCAGAAGAGGGAAATACAAACTCCAAACGGACAACATACTCTAAAAGAAAATACAGACTCTACTAAGCATGCTCTAGAGCTTTTAACTTTTTTGTCCATGAGGCATTTTTCGGCATTGCTGTAGATTTCAGCGCAAGATCCCTTTGCAGATTTCTCAATTATCTCATGATTTGGTAGACATATCCCATAACTGAAGAAAAGAGGGTAGTACGGGGCATTTTATCACATGTTAGGCATCTCATGGTGATGTAGTGCCCAATTTTTTCGATTCTACCCCTGATCCTATCCTTTTCCCTAAGCAGTTGTTCTATCTGTTGCTTTGTCCCCAAAATCTGAGTGTTGCCGGTGATTTGGTCCAGGAGCTTATCCATTTGTTTTTCCATCCATGCCATCAATTTGTAGCAACAGTCTCTATCTGTCCTAGCGTCCCAGGCTTGTTTGAATACCCGATTCTTGAGAGTGGTATTTGTTCCGCTTAGATCGGTGATGATCCCCTCATAATCTTTTTTTATTTGTTGCAGATGAAGTGCTCGTTGGTGTACTCCACTCCTCCATCTGGCCCAAATTGTGGTTAGAGCGGCTTCTGCTTTCTCCAAGTCCTCTTGATGTTCGAGGTCTTTCTTTTCTAAGTCGTTTATGAGTAACTCATCAGCCGACTCCTTCTTGACCTCTCTACGGTCAAATTTATCTCTTGAATTTGACATTGGAGTGCTTGCCTTTCTTGTGCCCAATCAGCTCGTTCCTGATCGAAATCAGCATGTTGTATGTCCATGGCTGCTTCCAGTATTCCTTTATCTTCTCTCAGGGTGTCAATACACAATTGAAATTCTCGCACCGTTTTGGTTTTAGCCTCCCTGACTCTAGACTCTATCTCTATTCCCCAATTGACTGCATACTTTACAGACCTTTCTGCTCTTTTTTTGGGTGTCGCCTTATTGTGGAACCACTCGAGGTATGCGAAGCTTACTTCTCCTCGTTCTCAATCGGCAACCATCTCATCGGTGTTAGAGAATCGACTACCAAACCATACCTTCTGTGAATAAGATTCTTTTGGTAGTTCCTCTATTAAGAATTCCCATACGAACGGATGCGTATCTTCGGTCTGGGGTCTCTTCTGTTCTCTTCCTAACGGCGCGTGATGCGTAGTGGGGCGTATGGCTGGAAACCCCTAAAACCCATTAGTATGTAGAATGGACGATATGTTGACATGTGCATAACCTTAGCAGAAGGGAACCAATAATAGTTCCAAGTGAGTTCATCTGCTTTCAAAGAACTGAGTAATTCCTGCCAGGCTTTTAATCTGTTAGGGAGATTACAATGTGCAGCCCTGCTTGGATGGCAATGAATGTAATTCAGCCAATCTACATTAAAGTTTATCACGATCGGGTGATGATAGAGATGCTCTATGAACCATATTTGCAGCAAGATGTTACATCCTTCGAAGTAATCTCCACCTTCTTAGCATCGAGTTAATGCTCGAAAAATGCCCCCTAAGATCATAGGAAGAATAATGTGTTCTACGCTACTTTGTAAATATGAGACCACTATTGATAAACGAATTCTGATATGCCCATCATGTTCAGGAAAAACCATGGTCCCTTGAAAAGCAATCATGAAGGCGAAGGTTCTCAAATCTCCCCAAGTGTTGTAACTTAATTGGTTGATGAACTCCGTGGTTGAGAATATCTCAAGTCCTTTGTTGTCACCAAACCTATCATAAAGGTATTCCAAAGGAACCCAACCTTTGTTTAAGCAACCCATTGGGATTCTACGGAGGCCCAATTTTTTCAAAAAGTTATTCACACCCACTCTTCTGGGAGCGCGGGTTTCTTCCTGTAATGATCCTTCCCAAATCTTGTGAGCCCACCTACTTCTTCTAAGGTGGGTGGCATTTCGTAATATTTTAATCTGAATACATTAATTGTTGAGTCCCAGAAACTCACCAAGGCCCTAATCAGATCCCTATTCGACTCAATTCCATGATGTCTGGAAGAAATTTGAGGTGCTTGAAGACTTGATTTCGTTCCCAAGTAGCAAAACAAGCCCACCAATCCCAGAGAAGGCTCGGGGTTTCATCTCAAATCATAAACATAGGAGGTGTTTCATCTCTTTCCCTTTTTTGACCAATTCTTTGTGGGGGAATCATGTTGATCCTAGAAAAGATAAAAAAAAATTTAAGACTTTCCTAAGCCATATAAATTTTTTCTTTTGATGAAGAGACAATTGTCATTGCTTATTACTATTAATTTTTTTTTTAAAAAATCTGGTCTTGTTAAAACAGCCTTTAAGCACTTGAAGAAGATTTGAAGGCTGTGTAACAGAATCCGGTATGACACATAGGTAGCTATTCTTGCAAAACCAGTCATTCGACGCCCTTTTGAAGGCGTTTGGCTGTTTTCCCAAAAATGGTATTACCTTGACCAAGGACATTTATTTACCCCCTAAATTTAATATTTTTTTACTTTCTTGAAAAAACAGAACTACTTGAGCTTGATGTGGGTTGCCTGCGTATCCCACATTCGGTGAGAATCAAACTTGCGTAGTTCAACAAGGCAAAGTACATTATTAAATAAATGAAACCTCTTTTTTCATCCTTTTTTTTCAAAATTTACCGGTGTTTCAGTATTATTTGGTACTTTCAAGACATGTGATTAAATCCCTTAACCCTATATATTGGTATTTTTCTTTTTTTCATACCCATTTTCTTTCATTTATTTTCAAATGAGCCGGTTAGCATGCATGTCCGAAACAAATAACTGCACAAACAGGATGCATCATGGTGGTCTTTTCATTTCAGGTACACCTGTCCTAGACAGACCCAACCCTAGTGTTGAGTCTCCTAAGTCAAAATGCACATGATGCAAACAAACATTCTTACTAGGGATCTGGCATGAGGCTTTGTTATTCTAAGTTAATATCTTGTTGGAGAAAGTATCTAGACTGGCTTACTCGAGCGGACAACTTGAGCCGAGGAGGGTAAGTGTACCGATAGCATTGCTTTCCGGCTTAACTGGTGGTGCTCCCCGCCTAAAACATGTGTGGCTAAAATCCTTCGCTGGGTGCCAAGCACCTCGGCTATCTCAAAGAAAGCGGGCTATGTCAAGCAAATGCCCAGTTTTAATTTCAAGAAGACTTAGAGGAGAAATGGGTTTCGGCACAGTTTATATACAATTCACAAAATATCAAAGCGGTAAAAGCAACATTTAGCACATTAAGTCAAACATACAATATAGATCAGATAATAAATAAGCCAAATACAACAATTATTCAAAGCTTGAATTCTTAAATCCTGAACCGATGGTTCTGGGTTTTTAGTCCCAGTAGAGTCGCCAGAGCTGTCACACTTCCTTTTTACGCACCCTACCCAGAGGGTAAACGTGATGGAGTTTTTCCATTTAATGTGACAATATTCGAAATGGGTTTATTTATTTATTTCAGAGTCGCCACTTGGAATAAATTATGGTGTCCCAAGTCATCGATTTACTTAAATCCCAAATCGAGGAAATTTCGACTTTCCAAATGAAGTTTGCGAACCAGAAATTCAAAGTAAGAAATTCCGTTGACCCGAGGGAAGGTGTTAGGCACCCCCGAATCCCGTGGTTCTAGCGCGGTCACTTAAACAATTGTGGATGGCTAAAATATCCGATTTTTATACATGTTATAAATTACGTGCTTTTACTCAATTCTAAACCTCTTTTATTAAATTAAAACTATACATTTAATATTTGAACAAAATTGGCCTAATCTCGTTCTGGACCCAGGCTCCTAACGAGTATGTAGGTCAAACATGTGCCAAGGTCATTCATTTTAGTCTATACCGAGTAAAACAAACTATCAACTTTTAACAACACTTCCGTTCATGTAAAAATATCCATTGAAATTGTTTCTAATTAATTTATGCGAAGCGATAATGTACGAAACGATTCCGATTTAACTAACTTGCTACTAAATAATCGGAAAAGCATCTGATTAAAACGGACCTCTTAATAAGGCATGAGTGTTTATCTTCTGATGTCAATACATATCAACATCTCTTATCAACTGGATTAAAGAGAGAAACATTTATACATATCAACATCTCTTATCAACTAGATTAAAGAGAGAAACATTTATCCGGGCATGCCTCATTAAATAAGATGGATTAAAAAAAAGGTAAGAAACAGACTATTTACTACATCGCAAAAGCCAGTTCGGGTGAATCATTATCGGATATGAGATTGTCTACTTTTAAACTTGCCGTTTTTCTTTTTTATTTTATCTAACCATTAACTAACGCAAAGTTCGAATTGTGAAACAACTTAAAACTATCATTAATGTTTACAGGACTTATATACTAATAAGGAAATGCTGACTTAGTTTTACAATCCATGATCTCAAACAAACTTCAAAGTTCAACATTATACAGATATATACCTTACAATTAACAAGTAGGCGCAACAAATTATCTAACTAAAAGGGTGATACAGGTGTATGATTCTAGTGAGCATTTTATTTCTTCGAATTCATATTCAAGTTTAACAAAAACAAATTCAAAGCTGTGTACCTCAATCTGAAAGTCCAAAAGAGGAGAAAGGAATGATCAAGCAGCCGCAGTAACAAATAGCAATAACGAATAGCAAACAGCGACGAACAAGTAAACAAGGGGGGATTTGTAGTTTCCATAATATAGCCACGAAAGCACGGTTCCGACAATTTGTGAAGCCAAACAGGATTAATGGGACAAACCTAAAGTAACAAACAAGAATTAAATTATGAGTTCAGAGGCTGAAATGTTGGCAATCAGCCTTTTTCTTTTCAATGTAACAGTAAACTTTTAACTCTCACAAATGTTTCCCCGGAATGATTAAAGGGAACTCTAAAACTGATTTCAAATTCTAAACAATACTCCTTCCAACACTAGATTTAAAGATCGAAAAAAGGAATAGAAGAGAAATGATTGCTTCTTTTCGAATGTGAATTCTGAAAAATGACTTAAAAGCCCACCAAAGACTCTAATGAAATGTTCTTTCAAAACTGAATCAAAAAACTCTCTGGTTTCTGAGCTTTCTAATCTCTCTTTTGCTAACTTTCCTTCTCTGTTTTTTCTTCTCCCCTTTGACTACTGTCTGAACCCTTTCTTATACCCCAACAATACAAATCCTTCTCTAGCCTGTTTTATCACTCAAAACTTATTAAAAGAAAAGCATTTCACAGTTATTCCTTGATAAGCCACTACTGTCTGTTTCTTTTTGTTATTAAATAATAGGTGTGGGCAGCCTGAATATTAAAATCAGGCGTTCCTGACAACACGTGGCTTCCCACTCAAATCACAAGACTTTTGTTCTGTGAGTTAATTCAATTTTGTTAATAAAAATGACTCCTAAACTAGCTAGTGATTGTGGTGCAATTATTATAACACACGGTACCAAACAAGTAGTCTTTTACAAATAGAAAAAATCTACTTGACGCCATAACTGATTAAGCAATTAAAACATGTTGACAGTCTCAATTTGTTATAGAAGTATAGGCGAAGCAAGAAGAGGAAACGATGGAGATTAAATGAAAGGAAAGGATGAGATAAACATAAAGGGAACTAACGAATACCTAAAATGCTGAATGAACTCATCATAAAATTGAAACTCGCCTTTTATATTCAAATCGAAATGAGCCTCGACCACATGTTCTCCTACGAAAACACATAGTCGTGCCCCGCTTCAGCTTCAATCATTTCTTCGTTGTTGGCTTTTAGGGCTTCATCAAAATCGAGCCTCGCCTCTGATTTGAAATTTGACCAATTTTGATGGGCTTCGAGGGAAACGAGTATGGTATTTAGGGTGAGGAGGCTATGGGGGTTGTGGCGCGTTGATTTGGGATGGTTTGGGGTTGGCACCACCGCCAAGGAGTTTTGTGGGGGTGCTAGGGTTTATGTGGTTAATCTATGTTCGAAGGGTTCTTGATTGATTTCGAGGGGGCTAATGGGGTAGTTCTAGGGTTCATAGGGTATGAATTTGGTGGTCATCGAAGGCGGTTAGGGTTTCGCTTGATTCTCCGATTGGAGATTTGAACCGATTGGCTGGGATTCGAGTTTAGCCGATAAAGATTGTTGTATTTGGCCTACTGGAACGTCCAAGAGGCGATTTATGATAGGCGAGGAATGGTGGTTTATAGTGGCGTTAGGGGAGGGTCTGTGAGGTTAGAGAGATGGGTGAGAGAAGGAGGGGTGATTTGGTTTGGGGGGGTAGATTATTGAAATTGATATATTAAAAATGGCTTGATTAATTAAGATCATTGGATGATAGGAACCAAAAGTCTAGATCGAATCATTTAAACCAAACTGGGGCGTTTTGGTTCAAAGGTGGACTGGATTATGGGGTGAATGGGTCAGGTCTAGTGAGGCAGGTCGGGAGATGGGACGAGGGTCGTTGGATTCACATGGATTGAATGGCTGAGATGGGCTGTTCTTGATATGACGTAGTTCTGGTATCAAACTACGTCGCTTTGACGGCCTGGGAGATGGGTCTCTTGGACCGACCGGTTGGGCCTGGGATTGGGGTGATTTGGGCCTGGTTTGGCTCGGATCTTGGACAACCCAGTCCATTTCTCTTTTTTTTTTATTCCCATTTCTTCATTTTCCCCCTTTTAAAGCCTAACTTATTGAAAACCAAAATTTTAAACTATATTAAGAAAAATCAAATTAACTTATATAAAAAATACTAATTGACTTCTACTCACAATTAAATAATTAATCAAAAATAAATCAACAGTTAGACCTCTAAGTGCTAAAGAATGTAAATCGTATTATTTTTCTGACTTTGTAAAAACTTAACTTCTCCTAATAAAAGTCTAAAAAAAATGTAAACGCAACATATATATTTTTTTGTATTTTATATTAGTTAGACAAATAACACGCACAAGGAAATGCAAGTAAATACGAGAAATAACACAAAAATCACACACAACACAAATAAAATATTTTATCTTGATTTTTGGGAGTAATCTTCATGTAGGGAAAAAATCACATGCTCACAATTGTCGCGCCCCTTTTTTTCTCTGTGGAGATCGGTTTTATGACATTTGGAGGGACAACTCATTCCTTTTGGAAATTGGGTTTAGCATTTGAAGAGTCGTCACTTAATAATTAGGGTGCAGTAGGACACAAAAAAAGTTTGATTTGAAACGCCAGAGATAGGCTAATGGCTTTAAATTGTTCTAAGGGGAAGGTGTTAGGCACCCCTCAAATTCCACTAGTGTTGTCCTCGGCAATACAATTATTGTGAATTTGTGTACTATAAACATATAAGCAAATAAGCCTCAAATAAGTGGGGATTTCAACAGATAAAGGTTTGAAAGTAAACAAGGTTAAAAAAGTCAATTAGAAAAGCTAATTTTTAACATAAAGAGTTACAATGCTAAAAGAGTAAAGAATAAAGGAAAGAGGAGTCCTAGGTCTATTAAAAATATGGATCACCCCACACAATGTCCGATAATCACTCCCCAATGAGGGACTACATGTGACATTATCGCGTGGTTATCCTATCCATATCTACCCTTCCTTCCCCGTTAAGGTATTTAAAGTGTGGATTGGTTGATTACTTATCGCATGTTGTTACCCATCCCTCTTCTATTAGTCCAAGCGGAACTTATTTGAGGTTGATTACTTATCGCATGCTATTTGGGTTGTTTGAGGTTTCAAAAGGTAAAACTCTAAGGCATTATACAAAACACATATTGCATATTGTGGGGTAAAACATATAAACAAGCAGAGGCTCAGGTATGCCTCCTTGAACATGAAAACGTATAATTAACATGACTTTCACATACAGTTTAGGTCTGATTAAATACCAAATATGAGAGAGTTTAAAAAGTTGAGGTAGACTGGTTTATTACATAATTCAGATACGAAGCCCAGATCAGGCCTGCCTGCTGGTTGTAATATTTAGCGGAACAGATTCAGTTTTTAATTATGTCACGACCCTAGTTCACCAATTGTGAACATGTCATGATGGCACCCAGTCCCCACGACTAGGTAAGCCTAACACGTTGCGAAATATGCAAATTATAAATACTTAATTAAGAAACAGCGGAAAATAGCATAAAGATATGTAATCCGTGCCGCTTGGCACATACATCCATCACACAATGAATAAAAACACTACCAAGATCCGGAACCCCACGGTAACACAGACTAAAAGAGAATACAACTGTGGCTCTATGTGTAAAGAGTATCTAACAACGAAAGGAAGAAAAATGTCAACTAGTAATACTAGAATAGAAGGGAAGCCTCCGGATCCGCGGACGTAGCAGATCATACCTCGAAGTCTCCCAGAATGTGCTGCTGAATCACCTAGGATGAGCCTGTCCTGATGTACCTGGATCTGCACAACAAAAGTGTGCAGAAGAGTAGCATGAGTACACCACGGCGGTACTCGGTAAGTGCCAAGCCTAACCTCGATGGAGTAGTGACGAGGAAGGTCAGGGCCCTACCGAGAAACAATAATAATATGATGATAACAAAATAAACAGTTTAATAGATAATAACAATAATTTACGAAATAACAACATTGCGATGTTTACTGAAACTGTCTACAATCAAGCTAATAACAAATAACCAACTCAAATAAACGAATCCAGGATCTGTGGGAATTGAACCCACAGTCCCATTCTCAGTACCTCTGGGTCTCCGGGAATCGAACCCGCAGCCCATGTCTCAATAATATCTCAATAACTCGGGATCTCCGGGAATCGAACCCGCAGTCCCTACCAATAAGTCAGGATCTCGGGAATCGAACCCGTAGTCCATATTTCAATAATCTCAGGATCTAGGGAATTGAACCCGTAGTCCATATTCCAATAATCTCAGGATCTAGGAAATTGAACCCGTAGTCCATATTTCAATAATCTCGGGATCTAGGGAATTGAACCCGTAGTCCATATTTCAAAAATCTCAGGATCTCGGGAATTGAACCCGTAGTCCATATTTCAATAATCTCAGGATCTAGGGAATTGAACCCGTAGTCCATATTTCAATAATCTCAGGATCTCGGGAATTGAACCCGTAGTCCATATTTCAATAATCTCAGGATCTAGGGAATTGAACCCGTAGTCCACAACCACAGCAAGTAAAGGAATACACAGAAAGAAGTATAATATGCTTAACGATAACTTCGCCGATAAACAGTGCCAGCGATTACCAAGAAAAACTTAAGTAAGTCAATTAAGCAGCTAGACAGTTAGATTCTATCTAATTATGCTTTTCTAACTACTACCGGGTAGGAATATCGAATTTAACAAGTAAAAACAGGAATATCACTCATTGAACATTTTGAGTAAAGTATGTGTTCAACAACCAGTGCATGTACACGCCCGTCACCTCGCGTACAAGGCATTTAAAGTATCACAATAATATCCTAGGGGTGAAAGTCCCCCACACGAAGTTAGACAAGCCACTTACCTCAATGTTTACGAACAATTCAATCCGTGGCAATGCCTTTTCCTTTCAAATTTGGCTCCAATCCAATCGTATCTATACACAATTGAATTAATATCATCAATACTACCCAACAAACAAATTCCTAAGGCTAATTACAACTTTACAACATTCTGCCCGGAATAGTGAATTTCGACCCCGGGCCCACATGGTCGGAACTCGGGGTTAGGACCAAAATCCGGTTACCCATCCCCCACGAGTTCATGTATATGATTTGTTTCAAAATCGGACCTCAATTCGAGGTCCAATTCCCCAATTTATGAAAAACCCTATTTTCTAACAAAAACAAGGAATTCTACCATGAAAACCTTTGATTTCTATTGAAAACATGTATAATGATGTTAAGAATTGAAAGAATTAAGTAAAAAGTGACTTACAATTGTTTTGAAGAAGAAGGAATCCGTGAATAATCGCAAATGGGTGTTTTTGGGTTGTGAAATGTGAATATTAAAGCTGGAAATCGTGATTTACAGGTCTCTGTGTTCGCATTTGCGAACATGGGTTCGCAATTGCGAACCCCGACCAATTTCTGGAGTTTGAAAAATAAGCTAAGGCTGGGAAGTTCGCATTTGCGAACTTTTGTTCGCATTTGCGAAGCCAAGGCAAAAACTGGGAAGTTCGCATTTGCGAACTATTGTTCGCAATTGCGAACACAGGCTAAATATTGGGAGTTTTGCATTTGCGAACTATTGTTCGCATTTGCGAACACAGGCAGAATAGTGTCGAGTTCGCATTTGCGAACTATTGTTCGCATTTGCGAACACATGCACAGTAGGGTCAAGTTCGCATTTGCGAACTATCGTTCGCATTTGCGAACACAGGCACAATAGGAGGGAGTTCGCATTTGCGAACTATTGTTCGCATTTGCGAACTCTGCAGAATAGTGGGGAGTTCGCATTTGCGAACTATTGTTCGCATTTGCGAACTCTGCAGACCAGTTGCAGACAGCAACTTCTAACATGAGAAATTGATCTCGTGGCCTATCCAAAGTTCACCCGAGCCCTCGGGGCTCCAAACCAAATATGCACACTGACTCAAAAACATCATACGAACTTGCTCGCGCGATCAAATCGCCAAAATAACATCAAAAATCAATAATTCACATCGAATTCAAGCCTAAATTTCTTAAAGCTTTCCGAATTGCACATTCGATCTAAAACCCAAACAAACGACGTCCGAATGACCTGAAAATTTGCGGACATATCCAAAATCACATAATGAAGCTACAGAAATTGTCGGAATTCCATTCCGACCCCCGGATCAAAATCTCACCTATCGTTCAGATTCGCCAAAATTTCAACCTTCGGCATTTCAAGCCTAATTGAGCTACGGACCTCCAAAATACATTCCGGACACGCTCCCAACCCCGAAATCACCTAACGGAGCTAATGGAACCTTCATATTTCCGTTCCGAGATCGTCTTAACACTGTTCCGGTTTCGGACCATTTTCTATCTTTAAAGCTCTCATTTAGGGACTAAGTGTCCCAAAATGCTCCAAATTTCAGAACCGACTCTCCCGGCAAACCACAATAGCAGAAATGAACTTAGGGGAACAGTTAAATTGGGGATTGGGGCGTAATTTTCTAAAACGACCAGTCGGGTCGTTACATCTTCCCACACTTAAAAGATTCGTTCGTCCTCGAACGAGCATAGAAAACATACCTGGAGTAGTAAAAAGATGAGGGTACTGGCTGCGCATATCCTGCTCGGTCTCCCAAGTCGCCTCCTCGACCGGCTGGCCCCGCCATTGAACCTTTACCGAAGCGATGTTCTTTGACCTTAGCTTTCTGACTTGCCTGTCTAGAATGGCTACTGGCTCCTCAACATAAGATAGATCTTTGTCTAGCTGAACAGATGTGAAATCTAACACATGCGACGGGTCACCATGGTACCTCCGGAGCATGGAGACATGAAATACGGGGTGAACTCCGGCTAGACTAGGAGGTAAGGCTAACTCATAGGCAACCTCCCCAATACGCCTCAAAATCTCAAAAGGGCCAATAAATCTGGGACTCAGCTTCCCTTTCTTCCCAAACCTCATAACGCCCTTCATGGGCGAGACTCGAAGTAGAACCCGCTCACCAACCATAAAAGCCACATCGCGAACCTTCTTGTCCGCATAACTCTTCTGTCTAGACTGGGCCGCACGAAGTCTGTCCTGAATCACCTTGACCTTGTCCATAGCCTCCTGAACCATATCAGTACCTAGCAATCTGGCCTCGCCCGGCTCAAACCAACCCACGGGAGACCTGCACCTCCTACCATATAGGGCCTCGTACGGTGCCATCTGAATACTAGACTGGTAGCTGTTG